>CAJPEV010000005.1:7827-207424 GCA_905338385.1 Darwinula stevensoni | reverse complement strand
GATCTCATCCAGGCTTTCAAGATAATTAAAGGAATAGATAATGTCGAGTGTGGTAGGTTTTTCCAGTTTGATGACAGCAAGAGAACGAGAGGTAACCGACTTAAGTTGCGCAAACCGCAGGTGCGGCTCAGGTCGAGACAGGAATTCTTTACTTGCAGAGTGGTGAACGCGTGGAATGCGTTGATGACGAAGTAGTGGCTGCCCCTTCTGTGACTATCTTTAAGAAGAAACTAGATGCTTTCATGGACAGGCAAAAAGGTGGGGGGCAATGTTGACGTTAGGTACTAGACAGTAAGCAATTGGATAGTCAAATAAAAAAATAATAAATAATAAAAAAATAATAAAATATTTAGCTTTAAGAGGGTTAGGCCTACCCTAAAATTAAGGAACGCTCGACCTCGACACGTGATATCGAAATGGGTGAAATCGCCTCGTGATATCACTAACTATCTTGAATCATGCTTGTAATCCCTAAGGAAAACTCGCCTTTGCTTGTGTCCAAGGATTTAGTATGCCAACGGACCCGGGCTTGTAAAACGGAGGAGCATTACTGGCGATCCCGATGGATTCCGTCGTAGCATAGATCTAAAAACAAGAGAAATATCCGACTCATTCGACAATCTTTCCGATTCTTGAATGAGAAAATGGCACACGAGAGAAACACCTCCAGACAGGCCTTGACATGAGGGTAATTACTGAGGATTTCCTCCCTGATGAATGGTGCAAGGACGCTCCCACCGGTATTAATGATTTCGAGAGTGCGCAAGTCATAGAGAGACGGAAGGCTAGATTTCACCAGCATCTCAGCTACAACGGGAACGCAGTACAGGAACTGGGCCTTGGATCAGGATAACACGTTATGCGGTATCAATAAAATTTTCGTTCGCGAATGGGAAGTTCGTTGTAGGTCCTACTCTATGGCAATACCAATATGGGGCACCTTGTATCGTTGAATGGCAGCTAAGAGGTGGGAAGGATCATATTTGGGAAGGAAGATGAGTTGATGAGCCAATCTTATGGCCATGAAAGCATGACATAAACCAGACACGTGTCCCAGGTGGAATGGTATCACCATTCTCCAATCTTCAGTCCCTTCCCATTCCTTCACTTCCCTGGTGAATGACAGTAAACGTCATTCCCAGCAGTCATCGTTGATGAATGAAGATGAAATGAGTCTTCATGTGGATTTGCGAATAGAAAAATAATGGTTTACCTGGCAGTGTTGCAGAAACCAGCAATCATGCTGTAATGAGTATGTTCAATGGTCTTTGGTTTACCAGTCGTTCCACTGCTTAAGAAAATCACAGCCAAGTCGCTCTCAACTCCTGTTACTTTCACGACTCCTGAAAAAAGAAATCCAAATCCTGCAAAAAATCTGACTTGAAGGAAAAAAACCTCACAAAGGTGCAGTGAACATAAGAGACAAACCATCTGGTGACCCCTGGAACAGATCATTCGAAGTCTGAATTTTTCGAGATGGATGTGGATCCATGCTGATGACGTATTTGACTGATGGACATGATTTTATGCGAGCGCAAACGTCTTCGTAGTTGGATGCAGAGCAGAAAATTATTTGGAAGCTCTCCAGGTGGCATTGGTCCTCTAATGCATCTGTCAAAATGCATTTCACGATGTGTCTCAAAGGAAGTTTCATGACAACGCAAAGTAGGAATCTGGCATGGCGCCTTACCGGTTGAGCAGAGAGGGAGCAAAAACGGCACAGCTCCACATGCGATGACGCTTAAAACAAGAATCACGTAATCTACGTGATTTTCGCTGTGAAAGCATACCACATCGCCTTTTTTCAAACCTCTGTTCCTCAAGTTAGAAGCTGCTTTTTCCACCAGCTCTTGAATCTCTGAAAACCGCCGAATCCCTCCAGACACCCCATTTACCTACCATAAGAATTGTCTAGTTGTATGCAAGGGAAGCATAATGTGATACCGACTCACATACCATCCAAGGTGCGTCACCGAAGTGGTTAATCACTCTCTTGATCTCCGAAGATATGAAGCCCCATAATGTCACATCGTGGGGGATGCTCAAAGGCCTGTAATTCGGAGAGGTCACTATCGATTCGGTCCACATGGTATTGGAAGAACTGGCTCGTTCGACTGTTGGATTGCTTAAGTGTGCCCTGAGGAAGTCGGACGTGATATCGCTGTAAGACACAAAAGTAATATCACCGGAAGTAGGCAAACACTTTCTTGAGCGAGAGGGCCCGGAAATAGCATACGAGTCACAGCTGGCATTCGATTCTGGCATTTCACGCAAGGGTTTGGGTCCTCGGAGAGCGTGGACAGGAATAGATCCATATTCTGGGATAAGGGGAAGACTCTCAAGTTATGAAGGGAACCCCAAGGTTAAGGTTTATAGGCCCTTTTACTTTTCTTCAAAGAGGCTGTGTGGGGAGGAGTTTTATTTCCATTTTATGGCTTCCGACATTTTTGCTTTCCTCCATATCTTCACATTAATCTTCCTGATGGAATTCCCTTATTTTAAGGCGAGCAGCTGTTTCAAGCCGCAAGAGGAAAATCGGTCTCATTAAATGACGTTCTGATGATAATAGTTGCACAGCAAGAGAATGCATGGCCTTGAGCCCAATCACCTGGGGCTATGCGAGCTCATCTCTCATGTCTGACCAGTTCACTCCGTTCACGAGGCCATCGAACAGCGCACCTCTCATCATCTCAATGCCCTTGCTATTCCAGAGACTTTTCTGGCTGCTGCAGCTCCTCGCGGTTTCCCATGCTCAATCCGGCAGGCATTGTGATGTGGCATTAGTGACATGTAAGCACCAGACGGACCGCGTGTGCTTCATCAATGCCCAACTATGTGATGGTGTCTTAAGTTGCTTCTTATCAGGGAGCGACGAAGAAAAGTGCGATCAAGACATCACGAACCTATTTGAGGTGCGGTCTGGGTATAAAGTGGACACTGGCTTCATCAAGCACGGTTCTGATTTGTTCGCCGAATGGAACACGGTGTCTCTGCAAGCGTGTCATAAACTTTGCCTGGAAGCCGCATTTGGACGAAAAAAATATTGCGGGGGCTTTGCATACAATTCCATCGATAAAACCTGTGAGCTGTATTCTGGACATTTCCTATCCACTAAGGCGCAACTCTCTTTGACTCTGTATTGGAATTTTTATTCTCTGAAAGACCGGGGTGTGATCTGCCCTGAGCAACATTACAAATGCTCCTTGGGAGAATGTGTGAATGCCATTCATCTCTGCGATGATACGCAGGACTGTGCCAACCGCTACGACGAAGAATTGTGCAAACATATATTCTCCCTTTTCAATAGATCCACCACTCTCTCTTTCAAGAAAACACCGAATGAGTTTAACCTGGTGACTCTGCAAGGATGTGCTCGGATTTGCTTTGAGGATCCCCCATGCAGTGGTTTTGCCTACGCTCACGAGACTCAGACGTGTCTCACGGAATGTGTAAGGAGTGATGAAAAACCGACTTGCTCCAGTGTAATTCGACATCAGCTGCTGAAATCCCGTGCCTTCCTCCTTTACATTCTTGACGAGGAGGCTCTAAACGCATCCTTTTCCCTTACTCCGCAGTTACGCGGGAATGCTAATGACTCCATCACTCTCCCACCTTCATTTCCGCCTTCGGATGATGAAATGCAAATATTTCCAGGAGCCTGCGGACAGAGAAAGGTCGATTCCATCCCGCATCTGCTTCCTCTCGTGATCAATAGTGAACCAGTGGTTCAAAGTGGCTTATATCCTTGGCAGGCTCAAATACGTCGCTACGAGTCAAAAACTGGCACTTTCACTCATCGCTGTGGTGCTGCTATTATTGGTTCTCATTATGTACTCACTGCGGCCCATTGCATACACACCGAACCACCAAGGTACCTTCACGTCGTCGTGGGAAACGTAGACAACTTGAACACGGAAGAAGATGACGAACAGTCTTTGGCGATGGATAATATAGCTTACGCCAGTTACACCCCCTTTATCCCAGATACCGAGAACGACATTGCTCTTTTAAGAGTCCAGAAGAAGGACGGTTCTTCAATCAAATTTGGAAAGGGAGTTCAACCTGCATGTCTCCCTGAACATGGTTTCGAAGTTCCTGCCGGCACCTCCTGCACCGTTTCGGGATTTGGAGTCTATGATGAACTTGGGAATGTCTCCTTATCTCGGTATCTTCGAGCGGCTAACGTAAAAATTGTCTCCGAGGAAGAATGTGAAGAGAAAACGGGGCTGACGGACCATAAGGATAAGCTGTGTGCTGAAGGGGAAGGAGATCCCTGCAGAGGTGACAGCGGCGGACCCCTGGTGTGTGAACTGAATGGAAAATTCGTCCTAGTTGGTATTGTGTCCTTCTCTGTTGGAAAATGCGCCCGTCCTGGTGTGCCCAGCATTTACACCAAAGTCTCGTCGTATACCTCATGGATCCGTAAGTCCATGATTTCCATGGCCGAGAATTCCAAGTTGGTCCGCAAAGACCCCAAAGAGTGACCCTGTGGAAATAGATTCGATTGTGCTTTCTTTGTGAATATTGCTCATCACCTGAGCCCATATTCATGAATATATCCTATATAGGCATGGCAATGAACATATTTTCCCCTCTGCTTTAAGACCGTATTTTTTAAGTTTGTATTTGCTGCTCAAAGATATGGGTCCTAATGTAATGATCGCACATTCCCCAAGTCGACGATAACTCTCTCTCTCTCTAGACTCTCACTCTGTCTCTCGCTAGACAAATGAAAATATTTTTCCATTGAATGCATCATTGCACCGCAGGCGAAGACTGATTTCAGTGATAGCAAACTGCGTGGGAAAGCATGGATAAATGTCAGAACTCGCCTACCTGTCAGATGCTAGGCTTTAACTTGAGATTGACACTTGAGGATTGATGGCTCAGAGACAGTGAGAATAGAAGTTAAAGTCTCTGTAATAGAGATCTATTTCTCTGTCTTTCGGTATAATCAATTGTTCACGTGTGAAAGCCTTAAATATATTAGATGGAAATGGTCAGGCGTTCTTCAATGTCTACCCGTGTCATCTTCTACCACTGAGGTCAGTTTTGGCTTACGGTGATATTACCTTTTTTGAGAGTATCTGATCTCAGGGGTTCATCGAGTCGCTTGCAGTGATGAAGGAAGATGAAATATTCAATAAAATTATGATGCCCTATTTTCATGCATTGTATGTACTTATTTGTCCTGAGTTCACTTCTTAGCTTCATGGATGCCGCTACATACAGTGGTTTTCCGTGAAGTAACTCGGACTTAGCCGGTGAAGAGCCTCTCGAAAAGAGTTTTTCCGGGAGTGGGAAAAGTTTCCGTGAGAGGGAAAGCGGTTGAGAGCAGGATGACCTCTCAATGACGTCCAGTGACTCCCATAAATAAGCCTCGCTAATCTGTTCACGGCCATGACTCAGATTCCTCTCTCTGTGCCCTCCGAGGGAGATTCGAGGGTGGATCCCAGTGTCCATATTCCTTTCCATTACGATCGTCTTTGAGAGACAGTATCTGGATCAGGATCCAAGGTTTCACTTTTACATGCTCAAGAAGCACCAGAACGTTCATGAAAACGTCCAACCCGAGGTCATACAGAGGTTTGGTACGTTTAATGTTCATGAATGAGCAGGTGTCAAAAAAGAAAACAGCTCGACCTGCTTGGCGTATAATTATGATCTCGTGTGGGATTTTGCGGAAACTAATAGTACCAATTAGAGTAGCAATTTATTGCTTACAGGGCATTTTAGATATATTCATCCCTCACTTCAGAAATTTACAGTCAAACCCAATGATTGTACAGTAATCCCAATAATTGTCCAAGATGGGTGCCAATATTGGATCAAGATTCCTTAACAGTCAATATTGTTCCAATATTGGGGTGCTAGTAGGGGCAGCCTACATCTCATGCCCATTTTCTACCAAGTTTGTACTAACGTGATCAGCTCACCTCCGCATTCAGCCAACCTTTCCTACATCAATGTAAAGTGCTTCGTTTTACCTGGGAGGAGTTCGTCTTCCCTACGTTGTCTGTGGTAAAAGACCGGGTGCCGTATGAAAAATACAGGAAACGTGTCTATATAGTAAGTCACTACCCGATACCACTGAAGTTGTGACTATAGGGCACCATCTTGCTTCATTTGTAGGAACCTTGGTTTTTCGAATAACTGAGATAGATAGCTCTCCAACAGAGGAGAAATATTGGCTGTCGCACTAGCGCCGATGTGAGGCCCACATGGGCACTCCATTGCGATGTGGGCACAAGCTCACCCCTCTCACAGTCAACGTGAATTCAAGGAGGGTTCTAAAGGTATATTACTTTTCTTTCTAGCAAAGAAAGTTTTCCTGACGAAAGAGGAGTGTATCAACAGTATCCAAATCACTCTGTAACACGAATATCAATGGAGTTTTACGAAATATATGACAGTGACATGACATTTTAAAATTGACTTCCCCACGGAATGAACTCTATGTACTAAATGATCGTCTTGAGCATGGACAGTCGCCTGGATTATTTTAATGAAGGTTTTCAGGATGTCCTGAAGAACATGAGCAGGTATTTGCAGGATTTCCCTGTAATGTCTCTGATAAGTGCCTGCAGCGCCTGAAGGGCATGCTTGCTTCGGCCTCTAAAGCCTTTTTCTTCATACAGACATCCCCATACAGGGGACTGCCATCCATGCCTTCGTCTCCAGATATGTTGGGCTTGTGTATAGGTGTTTGGCTCGATTTGTCACAACAAAATCTCAAATGCGCTAGTGCATAAATTATTTATCCACTCCTGGCTTCGTCCATTGGCTTCCTCATCCCTTCGTTGAAGATCTGAGTGAAGCTATAGTGATGTTTCGTTCCTGTTAATTCACGACAGGGTCTTTCTCGGGACTGCCGTCGTATGATTCGAGAGTCAACTGAATCATGAATGGTGCATAGAATGAGATTTCAATTTCTGCATTGTTTAATAAGCTGACTTTTTAAATATTTAGTTTCCATAGGAAAGCATAAATCACCCAGCAAAGAGATCTAGCTTTTTTTTAGATGCACGATAGGTGAGTCATTGAGTCAAATGAAACTCTAAGAAAAAGTTATGGATATTGGCGTTGCTCTACAATAGGAAGAAGGTTCTTCTGAAAACCTGTATCCTGAAAAGTATATAAATAACAGGGAGCTATATTCAAGGCCCCCGAATCGCCAGCGCTAATAAATACACACATCTTCATTCTCAAAAATGTCTGGTCTTTACTTTAATCAGATCATATAGATTTTATGATATCCCCAACTTTTTCTTTAGAGTTTAGAAACTGACTCGAAAAACGTCTGTCGTGCCTCGGTACTTACTCCCAAGGATTTGCGATTGTTGTTCGATATTTCTAGTTCTTTTATCATCCTCGGGTATTATTAAAATTTATTTCGTTTGATTCTGAAAAATTTTCAGATTATTCAGATGTCCGTGTATTCTCATGCACGAGTGTCGGTTGGAGTCACTGAAATAGTACCAGCACACTGACTGCGAGAGTTGCGTTGCAACCACTGCGACCGTCACAGTTCTTTGCAATAGGTTGCACTAGGAATGCGTGGGACCCTCGTATTCGATTGCATTAAGTTTTGTAACGGAATAGGACGTATCAAATCAGGTTGTGTCTTCGCAGTAGGCCATGTGCTGTGCTTACGTGCTGCGTGTGTGCCGACGACGCGCGTTGGAGTCGCTTGATAATGACGGCTAATCACCGAAAAGCATAAGAGAATTTTTGAAATGGAGGATTGACCTAGCGATAGGTGATTAATCGTTACCATTGAGTCTCTACGAGCGAGATACTTAAGCAAGTAAAACAAATCTTCACGGAAGACAACGTCATTCGTCATTCTGACGATTTTCTCATACTTTCCACCATGTACGAGGTATTTTCCTTTATTTTTACGTCGAGAGGCCCCAGTCTTTCAAGGGCAAAAGCCTGTCCACAAGAGTAACTGCTGTTAGTGCTGTCAGTATGAGTATTTGGGACGTGATTACTCACCTCAAAGACCCTAACAACATTTGTGCTGGGTCTGAAGTTTGTGTCCTGTCTTCTCAGCTACTTCTCCAACAGGCTTGAACAGTTCAGGATATATTTTTACGCATTCCTTGCCTTCAGCGATAATCTTTTCAAACGGAGTCGCAAATTCTCCTATCTGATGACAGGACCTGTTTATGGGACGTATCTATCATTGATGAGAGCTTTTTCTTCTCCGGCGCCGCAAAAGGAGTCGAGGCGCAGTAGCATGAGCTTTTAGTTGACAAGGTGCCATGCTGGATTTTCTATGCGCACTTAGCGACTGGTGTGCGGGTTGCTTCACGTACGGCTGCAGTCAAGAAATAACTGCGAGCAACTCAGGCGGTCCTATTGGTGCTTTGCCGCAGCTCTTCGCAATCAGCGTGCATTGGGCTTTAGGCAAGAAGAGACGAGTATCTGACATAAGAAGCTCGAAGCAATCTGCAGGAACCCAATTGAAGCCTCACTTCCATACTTGCCACTTATCCGAAAATTTCGAAAGAACTAAATTCGACAAATGAGGTGTCAATGGGGTTTTCTTAATTTAGCGGTGTAGACGTCATCGATCACAACCAATGACTTGTTCTTGGAGTTCTGGAAAATACTTGCAGTGGAGCAGTCAACATAACCGAGTACCTAAGAAATGAAATTTCGGTCTCTTCGTAGCATATGGATGCATGCATCGAAGGTATTTAGGAATGACCTAGTTACTAATTCAAGTAAGACTGAGGAATCAAGTACTGACAAGCAGTGGCGTAGCCAGGACTTCACCAATGGGGGAGCTAAGCGGAACGGTGGGGGGCTTTCTTCTCCCCGTCGGGGGCGGGGAAGAGGGGGGTGGCGGATGCATTTTGATTTTTGGCTTGAACCAAACCTCCCAGCCCCCCCCCCCCCCTCTCTACGCCACTGCTGACAAGTACCGGCAATACAATTGAAAAGTTCCAAGCAACTGATATCGAAAAGTACAGACCTGATTTTGACAGGTGGGTTACTCATACATCGTTCCGTCTTAACTGAGTCCTTTCTACTGGTCTTCACTTACAAGCTTGTACTGGAAGTGCTGAACAAATGTGGCATGTTTTGACTCGTCCCAGCATTAGGTTTCGCCCTGAAGGGCATGCATGAATAAACAAGGTCTGAAAATACTGAGAAGTGCTTGCATTGAAGCCCTATAGCACATACTGCTGAATTAATTCAAGGGAGGTACCAGAGGATTTATCTCACCTTGACAGTGCTTCTGTTACAGATTGCAGATAATAAGTACTGACAGCATTGGAAATCAGTTTCCACGAATCACTGGATTAATCTTGACCCGTGAGCGTGTCATGACGTGTATACGTATGAACGACTTAAGAATTTCTGAATGTACTCAAGACTGTACTCATAACGAAAAATTCCACAAGATGCCCTATAATAAAAGCTGCAAGAACGATTTCAGCACAAGAGACAAGAATGGCCTCAGCTTCAGTGAGTTCACTGCCATGTCTCGTGATTCCTTTTCGCTTCTTTCAAGTGTCTTTTGGAAGTTTTGGTCTTGAATATACCGGGGGCCCAAAAACGCATCCTGTTTGACGCTTTACAAAACCCACTGTGGTTCGTGATGTTTCCGTATCACGTTGCAAACACCACAAAATTTGTTTTCTGAAATTTTCATGAACCAAAGTTGTCTGAATAAAAATCGACAGTCGTTCAAAGTGGAGTCAAAAAATTACTTTTTCCACGCATGAGGTTGATGGAATTTCAGCACTGCTCAATTGACTTCTCTCACTTTACACCATTGCGCTGGGGACTTGGATAAAGTCCTCACGTCGACCGCAATACGCTATGCTGTAGCTGTATGGTTCAACCCAGGTGACGTGAGTTGATATCTCTCTTACAGTTCTCAGAGTTCTATTTTTTTTTTTGCTGAGGATCCAGTCCAAGCTCATCATGAGGGGCCAAGTCAAAACGATCCGACTACCTAATGGGAAACCGATCAGTACCTAGCTCACTCCCTCAATAACTCTTATTGCATCGTGCGTGCGACTTATCTCGAGGCACACAGCAGTTACATACAAGCAGGAAAAAAGAGACTAGTTAATAGACATTATAGTGTCCAATATCAATGGCATCTCTGAATAGATGCCGTTGCTCCATGGCGCTTCACATGAGACCACGTGCTCCACAGGTTCCTCTCAGCTTTTCGAAGAGTTTCATGGGACCCTTCCTTGCTCATCATCGGTAGACCATGTGTTGAATGGCAAGCTTTGCTGTTTAAAGTGAATTTACTTTCACTTTTTAAAATTACTTTTTTTTGCATGGTCCACCATGATTGCATGGACTTGGAAGAAACTACTCATTGTGTTGACGCGGACCGATGTTAACCCTATCACCTAATAGTATGGTGATCAATTGTCTCTGTTTGACAGTCTTGGTTGTCGAAGCTGAGACTCGATCACGGAACAGTCTCGATTTTTTTTTGGTATGGGTCCACTTTTTTAATGTCGAGCATTTCATCAGCATCATGAAGTGTAATGTCATCTGGAAGTGTAAAGGAACTGTCCTAGTTTCCTTGCAAATATCTAATCCCCAACCCAATAGATGTGTGGGATCACCTCAAACACCATTTCTTTGGTAACTCTGACAATATAACAAATGCGTTCACATCAAATCATTTTGAAATATAAAAACATCATGCCTCTTTTGAATGCCAAATCAATGGAAAGTATATTATACAAATGTACTAAAAAAAATACTCTACAGCCAATAACTATATTACACTATTTCTGGATTGAATTCCTACCATCCCCCTATAGTGGTGAATGAAGGAAACACACATTTCCAGAGGTTTTGCCTCAGCAGGCGATAGACAAAACCACCCATGTGTAAGATGTCACTACCTGCAATCGATGGAAGCTATAGGGGGTAAAAATTCAATCTGAAAACAGTGTATATATAATATAGCTACTGGCTGTATCTAGGGAAAAATCCAGCTTTTCATGGCCCTTTTTTTTATATATAATACTCAACCATTGTGTTTCCCTATTGTTTGAGATTCAGCTGAAAATAATTGAAAGAAAAATAGCCATGAGGTTCATGAGATTGGGTTCCTTTGACACTTCTCTGGGCTTGAATATTAGAAAAATATCTTAGACATTACAGGGTTAAAGGTGATGCCTATTGAAAGTAAACATACCAGGTTTAATGTATTTTTTATATATTGTGTATAGCAGGAGCATATAAAAGAGAACAATTTGCCATCTTCAGACTTACTGGATATCATAGCATAACAGGACCCTGTGATGGCAAGCATGATGCAAAAGGCTGTTCATCTGAATGAAGTCACTGCCAAAGATTTCTTCTCGAAGTTTGACAACATCCTCTCAGATTGTGATGGTAAGGAAGAGAAATATAGTAGGCCTGTAGTAGTAGGCTTAGGCTAGGCCTAGGATAGCCTTGGCTTAGCCTATGAGTCATGCAGGCCAAGTTGGTTGCTATTAATCACTTTTCTGGGTAGTTTCTGTGCTGTGGTAGCAAGCTGGTTGTGTAGTTTTTTCTGCAGCAACTCACATATGCCATGGAACTTCATTTAACTCTTTTTTATTCAATGTAAATAATGTTCCATGAATGCCAAACCCACCAGTTAAGAGGGACTGATATCCCATCGTGTTGAATGACTTGTCATTTGCATCATATGGGAGAATGGCTGTGATGAGTGTACTTTTCATACCCAGGGAAGGGGTTAATAAGCTGCCAAGATGAAAATAGCCCTCTCAAACTCCTGGAGAGTCACCTGAGTATACCTAGCCAATGGCTTCTTACTGTAAGCACAGGTCTTTGTTAACATGGTTGGTTTATTAATACCATTATTACTAGTTATAATGAGTTCTAGACCTATTGGGCTCACTGAAGCCTATGATGCCAATAAAGAGCTCTGACTGGGTGTATATGAGGTTCATGAGATTGGGTTCCTTTGACACTTCTCTGGGCTTGAATATTAGAAAAATATCTTAGACATTACAGGGTTAAAGGGTTAAAACTCATTTTATCTGTGATTCATGGCAGCCAGGTCCATTGTCAGGTGACACAAAAAAAGCATCCTATTTCGCACTATAAAACCTGCTGTGGATCATCTAGATCAATACCACATAGAATACTACAATGAGGACAAGCTACAAAAAGCAACCTTTACAGCATCAAGGGAGAGAAGTCATTTGAGCATTGCTGAAACTTCATCAACCTCAAGTGTGGAAAAGGTTCATTTTATGACCCCACTTTGAATGACTGTCCCATATTCAGACAACCTAGAAGCATGAAACTTTCAGGGAAAAAATTTTGTTGCGTTTTCAATGTGACACAAAAATATAATGAACCTAGATGATCCACAGTGGGTTTTATAAGCCATCAAACAGGACTCTCTTTTTTTTTGCACCATCTTGTATATCCTAATCAATCAATTCCATCACTCATGTCTGTCCTCTAGAACTCCTTTCCTGTTGTGTTTTGTTAACCCTTTCGCTGCCATTCACAGCATGGTGCATTCAGCCCGACTAACCTCCACTGCCATGCTTGGCAAGGAGAGATAAGCAGGGCATTTAAATCCTTGGCAGTCAAAGGGTTAATATATCAAACCAAATCTCAGACTTTCTTCTTCTGCAAATCCCAGTTAAAATTGGTTGCCATTGGCTATCACTAGCTGTGCTAAGACTTTCCCATATAATAGTGGCATTAGATTTGCACATGCTTGTGACTGAGAACATTGCACTTGCCTAGGATTATTTGGATTCTTTTAGGAATTCAAACCACTGGTGTTACATGTGGCTTTTGGTGACAATACAATTGGCTTTTTGCTTGATGTGTCACTTGAGGTATGTATGGCAGTTACTCTCTTCTACTTCCTAGTCACCCTCTATTTAGGGCAGGATTGTACCTGCAGTGATCAGTGATTGAGATCTGATATAGAAAATGTTTTGGCACCATATATCATGAATCACAAATCATGATGGGATGCAAAGTGCTGATATCCATGAAAGCCTTTGTATGATGGGGACCAAAAGGCAGAGGTATGTCTGAAGATGTAGAAGGCACCCAGTGCAAATGGTATTCGGAAGTCATTCATGACTTGCCGTTGTGAGAGCAGTCTTAGCGTTTTTATATCAGCCACTTCAGGCTTGTGTTACATTCTCTTATTTGAGCTAGTTTATTGCCTGTCTCATATTCAGGTCAGCCCCATTACCCATCTTCAATATCTATCTATTCTGTCTAATGTGTCACTTGACATGAACACCTTCCATCCTGCACATTAGTGATTGAGACATGAGTCTGCAGAGGTTTGCCTCATTCTTTTGCTCTCCTTTGTGTTTTCTCCCAATATCCTTGCATGGAATACCAATTAAAATGAGATTACAATAAAGTATTTCTGTCTTATTAAGAATATTAGGTTCACTCCAGCTGTAGTTAGATGCTCATTACTATTAGGATGTGTGGACCATTAGCTAGGGTCAGGACCTCCAAACTCCAGATGGCCCTGTTGCACCAACCCTTCCTTCTCATAGCTATATGTCATAGGGGTTGGTCTTTCCCTTTTCCAAATCACTTTTTCAAGTCTCCAAAGAGTAAAGGAAAATAGCACAGAAGCCCATGATGTTTGGATTGAGCAGCTATTTTTCAGATCAAGAGTCCTGTTGTTGGACATGTCTTCCACATGCCCCTTGAGGGACTCCCAAAAAATGTATTGATCCAAGATGATAGGCAGAAGTCCTATGACCAGGCCTAGAAAGACATGGAGTGGTTATGGTTGAAAACTTTCTTACATCATTTTTCAGCATATTGCTTTCTGAGCATGAGTCCATTGCTCAGGATCGCAGAATTGCAGAGGAATCCATTGCTCAGGATTGCAGAGGAAGAGACTCCTGGATCTGCTCGAACTACTAGTACAGGGTGTTTAAAAAAATGTTAACACTATAATAATGGATTTTCTAGCATTATATTAGACATGAAAAAGTATTTTTGACAGATAGAAAGAGAAGAGATTAAGATTAGGAGATTAAGCTGAAAAACTACATGAAAATTGACTATTTCTTAAGTGAGATATAGAAGAGTGAATATTAGACTTGAAGAATTTTACACACCATCACTGAAGGATGGGTGCAAAATGAGATTATAAGATGGGTCACCCATAATATTCTTTCATTTAATGAATACTGTGGCATTTTCATCTAATAAATGCCTCAGAACCAGCAATAATGAAGAGTCTCTTGGCAGTACACTTGTGGATCACTTATTTCTTTGAGTGCTTGCATTGTTAGAATCTCTTATTTAGCCTGCTTGCAGTGGTTCTCCAACATGTCTGAAATTTGCTAATATAAATTAAATGCTCCTGAGTTCATTGATTTTTGTGCAATCTCCCACAATGGAAAGCTTAATCTCTTCTTGTTTTAATCGCCACAAAAAATTTCACTTAAATTTAATATAGTGCAATAAAAATACATTCTTGCAGTGCTTGAAGCTTGGATGGGTGACCAAGAAAATGAATGAAAAAAAGTGATTTGTCCAGTTCACTTGTTGCAATACCCAGGAACCATGCTATTTGCCTCAATAAAAATTATTTTGTTTGCTGTTGATCATTATGTCTCTTTTTGATTAGGTGTTTTATGGGAGGAGCAAAATCCTATTCCTGGAGCTTCAGAAGTCATCAGCACTTTGAAGTCTATGAATAAGAAAATCTTCTTGGTGACAAATAATAGCATTCGCAGCAGACAGGAATATGCTGAAAAATGTTCCAGTCTTGGATTCCCAGTAGAAAAGGTAGGCTTAAGACCCTCTTCTGTGATGACCAAATACAGTACTAAGCATCTGGTACTGTCTCATTTCATGCATATCAGCATTGTCAGCAACTTGGCTGATACCAATATTTAACTAATGCATGAATGTGCTTTGTTAAGAGGAGGTAAAACACTTGATAGATGGTGTTTCATCCCATATTCATGTCAAAAGCCCAGCCTTCATTTTCTTGTTTCTCTCATAGATAGAAAAATTTGTAAATGATCTTATACTGTGGCAGTATATATGCATGGTTCATGATGCTGGAATTTATCTAATATCTTGATATTGAGATGATTATAAGACCAGGAATATTAAGCTCCTGTGACCAGCAAATTGTAGACAAAGATAATATAGTCACAAAAGCTGAATATCAGTGCATGTCTCAGTTAAGCTTACAGATTGATCTATTCTTTGATTTTAGTCTTCTGAAAGAATACTTTCTGTGACACCAGTGAAATCACATTACTGGATACTGTATTGACCTATGTGAATCACCATGACCTACAGATGCTTTCCCTTTGTTAACCCTTCAAGCAGTTTTCATGTACACTGTAAGTTCATCGCTTAGGAGGTCAGGTCAAAACTCAGTGTTTGAAGGGTCAATGCTGGTGGCACATCCAACAAATGGAAAGTCTGCTGCAATGCTGTTTTGAATTGAGTTATTATCTTTCCTGGGTAGTGAAGAATATAGAAAGCTCTACTTCAAGAATATTGCTTCATCAGATGGTCCAAAAAATGGTTCCATGTCACTTTTTCAAAAGACACTTCCTTGATGGGCACTTCTTTGACGTGATGCTTATTCGACTGGACGCTTCTTCAACCAGAAATTTAGATGAAAGCCTTTCAAAGAAGTGTCCAGTTGAAGAAGCATCCATTGAAGAAGTGACATGGAGCCCAAAAAATCACCCTTGAGGTGTCACTACCTGCAATTAATGGAAGTGCTCCTACAGTATTTCCAGATTGGAACAACTCCATGGTAAAGGCCATAGAAAATCACAATGTGCATGTTAACTGGTTACCATGATACAGGGGAGGAGATACAAATTCAATCCAAAAACAGTGTATTCCATTTTTCAAATGAGTATCACACTGCATCTTTGTCCTTGGATATTGTTGTTTATATATGTCAGTATTGGCTGATTCCAATAGGATAGAATTGGCATTATGTCCACCTGGATTACTGCATCCTAGTTATTATCCATTCATCATTCTTGGATTAATTTATAATGAATGGGAAGGACCAGGAAGTGATACATATGGGTAGAATGCCACAATCAAGTAATCAGAGTCTCAATAATGCTATTTCATTAGTTTTAGCTGATGTTATACTTGACAATATATGATTTGATGCTATACAGCATGACTGTTGATCTGAGAAAAGAACAAATATGAAATTTTGAAAATTTCCACAAGAGCTGGTATTCCCCAATTCTTCAGCCTGAAAAATGATTTTTGAAAAATGTTTGCCTTTACACTAGAGAGCTGACACTCTGTGCTTTTTGGGGTGAAGTTAATCATTCCTCAATTCTTATCCTGCAATTTGAAAACAGGTGAATTTTTTATCTCTCCTGAAAATGTCAAAATTGCATGTTTTTTCCTTTTTTTCAGGTCATCAACAATATATTCCCATTGATTAAACATTCTTTTCAATCTGTCTCTGTATTCCAACCAGCCCTAGACCACATTCACAAAGTTTGAGTTTCAGGAGAACTGGGACTATTAAGTCATAATGAGGAACTCTGCATGAGTTTTTTGTTGTTGTTGAGAGGTCTGGGCTTTCAGAACATCAATATTGCATTCCATTAGTAAATATGTCATGTACTGGTTAGTTAGGCAATTGCAATAAGGACTCCATTTGTTTTTTTTATGTTTGAATTTATGAGTTCTGTGTCATATATCAGAATGGAAGGAAGGAGAGGAAGAGATTGAAATGGGATGCAATCAATGGAAATGAATTGATACTAGCTGCATATACTGAGCCCTGACGTGGTGCTGGAATAAAAAATGTTCTGCTTATACAAATGCTTTTGCTTTTTCAGTAATACACTGTTTTCAGATTGAATATGTACCCTCCCTGGGTAGAGGATAACAGAGAAAGCATTGCTTCCAGAGGATTTGCTTCCTCAAATGATCCAAAAACCATCCTTGAGAAGGTGTTACTACCTGCAACTGATGGAAGTACTCCTATTGGGAGTATAAATTCAATCTGAAAACAGTTTGCTACCATCATCTCCAATATTAGTATATATTTCTTTTCATATTGTAGGATTCAATATATGGAACAGCTCCATTGATTGCCAGCTACCTGAAGAATCACAGCTTCAAGGGGTCAGTGTACATCATTGGTAGCTCTGGAATATCAACTGAGTTGACTGCAGTTGGGATCAGCAGCATGGGTGTTGGAGTAAGTTATCTATGCAGAGTATCTTTTTTATCTAAATATCATAATACCCTGATATTGCGCCTAAAGGCTACTGCTTACATGATAATATTTTCAATTTCCATCTTTCTCATGCTCTGTCTGTTAGAGTTGTCTATGCATGATCAAGAAAATGCAGTAAAAATTACCTAAATCCCCATACATTTATGTGACTTTCTCCTGAACCTTCTGTTTGCTGAACATGTCTCTGAACAATTGGGTCACTCACATCATAATTAATTCCCTGCTTCTACTTTGCTTCAACCAAAGGACACAAAAGTCTTTCACTACACAAAACAAAGGACAATTGAGCATAGGGAGCTTATTAGCGATGTGAATATAAGGGCGAGAGTCAAGAGGGAAGATGAAGGGGAAGCATGCCTGGATATGATGTGAGCAAGACTTTTTCCAGAGTTGCAGCCTATGTATGAGAGTGGTCAGAGTGGTCAGAGCAAGGTATTTGTATGATGTTGGGATATTTGAAGAGAAAATACATGATCAAATTGATGATTAACTTGTTTTACAAATTTGTGGTATCTGGTAAGTCTTGTAACAATGGTGAGGGTTCATTTAGCCTGACAGGTAAAAATTTGCATTTCAAGTGATGCTGTTAGATCTGAAGTTGATTTAGGTTAATATTTGCTATTTACAGTCTCATACTTGTGATTGAGGAGTTCTATGGTAGAATTATTCAGGAGCTCTGTGGGTGACTTCTGCATGTAATGACTCTGGAACAAGACTATCAAGGCATCTACAAAGTAATTACCCCAGAGAATATGCAAGTTTCATAGCAGATGAAGTAATTGATGTCTTCATTCTATAGTAATGGAGGGTAGGTTTAAAGCCATACTACTTAGTTTTGCTTTCTGGGTTTAGAAACTATATTGGCACTATCTCATACTTGGAATCCTATCAAGCAAAACTTCCCATGTTATGCAACCCAGAGTAATCAGCTCATTGATTCTTACCATCTTGCTGTCATCATTCCCATTTTCTAACCCTATCTCTGATTTATAGGCTACTCATCTTGCTCCTGTCTGGTTTAGAATCTGCTATGCCCAATCCTGATGCCTCCAATTTTTAATCAACTACAAAGGGGTCAATATCTTTCATTTGTATCTTTTGTGCTGATTGACATGCCCTACACTGTTTCCAGATTGAATTCGTACCCCCTATAGGAGCGCTTCCATCGATTGCAGGTAGTGACATCTTACACATGGGTGGTTTTGTCTATCATTTGCTGAGGCGAAACTTCTGGAAATGTGTGTTTCCTTCATTCACTACTATAGGGGGATGGTATGAATTCAATCCGGAAACAGTGTATATACTTTAAGTATAGCATTATTTTGCAACCAAATTCTGGTATATAAATCTTGAGGGAGAGACAATGCCAGGGCTGAAAGAGTTAATGAATTGAAAAATGACCTTGGTAAGATGACTTTCCTGCATCTTTTGACAGAGAGATAAGTCTTCTCAATTTTCTTGCATATTAGCATAGAAATCCCTAGTTGTAACTAGTCAGTGATGCAAAAACATTTTTCATACTTTCAATTTCCCCACTGCTTGAATATAACCAGGAGCCAAGCATGGAGTGCAAAAATATCAGATTTGAAATAATCATCTCAAATAAATTTTTTAGTAATTAAAAATTTTGAGTGAAAAGATACCACTTTATTATTATTATTATTATTACTCATTGTATTGATCATTGTTACTCTGCCTACATATAAGAATAAAAGGGTTATTTTCATTTTTACAGCTTTGTTTTCAGTATGAATGCAATGGATTTTCATTCATGCTGCTTTTTGCAAACCCTTTTACAATAACTCATGTGAGATTACCCCAAAGGGAACATTTTCCACAAATGAAGCTAAGCTTCTGGAAGGAGGGTAGGGATTGTAATTGATTTGTTTATTAAGCATTTCAATTTGATTTTATGTATCACTGTCATTGGCAGCAGACCCATGAAAATAAATATTTACTGCTCAAATGTACATCAGGGAAAGGAAAATGAAACATTTTCACCTGACCTGGTGTCAGTTAAATCTGCTTCATCAGTGGCACTGATCCAGAAATTTTAATAGCATCATTATTGGTTGTTAGCTACAATTATTCCAATTTCTCTTTTCAAAAGTTGGCTAGTATTTCCCACTCAGGAATAGCCTAAAAATAGAGTTTTGAATCATCAACAAGGTCATATGCATAATCCTTGAAAAACCTGCTATAGCAGCTATTTTCATCTGCTTAAGTCATATTTTTTATATTCTTTTTATCAGACACATGGAAAACCAATTAACTCTGATTAGTGCCAAGGCATATTGGCCAACTTTCCATTTCTCTTGCATCCACTGATTGAATGTTCAAGATTTCCTCTCCATATATGTAGTCGAGACTGAATCACTGGAACTTAACAGCTGTAATGGCTGAAGCTGTTGATTTGATTTTCTTTACCAACTTATCCAAGTGAGGATGACCCAGGAGGTATAGATTAGATAAATAAATTTCAGAGTTTTCTTGAAATGAAATGCACAGATATGATCCTCATCAGCTTTATGTTCAAGTGCTCATTAGAATTTGTTGCTTGAGATATGTTTCCTCTGAGCCTTCTAATCTTTTGAACGGTGTTCCATAGCCAGATCCTATACCATCAAATGAGTTTCTGGAACAAGTTGCTGGGCTGGAATTTGATCCTGATGTGAAGGCTGTTGTGGTGGGATTTGACCCATATTTTGATTATGCAAAACTTCTCAGAGCTGCAAGTTATTTGCAAAGTCCTGATGTGCTCTTCATTGCCAGCAATAGTGATGAGCGCTTTCCTATGAGTACTTCGCCAATTGTAGTTCCTGGTGAGTGAAACCTGAAACTATCTGTAATGTAGCATTGGATTCACAAGAAGCTACAATACCTCTTATTCCCCTCCAAAGAAGAGTTTATAAGCCTCCTTGCTGTTTCCCAGGTACAGGATCAATTCTGGCATCTGTCAAAGTGGCATCTGCAAGGGAACCTATTATCCTTGGGAAACCAACAACTCACATATTTGAAGCCATCCAACATGATCATAATATTGATCCAAAGCGAACGTTAATGATAGGAGACAAGTGAGTTCCCTCTGGAATCAAATGTCCATTAGCAAGCTCAGTCAGTAAATTGCTTGTTCTATTTCTTTTTCAGTGTGAAGACAGATATTCTAATGGGAAAAAATTGTGGTTTAGCCACAATGCTTGTTCTCACTGGTGTAACAACAGAACAGGAACTCCATGACTTTGAGAACTCTTCCAATCCTACAGAGCAATACTTGGTTCCAGATTACTACATGCCTTCCATAGGTGATCTGATGCCCCTGCTTCAAAAATCTGTGAATTCATGAATGCATAATGTCTTTGATTTGGAAAAATTTGGAAGGTTAGGGTCTGTGTATGAGGGAAGTTAGTTCAATTGTATTGCTTCTTGCTTATCAGTCATCCCCATCTGAAAGTCTTATCTGGTTTTTCAGTTGACATGTGATTCGACTCTCAAGTAATTTTCTTCACCTCATCCTTGGTAAATGATTAGGATTTAAAAAAATGTTATGCTGTGGATCACATCATACTCTGTATTTGTCCTTCAAAGTATACCACCTATTTCTTACATCATGATTAGGAAAGGGTACCTCAAAAAATGCCTTTTTGCATTGAACCAAAAGAGTATGCTGATGGCATATACCACTTGTTGCAGGGTATGGTGTAGGTAAATAGAAATAAATTTAAAAATGGTGTACATATATAGAACCTTGATGGTAAATCAAGAGGTTTGCATCTAATTCTGACTGAATCATGCTAGGATGGGAGTAAGCTGCCATTTTTAAAGGTACATTTGCTTCATCATATTCAGAGAATGTGACCCCACTACATGTGCATCATTGAAGTGGAATAGGGTACCCCTCCAATAGACCTGCTCCATTTAAATTGATATTGCACTGCTTGAAGTGGATCAGCACCAACTGGAAGTTTAATACAAGAGGGCAACTGCACCTCATTATTGCTTCTGTGTAGGAAGCAGGATAAATATCAGCATTTGTTTTAATCTCATAAGAAAAAGAGAAGTCCAAGTAAGGATGAGTCAGCCTCTTCCATCATACAATGCGAATTAGAAGTGCATGTAAAGAAGTGTTATCCCATCTGTGAGAGAAAAAAAAGAGGATATAATTTGTATCTACCTTGGTATTTTGTCTGTTAAGAAAGTTTGAACAGTATAGAGGTACTGTGTTGCAAAAGGATATTTTTCTTGAGCAAAAAATTATGCTGAGGAGTCTTTCCCTGATTACTTGTGTCTTGGATGGGTAGTTTATATGCATATGCAGAAGCTCAAATCTCCCCTTCCTCATTAAGTGATCTATGTTCCATTAAGTGCCAGAGTTTTGCTTTCTTGGAGTCAACACCCCTATACTGCAAGGTGTCCAGAAATCATATTACCAGTGGTGTATATCATTCAATCTTGCACAACATATTATTCAATGCATGTATGTGCATCATGCATGTTAGAGGAAAATCAAGTAAGATGTTGGGGTACCTGTGAAAGAACCTCAGCATCAATCAACTAACAAAGTCAGTAGGCCTTGACATGAGCACTATGCAAGTCTATGCATTTCCTTGAGCATTTAACCAATTTGCTTCCATATCTTTTGGTAGTAAATGATTTCATTTTTAAATTCAATTATGCAGACACTAAAAGTCATAACCCCAAAGCCAGTCTAAACTAACTGCATATTTGCTCTCAGCTTTGCCATCTATTCTTGTGATGCAGTGAGTTTAATCAAGGTTGCACAAGTTGTTACACAAGCTGTTGTACTCTCTAAGTCATCACTGTCATGAGACAGCCAGATGTATGACTCTTGTATGTGAAAGGGTTTATTTAAATTAAGATAATATAATTTCTGGACATCCTATGTATTCCATTTGGAGAATAGATCAACATCAGGTATGATCCATCAGATATGGAGTCTCATGGTTTGTTTGAAAACACCTTGAGGTTTACTTTTCCAATAAAAGTTTAACTTCTAGATTTTTCTGCTGAAAAAGAACCTCAGAGATCACACCCCAATGAATAATAGCCATCTCTTCTCCTAATGTAATATACTACAGCTACAGCTTCCTTTTTCATGAAGTTTTCTTTCCTAGCCTCTGTCAGACAGGAACAATTGAGCCTTTAGTGTTCGCTGCTTGTGTGGATGAGTTCCAGGTATTAGACAGGAAAATGCCTGGGATTTTTGTGCATTACAACTATATCTGAATTCATATTCTGAATCTTGGGAATGATCTAGTCAAAGCCTTTGTCAAATTTCTTATTATCCAGTTGAGGATATTGCAGCATATCAGTATTCACTATACTGATATGCTTTTGATACAAGTCATCAGTTTCCTTGATCTAATAAGTAAAGCTTTAGAATGGGTATCAGCAAAGTATTACTACCTATATTACCAAAGGATCTGAATAAAGTCTGCTTTCAGCTGTTGCTCATTTCTTCTTTTTCTTGGTCAGTTTATTTTTTATAGCTTGTGATTTCTCTGAAATTCATGCATGGACTATGCATTTCCTCATGCTAATATGTATGAGGAAGCATTGAACCATGGCCTGTCATTAAGAGGCCTTGAGATGCAAAATTAGTTTATCCTTCTTTATCTTCCATATGAATGTTATGGTTGATATGGTCTATGTTGTAGTCAGCAATTGGAGAGTGCTTTTTCCTTTTCCTCATCCTTTTATTCCAGATGTTGATGGTTATCTGAGACCTTTAAATAAGAATCCAGGCAAAAGTTTTTAAGCAATGGCATTTCGCATTGGAATTAGACTTCGTAATATTACATCGACAAACATCAAGACATTCACTTCACAGGCCACATGGTAGGAGCTTGAGATTTTCCATTCCTTTTAATTTAATTGCTTCCTACAAATTATGATCTTGCATGTAAGTGTTTAATTGAAGGACTGCAAGGCAAACTATGGTATCTAATGCTGGCCACCTGTCAGTTTGTCTAGTCTGCTCTCTAGTTCTCCAATTATACAGATATACTGTAGTACAGTACATATCCAGTACTAACCACATATGTTCAAGTAGAACTGAGTTTTCAGCTGGTTGAGAAAATTTTTCTTTTGGAAAAATAAGTTTTACTGCAGTGGTTTTTTCTAGGAACATTAAGTTAAAAGCACTATAAAAGGAAACAGTAGAATGTGACTTGCTGTAAGTGTCAAATGCATACCCCTCACACAGATTGAGTGTGGCTTGTGTCACTGCATTTCTAATAAGTTTACCGAAGGATTGGAAAAGATACAGAGCCCTGCCATAATAATTTGGCCACCTGTTGTTTTATATTTATTCGATGAAAGAAAAGACAAATAAAGACAAGCAATGGTGTGTGAATATTTATTTTGGTACTTGGTCAAGCCCCATTTTGCAGCACAAAGAGCATCTACCCTGTTTGGCCTCGAATCGATGAGATTTTGGTCCAGGTACACCCATATCTGTGGAAGGGTTTCCTCTAATTCCACGATGTTGGTGGAACTTGAACGGGTTGTTCTCAGCTGAGGATCCAGATGCTAGATCGGATTCATATCTGGGCCTAGGGGTACCCAGGGAAGAAGCTGAATGCCTTGATCCCTCTTCTAGTCTCTAGTCACACGAGATATGTGGCATGTACGTAATGTCACCCTCAAAGGGTATGGGCAATAAGGTTTACTAGGGAAAACGAGAAGTATCGCGGGATCTGCCTGTTTTTGGCATGGTGATAGTATGCATTGATTATCCACCCACTTACAACTTAGACGCCCTATTTAAATCTAATCGCACCTGAAATACGAATGGTTAGGTAAGATATATTCAATCTTGGGGGTGGCTAATTAATTTATTATGGCAGGGCTCTGTATCCGTTAAAAAGTTCCGGAACACATTTTTTTCGGGAAAAACTTGCTAAGCCTGAAGTACAAGGTTATGATGTCCTTCGTACTAGTTCCCTTGAGAAGTCGCATCCTTTTCACCGTGATGGCGTGAAACGGCTGCAGATCATTTTTTTGCGATCACCTTCAGTGCTGCCGTCGCGGTAGCTGATAGGTACCTCCTCAACATCATCAAAACGACGTCACCTGAATTTGCAGCTGAAAATTCAGGCGTGGGAAGAGAAAAAAGTCGCACGTGGCCAGACCTGGTGAGTACGCGGGTTGAGGATGGACATTCACCTTGTGCTTGAAGAGGTAAGTCGCCACACTGACAGATGTGTGGGTGGGAACATTGTCGTCCTGTAGCAGCCACTCTTTAGGTCTCCAGTTACGTGGTCGTTTTAGACGAATGGCATAGTCTAAACGTTGGTTGATTTCGAAGCGGCCGTTCAGTTGCACTTCATTTATCGTTCTATCATGGTCACAGTTTTGTTGCAGTTGCTGGCGCTTCAATTTCTTTTCTGTTCAACTTTAGTCAGATTGTGTTCCAACAACTGTTGACGCTTGTCCGTACGCTTTTAATGAAAACAAATTGAAACTGTTAGACGCCAACCACAGATCGATGTCATTCGTGATTCAGTTCGTCCCTTTCGTCGTCGCTTTAATATTTGAGGTGATAAAAGGTATTCTTCCGCAGTTGGAAAAACTAAGGCTGATTCCTCTACCGTCCACTCTCCGTCTTATGAAGTTGAAACTCCCTGCTTCCTGGCACCCACTATACACTGGCGGTACTTCCTCCGAACGTTTTCAATTCCAAACTTTATGGGTTCTTCCTCCCCACAATAGAGAAGTTCATTGAGGATGACGTAGTAGTAAAGTGTTTGAGCTTTACGATCTCGCTTGTACCTCAAAACAGTGTCCTGTTTTCCGTTGCAATGGTACCTCGTATTTGCAAGCAATGTATCATCCTCGTTCCACCGTAATACGGCATGAAAAGTCTAGCAGCACAAACTTCAACACAGAGGTAGAAGAAATCGAGACATATACAGTGGGCCAAAGTCGCCATGCAGTCGTTGAATATAGAACATAGTTTGATTTCTAACGTCATATTGTCCGCTGTGTACAAATAACAGGAAAATAATGCAACGTAATTTCAAAAGCTTCCAGCTTCATCCAACAGTATTACTCTGAAACAAAGAGGACCAAATTAGCAAAACAGCTATTTCCAGTATACAAGAACTGTATAGTAACTTTTGCCCCACCCTGTATATTTATTATTTTGTCCTTCCCATCGGGACAGTTGCCTCAGGGCAGATCTGACCCGAGTTTTCCGAGTTCCATGACAGAAGAGAGGCTTCAGATGTACCAAGTGGTTGGAATCATTGTCCCACATTGGTCAGACCGAAGTCTACGGTTGGAAATGGGGTCAACAAAAACTCTCACAACTTAGGTCCGACTTGGGTTCAACTAACTCATTTCGGCTATTTTCGCACAAAAAAACTGTAACTGCAACTGAATTGAAATTGGAACCGAACTGCCGTTTTGAAATCCGTTGAATGACTTTTTGGTAGGCTTCTCCCCCCCCTCCCTACTTCCCCGCACTATGAATTGGACATCCTACCAAAAAGTTATTCAACGTTTAGGCGATGCCATTCGCTGAAAACGACCACGTAACTGGAGACCTAAAGAGTGGCTGCTACAGGACGACAATATTCCCACCCACACATCTGCCAGTGTGGCGACCTACCTCTTCAAGCACAAAGTGAATGTCCATCCTCAACCCGCGTACTCACCAGGTCTACCTGTGTCTTTTTTCTCTTCCCATGCCTGAAGTTTCAGCTGAAGGGTCGTCGTTTTGATGAGGTTGAGGAGGTACCTATCAGCTACCGCGACGGCAGCACTGAAGGTGATCGCAAAAAATGATCTGCAACCCTGTTTCACGCCATCACGGTGAAAAGGATGCGATTACTCAAGGGAACTAGTACGAAGGACATCATAACCTTGTACTCAGGCCTGGCAGGATTTCCCCGAAAAAAAAAAGTGTTTTGGAACTTTTTTTTTACTGACCCTCATATACAGGGTATAGTCTGGAATCAGAGAGAAAGTTACTTCAACTTAAAGCTGAATTCATTTAGAGAATGTGTTCGATATGATTGCCGTTTTGTCGTAAACACTGAAGTGCTTCTTCCCCTCTTCCCGTACATTCCTGAGCATTTCTGGCTCATTATTTTTGCACAAGCATCTGCTATATGCTTTTTCAAAGTGATCAGGATCACTGTGGATTCCTGAATCACACATCGTAAACAATCTTCACTCTTTCATCTTTGTATAGAGCCATTTTCTTTAATAATTCCTGCAACAAAAATATTAAATAAAGTATATATAAGCATAAACATAAAAAATGAAAAATACATTTTCCCTAATTAAAAATTATGAGGTTATCCTGTGCAAAATGGACAAAAAAAAGTAAGATATTGACTTCTTATTGATTTTATTGAGCGTAAACAACACGGAAGTCAAATTTATCAGATGGTAACGAAAGTCCGCAATTATTGATACTTTCAACAAGAAAGTTATTTAGTGTATCTCTCATACCCCTGTCCGCCACACAGGTCCAGACTATTCAGGGACTGCATGTTTGGCTCAATATGGTTCGGTGTCCCCTCATTAAAGAACTGAATAGTTTCTGCAGATGTGTGAAAGTGTGCACCAATGTGTTGAGAGATTGTTTCACTGAGGCAATGGTTTCAATCCCAATGTCAGTTCCGGGTAATATTGCAATAAATTCACTGCCATTGGATTGCTGCTCAATATTAAAGCCATCACTGGAGAGAATTATACCTTTCAGCATGAGGGTCCATCCTTTCACAGAAATGCAGGAAGTCTCGGTCATTAATATCTCTTTTGCCCCTCACCTGAGACTTAGCGAATAGAGGAATTTTCTTGAAAATCAGGGTTGGCGAGTTTCTTTCGTTCAATCAGAAGAAGCAGGATCCCAAGGGATCTCTCTCAGCTGACTGAAAGGTGCCGTCCTTCATCTGACAACACTGAAGCGTGTCATAAACCTTTAGCCCCCCCAGTGACCTGCCAGAGGCCAGATACACTATATCACCAAAAGTATTGGGACAAGCCTCCCTCTGCCGATAACAGATTGTCCCAGAAGTGATGCGGTAGAGGGCATTACGGTAGTCCAAAAGTGTGTAAGGGTAATCTGCGATGTTACAGTCTGTGTTAGCTAGTATGGCGCATGGATCGGAGCTGACAGAATTTGAACGTGAAATGATAGTTGCTTGTCATGTAGTGTATACACATCTCTCTTTGCCTCTCATCACCGCATCCATCAAATCGTTTTGATGGATGCGGTGGTGAGAGGCGAACAAGTGGGCTTGCTGCCGAATAAACTGTAGTCCCCACATAGTCCAGACCTCAATCAGGTAAGTAATACTGAGGAGAATTGCAAGGAGTCCATCGACATCACAGGATCATGGATTACTACCACCTCAAAGCCTCTTCACACCATGAAGGGGAAAACATGATCATCCAGTTGTTGGCAAAAGCAATTCAGCAAATGTATCAATATCCACATTTGCTGGATGTGATGGACAGCCATGTGGACACATTTAGCAACTTTTTAGTGGAATGAACCATAAAATGTAAAGATTATCTGACCCAATATGCAGATCAGCATCAAATATCAATATTTTTTTCCTGTGGGAATATAAGCACCAATTTGACAACTTATTGGTTGCTAATGGTTTCCCCTTGAGTGTACAATATCTACAGTATGTGCGCTGCAGAACAAGTGCCTCGAATGAATTTATGGGTAAAATTACGTAAAATTTTTAAAAACTTTTAAATTAGCACGGGGTGAGCGAAAGGGTTAAGTCAGCTGCAAGGAAGCCTGTGGAAACGCGCAAGGTGTCCAAATCACTCTTTCCGTGTTGGTTTTCTGGGTCGGGGTGACGTCACTTCGAAGCTCTGGCCGTTTCATCATTATCTTTCCCCTCTCACCCCAAACTATCATGGGGCTGGAAGAATTATATCTGCCGCTCGATTCGAGCCCTGATCGAATGAATTTCGTGGATTGTGAGATGTTTTACTTTTATTCCCATTTCATCGACTGAGAGAAAATCTGGAAAGGACCCTGGATAGAATACTGAGCTAAAATCGAAGTCGGTTTGGAAGGCTTACCGTACTGTTTCGGTTGCTACAGATAGCAGGATCTGATCAAGACTTTTCTAAGGGGGCTCAGTGCTTGGTTGAGCCCGTATTTCCAAAGTGAGCTCAGCACTTCTCAATATAGCGCTGAATGCATGAAGCCGCCCCTGAAGCATTATGGTTACAGAAGCAGCTTTTTCCCAAAAAAGGCTACTATTTTTGTGTAGCGGATATGGCTGAAAAAGGACATTTTCTTCCAAACGTAAGCATTCATTTACATACCTAGGGAAAGATAGTTAACACATTGAGGACGGGAGACACGAATACGTGGGTTGTTTTGAAAGTCTGGTGAAAGTTATATTTGTCATAATGCCAGAAGCTGACTTTTTATTCCCTTTTTTCTATTGGGCTTTATAAGTTCCAGTGAATTTTTGCACAATTTTTTGCCTAGCGTGAGTGACCGAAATTTGCAAAAGCACGAACTCCCATTTAAGGAGGGAAGAGGGGCTTGCGAAATTTTTGCCTGAGTGCCATGAAATACTTTGATTCAACTTTAATTTTTAGTTGGCATATTGAAGTGATAGAGCCCTGTTTCATCAATACTTACGATATCAGAGGCACGTTTTTGCGACTTAAGTAGAATTTTAGAAGTAGCATTTTGCAGAAATTCGCTCTCGCCTGGTTCATCCTGTCAGACAGGTTTTTTGGGGGGCTAATATTTTTCTAGTTTTCAAATGTTTGTTCATAATTTTGTTTGTTCAGTATTTAATTCATCACCAAATAATATTGATTCTGCCACGAAGTAGTAATGATTCATCACCAAATTTTATTATTTCGTCACCCAATGAATTTACATCACCAAATTCCTATTACCATCGTCAAATGATTTCATCACCAGACCTAATGAATCTTACACCAAATTCTCCCACAGTATTTTCACCAGAAGCAATGAAATGATCACCAAATTTTATTGAGATTTTATTTTATTGAAATGATCACCAAATCATTGTCACATTTCATGTGTCAAAAGAAATCAATTTTTATTTTAGCGGGCCTGCAGGGCAGAACATGCTAACTCTCCCTGTTGTGATTTAGCATTCCTAGTGAATGTTTGCAAATGCCAGTCTTGATCCGAACAGGGCAAGCGCATTCAAAATTTGGAGCTCTCACAACTCAGAGGGAGAGTCTTGTTCTCTTCAAGTACTCCTAATGCACCAGTTTTCTGATTAGATACTCTTGTGCACTTTTTCGAACCTCTTCCCTTGTGGGGTTGCCGCCACTGCAGGCAATGAAGGCTTCTCTCTTCGTTTCAATGTCCTCAAACTCTCTAGTTGCCATGGCACCTCTACACCTCTAATACATAGAGCACACAAAAACTGGAAGTCAGCGCTGTACACAACTCCCATACATGTACACAAGCGCAAGTAGACTAGTTACACAGGTCCTCCCCCAAAGGTCCCGCAAAGCATGATATGATCTTACAATTTCATCTTGCCATCACAGGTCTAACCGAAATAGAGGAAAATCCTTTCCTTGATAGGGTTGCAAATGCTGAAAATGTTATAAGTTTGATGATGAGAGCATTTTTTTAATGCAGAATGATGCGAATTTGGTGACACCAGCACCTGTGATGGTGCAATAATATTTAGTGAAATCAAAAATAAGAATTTGGTGACTGACTCCAATTTGGTAATGATTCATTGTGATCTGGTGATGGAGTCAATATTTTTGTGGGCTGAAAATATTTGGTGACAAGTTCATTATTATTTGGTGGATGATTAAATATCTTTTTTTTATATGCTGCCGCTTTAATGCCAACAGTCTCTTCAAGGGCAAGGTAGGTTATTTTTGGGTAATTTTCAATTAGACGATTGGGTTTCTCCACATTTGCATCAATGACAGTTCAGTCTGACAACACAGGAACCGCGAAAACCAGTCATACACAAACTTATTAGATGTTGCTCGCTCCATGACTCCTTTGCCATGAAAGGCTTTAACAAGCCTTTCATGGCACTCAGAACATTTCTTGGAGTTTGAAACTCCAGGAACGATTGCATGAAAGTCACAGCAACACAACTAGTCTCTCAGGGGGTAAGCTGGAGACGTGTCCGATGCAAAGGGCTTGGGATCTCTCGATCCGAAATAGCTGGCTTGACCTGGACGTCATAGGTAACAGCCATTCTGCATCCTCTCATGGCGCATAACATCGGTCACCAACCACAAAACCTCATTTCGGGAGCTTGTGTCCACGACCTGATTCTTTCAGTCATTATCCACAGTTTGTGACCATGGATGAGGGTGGGGAGGTAAACGCTCATAAAAACCGAAAGTTTCGCCTCCTTGGAAGTTTCAGATTTGGCAACCGCAATTCGCCAAAGTTCAGGGACGCTATTTTGGGTCCTGCATCTTGAAACGATTTTTTTAATAACCTCCTTTATTCCCTATGATGTAATAGCTTGAAAGTCAGCCTTTAGAGCTCTCATGCGGCATGGTTTTTCTGGCTCCTTTTTTTTTCTTTTACCACCCATTATGCTTTGACTGGAGGTGGTCTAGTTGGTCTTCAAAATCATTAGCCCATGCTGAGAAAATTTCACGAGCGATTTAATTTGCTAATCCATTGTGCCTCGTAAAATTCGCGAAATTCAAACAGGAGCTGAAATTTCTCGCCAAACTATTAATATATACTTTTCGAGTTCCTAGCTTCTTTGCCCTCTCCTCCCCCTCTTACAATTGAATCCCCTCCCAAGGTTCTCGCGAAACTGCGAAAGCCCTGGTGATGTGGCTGTTGTCTTGTTTCCACTTTGCCTATCATCTGATACATGGAGCGGGAGCGGGAGGGGGGGGGGGGGGGGGGGGGGCTCCACTGCCGCGGACTCTCGTGCAATGTAAGGCAGACTACAGGATTTCTCGAGAGGACTATAATCTGCGTTTTGGAGCCGCTCAATTTCATTCCGGCCGCAGTACATTCCGAGTCGAACCGGTCTAGAAGGCTTTGAAGCTCCTGTCGAAACAGAGCCAGGACGGTATCATCGGCAAAAAAGTATCATTACATAACTAACACCGATACTGACCCCCTCGAGTTCCAGGCTGAACTACAGATCTTATTCATAGACGCGAAGATCAGAAAAGGAGAAAACGCAACCCTAACGGACTCCGACACGTACCGTAAACGAGTTCAAACCTCATTCTGTTCACTGGAATGCAGCTCCTGAAATCACTTTATAAGAACTGAATGACCCCGTAATAGCTGATTGTTGATCCTGTACTCCTGCAGCACTCTCAACAACTTCCCCTGGAGCACATGGTCTTATGCCTTTTCGAGATTCACAAAGAATCTCTTTGCCATATTCCCTATGTCTTGAGAATCTAGCGTAGAGGAAAGTACTTGTCTCTGGTGCTGCTCCCTTCGCGAAATCAGCACTGTTCCTTTTAGATGGTTTCTTCAAAGATAGTTCGGATTCTCATTTCTAGCACTTTGACAGAGCCCTTACTAGTTATGAGGAGAGTGATTCCTCGGTAACTGGTACACTCCTTCGAATCCCCCTTCTTCCAAATAGAAACCACCACACCGCGCTGCCAATCCATAGGTGTCGTCCTCGATTCCCATGCGGTTTTACATACGCAATCCAACCACGAGCTCCCATCGATGCCTATTGCCTTCATAGTCTCTGCCTGGATCTCACGCCAAGAGACTTTTCATCCTTCAAGCTAGCCATAGCTTGCTGAACTTCCTCCACGGTGAGACTGTTCTCGCAGATAGGCTCTGAATAAGATACATTGGAATCCGCTGCGAGTGGGTAAATTCTTCGGTGTTCCCTCCACTTTTGAAGTATTTCCGCTTCTGTCTTCCACGAACCGGAGAATTTGCCTGCCTTGCTGGAGCCTTCGAATAGTTTGTCAGAACGTCTGTTAGCAGTGCGGTAGCCATGATCCGTTTCTTCGCCGTATTTCTTTCATGCCTCTCGATACGTTTCGGTTAGGTTCGAGTAGCAACTTTTCGCAGCTTTCTGTAAAACGCCCTCGAAGGGTCCGGCCTACTAACAGTTAGACATATACAACCTATGGCTGCCTTATCGCAGCAACAGCCAGCCGTACCTCCAGGTGTCCACCAGGGAGTTTGCTTCACGTTACTGTATGCCATTTCGATTCGCTTTTCGCCGCTTACTCTCACCACTACAGCCGCAGCGCCAGATTGGAACAGGTCCCATTCGGTCTTTATGTCAGAAATCTGGCTATGCGGTCGAGAGTAATTTTTCCCTATCGCCCTTGCCGACTTGTCCCGAGTTTTCTCATCTCGGAGGGCTTCCCACCTCACCCGTTTAGCTACGCGTGTGGCTTTCCGCCCCGTTCCGAGGTTTGCCCGGATCTGGAGTTTCCCAACCTCCAGGGCCGCCCAGAGGTTCCAGGGGCCCAGGGCAAAACTTAACTGGAGACCCCTTGATATGTGGGGCCCGGGGCAGATTGCCCCAATTGCCCCCCCCCCCCCCCCTCTGGGTGGCCCTGTCAACCACTAGTTAGTGATCATACCAGCCAGCCGGGGACTAATGAGTATATCCCGCTTCCGTCTGGGCAATCATGGATTTTTTTTTCTTCTAAGCAGTCCTGGCCGTTGTTGAGGCCGCCAGCATTCCATGACGTTTGGTTCAGTGCTCTCGCAGTTCGCTATGTTCCGTTGACAGTTGCTTGCCTGAGAGGGACGTCATTTCATGCGTGATCGTGTCAAGCGCTGACAGAAAGGTGTGTTTTTTTTTTGTCAATGGCTGCGAGCGGCTGGGGAAAAAAAGACGCCCTCATAGAGGGTCAAACTGTGATCGAGAGCGATGGAACTGGTGCCTTTCCTCTTGGTCGATGCTAGGCCGACTAGGGGAGCGGCACCAGTTCGCGAACAGGGAGCCAGTTAGCGAACGAGGGTCATGAAACGCGATTTGGCCTTTTATTACTCTAGTTTCACACTCCATCCCAAGCATTAATTAATCAATCAATCCATTTTCTGCAGATACCGAAAGCTGGAGCGTGTAACTCGAGAAACAAATGGCCAAGTCGCACGTCATGACTCTCGTTCGCCAACTGGCTCCCTGTTCGCGAACTGGTGCTTCTCCCCTATATCGAGTAGACGTTTGCCAGCCTAAAGGTTCCGATACGAAGGCTGAAGAGCAGCGACAGTGGTGGAAGGTACAGGGTTTTACGTTTCGGAGCAACAGATCCAATAACTTGGGGACCAAGACGAAGGCCAGACCGGGGCCCCGTAGGCTGAGATTCTGCTGACTTGTGTCTCGAACTGACCCAGCTTGAAGAGACCTTGTTAGCCTTGTGGCCTAGATATCCACCAAGTTAACAGAAAATGTAGAAGCATTATAATAAAATCGTAACGCATGCAAATATCTACTTCAGTGCAGCTTTGGCCAAAGCTCAGGATGCGAAAATCTCCAGGAAGAGGATATACTGAATGGGAATTATTTAGTATTAGTTTTGAAAGTTGAAACGAATAGGAATAGTGATTGAAGAGGAAGTCACAAATGTGATGTTTTTGTTGCAATATGAGTGGGAAACATCTCAAAACTTTTTTTTAGTGTCCTTGAGCATTTGTAGCTCTAGATGTGTAACTTAAATATGCCAGGAATGCACAATAATCTTTTTTTCATGTAAGGTGCCTCATTGGCTAAACCTAGAGCTAAGATTTATTTCCTCCCCACTTGTCTTCCCTGTTTTTATATTTATTTTTATATATTTAATGAACAGGAATAAGAAGACAGCCACTTACCTAAGCAAGGAGAATGTGCAAGACTTCTTAATGAAGTTTGACAACATCCTCTGTGACTGTGATGGTGAGATGTTCGATTCCTTCTCAATTAAAACGTTATTCCAGCATAATCAATAGGGAATGCTAGATTGGGCATGCACATTCAGTCCTTGACTGTTAAGGTATTTTTCTGTCCATGGCTTGGTTTATGAAATTGGTGGTGGTTTTATAAATGCATGACCTGATTTTCGATTTTAAATTTATTGTTCCAAAACTCATGTGCTATCTCTTATGGTGAGCAAACAGGTAGTGAATAGGTTACCCCAAGTCATGCTTTTGCCTATCCATTGCCTTTGCAGGAGTGCTGATCCGAGGATCTCAACCAATAAGTGGATCTGCAGAGGCTATTTCATTGTTGAAGAGTGCCAACAAGAAGATATTTTTCATCACAAATAGCTGCTCTAGAACCCGAACAGAACTTCAAGCAAAATTGAAGGATTTTGGGATTCATGTGCAAAAAGTATGCCAACTCACTTGGGAATTGGGAGGAATTCTCTTGGCAATAACTTGCAAGCACTCGTTGTTGAGACATTGATTAGATTGAATAGTCAGTGAATGATCTGAACCAATTGGCTTGGATGATATCACATCCTTTCAGGAAGAGATATACAACACTGCGTACTTGGCAGCTCAGTACCTGAAGTCTCGGAAGTTCACAAAGAAGGCTTACGTAATTGGGCAGAAGGCACTTCAATCTGAGCTTGAAGAGGCAGGAATAGCCAGCTTTGGTTATGGAGTGAGCACACCAATCTTTGAACTTTATCCCTAGAGTAATTAGGTTACATTTCAACTCAACCTTTTTTTTCTCATTTTCCAAGCCCGATCCATTGCCAGAGGAAGTTCAAGTTTTTGACCTTCCAAATCTTGTTCACATGGACCCTGAAGTTGGAGCAGTGATTGTTGCTTTCGATCCTCATGTTAGCTACATCAAGTTCCTCAAGGCCATCTCATATGTCAATAATCCCACAGTGATGTTCTTGGTCACCTGTCATGATGAAACTTGGCCAACAAAATTTGAAATTGTCCTTCCAGGTCAGCTATGCTTCTCAGTTGAGATAGCAGTTGCTTCTTGCATACAAAGGACTTGAGGGATTTCTATCAATGTAACTCATTGGGAAGTCAAATCTTGCAATGGGCCTACCAATTAAATAATTGAATGTGGAACTGAAAGGACCTCAGCAAACTCGTGTATCATTTTAAGGAACCGATTGCATGGTGGCCTCAGTTGAAGCTGTGAGCAAGCGGAAAGGAGAAGTCCTGGGGAAGCCCAATCCCAATGTGTTCTATTCAGTTCAAGCAGATCAGGGCATAGAAGCATCAAGAACTCTTGTTATTGGAGACAAGTCAGAATCCATTGTTTTAATCTAAGCTATAATTAGTCTTACACACATAGGCATATAGTCTATCTGTCTCAACTAGAGGGTTGGCATAGCCTGAGGTCAAATGTATTGGTAGGTTGAAAGCATTGGTAATACAGTCTGTTTCACTTGAGTCAATTTTTCACTTTACTCAGACACCCAAGCAAGAGGAAAATTCCATGCACAAGTATCTAAGTCAAGTGAAAAATTCTGCATGCACTCAGGTTGCAGAGGAACCCACCCCCAACTTGTTGCAGCTGATATTTATGTAATGTAATTTCATCTGCCTGAGATTATCCATATTAACAACTTTTCCACCAAGACTGGATCTTGTAGGCCTAAAATATAGGTCCAGCTATAAATTTAAAAAGTGAAAAATTTTGAGCCAACTATGCAACATCAAATCCTCTCCTTGAAATATGGGGAGTTAGTGCATGATATATGAAAACCTTGGAGAAAAAAATGCAAAATTTGCAGATATTTCCTTAATGGTACAAAAGTAAGATATTTTGCATCAAACTACCCAAATTTGGTTATTTTAGTGCAATTTTGGGTTTTTGTCAAAATGGAAGTAATTTTCAAAAAAGAAAAACTGCAACTTGTATAATTTGTTAAACCTTTTGACAAAGATGTGAGATGAATATATGAGACAACTAATGCATGACATCATTGTATTTCATGTCTGAAATAAAAAAATATTTCAGACATGAAATACAATGATGAAAAAATTAAGATTGTGATGAAATAAGGCAAAAGGTCACTCAACTATGGTTCTGACCCTACATTTTCAATATGCTGCCAGTTGGTAACAAATATACATTTGAAAGGTTTTGGTGTTCTTCCCAATTGGGAACATCAAAGATGTTGCAGAAATTCCCCATTTGCCATATAGTGAGTCTTCAAGCAGTTTTATATAAGTTATTCTGGTATGCTCCATATCTGGCACACATTGCGGTAATGGGTTAACTAAGCTAAAAAAAACCTTATTGAAACTAAAGTTGCAGTTAACTAAATTAAATTCTGCCATCATATTGCATTACCAGACAAAATATTTCACTCCAAAAATAATTTTGTATGACTCTCCAACCCTATCATAAAGTGGAAAAAGAGGCAATAAAAGACCCATTTAAAGTTATGGGAAGCTGAGGTCCTCACAGCACTTCAGTTGGGGCAATTAGTTTATTCTGTGTGAAAGGGCTGTTACTAAAGTTTGGTATTGCCTGCTTCTAGAGGGGACTCTGACATAGCTCTAGGGAAACGGTGTGGTGCTCACACATTGCTGGTCCTCACTGGTGAGACATCTGAGACAGCACTGCATTCCTGGGAAAAACAATGTGAAGATCCAACGTTCCAGGATATCATTCCAGATTACTACATTGAATCCCTGGCTGCTCTTCACAACCTCTTGAGTGATTGAGCTGTCATGATGAATGTTGCAAGGAAGCTTCAGCCACTCAAAGCTCTTTCTCCTGAGAAAACTTCTGTAGAAAGTAATTCATCTGGTGAGTATAAGATGGCACTGAAATCAACTGCACCTCTTTGCTTCTCCCCATATTACAAAGTACTTTTTTCTTAAAGGTTTGTTGCTTGGTGTTCTGTGTTTCTTATTGAACTTCGTTTTTCAAAAGCAGGTAAGATATATCATTGAATTCTATTCCTCTTCCAAATGCCTGAGCATAATCATGAGTGCCTTTATCAGAGTTCTGAGTCAGAGTATCGAGAGCTCCCAAATTGCTTTGGGAGCTCTGCAGTGCATCATGGCAGTACCCTATTACAGAAAAGTGCTTGTTGACCATTCACCTTTCAAGAGAATTATGATCATATGCTCCACTGGCAATGTTAAGCTCTCTCTAGCATCTGTGTTTTTGGTCTACAACATGCATCTGCCTGCAAGAATGTCTGCATGTCTTCAAACTCAGACTAGCACATAGTGTGCTGGAAGGAACATGCCCTCTTCTTTGTCACTCCTCTTGTTGCCAGAGTCCCAGTAGAGCTTTCTCTGATGTTATGGCCTCATTTACCTCTGCACCAGATAATTAAGTGAAAAATACTAAGGAGTCAGGGTGGAAGATATACAAGCAAGTATGCAAACTTGCAAGACACTGGGAAGGATTGTCATGATTAGAGAAAGTGAGCTTTAACAAATTCACAAAACATCACCATCAGAGTAACTATTGTTAGATTGGATTAAAGCAACACATCCTAAAATAATGAGATGACCCAAGGCTTCAGAGGATTTGGAAGACATTTTAATATTTACCATCGAGGTGAAGAGGTGTTAAGTTCTTCACTGTCATTCATGATTAGTTGTAAGGTGCTTGTAGAGTATAGGCCAAAATTGTAAAATATTCATAGCTGTGCATCAGTCCTTGTTTGGAGGATAGAGAATCCATTAAATGATGAACTGTGAAATATTGTATCCTCATCTGTATTCCCATTGAACGTTGTCATGTTTTGCATTTTGTAGGATGAAAGTTGTAGAGAGAAGGTGCTGGAGGAAGCTTGTGCATCCCTGCAAAGGGGTTCAAGATTCTATGTCTCTCATGTTTATGGTTATTAATGGATTGATGTGTTATAGAAATAAAAAATCCCTATATTGGAAGTCATTTAATGCCATTTGCAACTTTTGAGGACTCTACATGGAATTTTTTCTGCTTGTCTTTCAGTCATGTTTTTCATCCTAAACATTAGAGATTTGACTATAAGAGACCTGATGTTGCCCTGCATCAAATTATTGTATGCAGCAATCTCTTGAGAGACTGCAAATAGGGCATCATATATCATTATCTTTATCAGATTAAAGTTCTGAATGCATTAAAACCTCATTTGTGTTGACTGGATATTTTGAGGAAAATCAGTATAGGGTAAAATGGCAAAACCTGAACACCTGAAGGTAGAGTCAAACATGCACACCTTAAGGTCAAGTTGAATACACATTATGGCTGTCATCTTGACCTTATGGTTTGTGCATTCAACTGAACCTTCAGGTGTTTGGGTTTTGCCATTTCGCCCTATAATTCTCAGTATGAATATAGTGTCTTGGGACAGGTGAGTGGCTCAGTTGGTAATGAACTTCGCTTCCATGGCAGCAGACTAGTTTTCAAGCCCAACCAAGTCCAGCATTTATTTCTGAGCACAAACCCCAGCAGGCTTGGGTAGGGAGACCCATGAACATGAAGCACTCACACCTCAATATGTGGGACATTAAAGATCCCTGATTATGAGGGCTGAACCTGGGTAACATATCCCCAGAGTAACCTCATAGGCCAAATTGAGTCTCCCAGAATTACACATGTTAGCTGACACTTCAGGTGAGAGAGTTTAGATGGGAAGGTGGGTTAATTGGTGTTCCAGAGTCGGGGTGCAGTTATGGGCCTAAAGCCTCTTGCACTCAGTACCTTGGATTTGGCTTATTAATGACAGCCAAGCATAATCACATGACATAGTAACTGAGTATTGTTACCACAGCTTGCACAAAGATAAATATCAATAAAATAAATTAGGAGATTTTAAAGGATTCAGAATCTTCTCATCCTTTCCAAATAAGCTGAATGAAATCACATCAAATTTTAATACAGACTCTAGTCAGCAATAGTCTTGAGGGCAACCTTCTAATTACAATTATTTTCCCTCTCTATTTCCAAGCCATGGTCTATCATGCATTCATAATCTCAACCACTTTTGTAGATAAGGATGACTTCTCTGACAGACTTCTTGCAATACTCGCTTCTTCCTGATGGATTTTTGTTGTTCTTGACTTTTTATAAGTTTCTATACCATTCTAGTGTCAAACCCATGTTATGTTTGGCTTTTGGGGAAAAGAACACTGGAAGTACCTGCCTAATATTGCACCAACAAGAGGCAGGATACTTACCAAAGCAAAGGAAACATTACATTTGACTAATGCCAGATGACTCTACTAGGTTCACACTGTGATGATCCATTTACCCAGCATTTTTATCTTAAGATTATTGTAGCATGAAACACACATCATGTAGGTAAATGAAAGAAAAAATGTGTGTCATTTCCATGTAAATCTCTGATACCTCATTCATTCTATGCAGGATGTACTGTAATGTTATTTGGGAAGATAGGTGACATTACCATTTGGTGTATTCTATTGTGATGGCCTCCCATTGTAACAATTCTTTTCTTTATTACTCTATGAGGGTGAGGTTTGCAATTGGCAATATATCCATCAGAAAGTAATCCTATTGTATTGTGCCTGGATTTCTTTTTTTTTTTACATTCACAGGTAACAGACTTTACAATAGTCTTGAGATGTCTTCCAAGATTGAACTATTGTTGCAGAAGTTCAAACGTGCCAGGGAGGGTGGGCTTGGTCATATGGAGAATGCTTCAACATATCTTGAAGCAGTCCACTCTGTTTGGCAGGAACCACTCAGTTTCAATTCTCACTCCAAAGACCCCTGCAACAAGTCCTCTGAAAAAGCCTTGACACTTCCAAGGGAGGTCTGGAATCATCAGAAGATGGACAAAATGCTGCTTGAAAATGGTAAATCTATTTTATCTGTACAAGATGTAGATATATAGTGCTGCTTCAAAATTTTGTTCCCTCTTGGTTTACAGATTCAATGCATCTTCTTTGTATTAGGAGCTGATGAAATGTTGACCAAACTGCCTCACAGGATGAATGTTGCTGGAAGTGGTACTGTAGAGGAGGCAAAAAATGAAGAAATTGAGGATCTTAAGGCTCATATGGAAGCTCTGAACAATGTACTTCATGATCAGGAGATGGAAAAAGAAAGATTAAGCAAGGATCTCAGAGAATGTAAAGCTCAGTGGAAGGAATATCTATCCTGGTTAGTTCTCTCCCCTTTTATGGCACTTGATTAAAATTAAAAGTTAATTAAGAAAGTTGTTGAAGTTATTATTAAAGTTAAGATCTTATTGAAGTTAATACAGTGGCGTAGGGAAGGGGGGGGTTTAGGGGGTTAGAACCCCCCCCTTGGGCTTCCCAGTCAGTGACACTGACAGGCATATTTCAACTTTCCTTGGGAAGTCCAATTTTAACTATACCCCTTCGAGGAAAGTCTGTCAGTCCACAGACCCAAGATGCAAGACCATGATTTCTTTGAAATGGTAAATTCCAGGTAGTGGAGCTAGGCGTAGGGTTGGGTGTCTACCTGGCCTCAACCCCCCCTTGCCAATTTCCTGCCTATGCCACTGAGTTAATATATTTAATCCTCAGGCATGGGGAACTGACGGAGAGGTTTGATGATTGTGAAAAACAACAGCTGCAAAGCAAGGCTTTATTGAACCAGCAGGATGTCCTGGTGAGGGATCTTGAACTCCTTGCCAGAAATAATAGCAATCATCTTCTGCAGCTAAGGAAGCTACTAGAGGAGTGGGAGAAGTTATCTTTGGAATCTCACCAGGCATGTAAGTATAGCTGTTATCTTGATTGAATCTCATGTTTTTGTTCCTACATAAGTGGCCCTGTTATTGCTTCAGGCACTCAGGTGGATTTTGCTCAGTTGTTTGACTCCCTCATGGAAATTTGTCTAGGCGTGATTTATTACCTTGCTACATCCAGCATTTCCTTTCTTGGGCCCAAGTCAATGTACAGGGTTGGCCAAAAGTCCTGTGACATTGTTTAAATTGCAGATTAACAGTTGCAGTCATTGATGACTGTTGCATGCAATTATTTGCCAGCAAACAGAGCCCAGGTTAGGTGATTGATTGGTAGCAACAGGAACCTAGATCCAGTATCAAAATGTTGAAGGACTTGGTCAGGCCACTCTGGTGGTTGCATACCATACTTGTAGTGAGGAAAGGAGGACAGCCAAATCCAATGGGATTTTGCTTAATAATGCCCCATGATGAAACCAGTGCCAATTTATAGAGCACCTCAAGTAGTGCATAAGTGTCAGTGGTCACACCCTGATAAAAGGTTACCCTGACTCACTAGAGGGTGAAAAAATCAGGCAATATAGTATGGCTGATTTCAACACATGAGATGTCTATACCTACCAAAATAGACTTGTAGAATTGAATGTTGACAGTCATTATTAGCCATATAACAAACCATTGTCATCACTGCCCAAAAATCAACCACTGGCCATCAAAGCTGTGTCCTACTATGCAGAGCATCGTCTGACTCATGGTCATGGATACCTCTAGTGGCTATTAGCACTATAAATTCTCAGTGAGCTTCATACAGTAAAATATACAAAGCTCATCTGAAAAATATGGGGTGGAACAGAACCATTTTCTACTCCTCTGCAGCTTGGTATGAAAGGGACTTGAAAAAAACCTGCTGAAGTTGACATTTCTTAATCCAAATGGAACTGTTTGTGAATATGTGAGACCAACACTAGCATGATGAATAGTTTCCAAGGACAAGGATGGGATTTCAATAGTTCTTGAAATAAATATTTGTGGTTTTCCATGTATTGGAGCACATGGGCAAGGTTTTTCAAGAGAATTTCTGAAGATTTCTGATTCCCCTGGCTTTCCTTGTGCATCAGAGCCTCCTCTCCAGTTTTTATCATAGCCATATGGTTTTCTGTTTCATTCAAGTCAGGTGAGTTTCCCAGTAAGTTGTCATTCCCCCAGAAGTCTATTCCATTTGCCCTCAGTTTTGCCTGAGTCACATGGCTTTTCTTGCAAGGAGCTTTATCGTGGAAGAAAGTCGTGAATCCTTAATCAAGCATATTTCCCTCATCTTGCAGGAAGGGTATGACATGCTGAGCCAATTTTATATGCCTGAAATGCTGCCCATCCCTTGTTTTCCAACACCATTTGAATACCACCTGGAATGATTTCAGGACTATCGCTTTTCTGATATTGGGAACTAAGCTCTCTCAGCTTCTTGCTGTTCCAAGTGCAAGCCATTTTGATTTTTTAATTTGAAAATTATCAGAAACATTTTAAAACTAGTCAGGGTCTCACAACATACACATCATGACTTAACAGTAAAAATGCTGTTGGCTCCAGGGGGGAAATAAAGGTTTTGTCCCACCCAGCCATTCAGCACCATAGAGGATGGAATTATGGAAGAATTGACTTCCTTCCATTTTCAAGCTCTTGTTTGAACAGATGATGCAAAAGTACTGAAATGAGTGTCAATTACAAGCCCTGATTTTAATCTCACATGAGTACATATATACTTACGCATTTCTCAGCACTATTTCTCTTGTTTTGCAGTGCACAAGGAAAAGAAAGATCATGCTTCAACTCTGGCAAGTAAGGCTGAAATGGAAAAGCTACTTAATCAAGTCCTTGAAGAAAAAGAGTCATTGGCTGAAGCTCACAAGGAACTTGTGAAACACCATGAACAAGTACGTGATTGTTCTTGAAGCTGTGACATATATACAGAGTGGACTAAAAAAAAAAAGCTATAATTTTTGGTGAGTTGTCAATCTGATTTTAGACTGCCAATTCTGATTAAATTTGGTAGGCACATAGAATGACTCAACTAGGACTTGTGTGCTGAGTTTAAAATCAAAATTCCAAAAATGGTGAGATTGGCATTCAATTTACTTTTCATCATAAAAAAAGTAAGTGTTCATTTTTTATTTCAACATAAAATTTTGCTCAACTGACAAAAACAAACAAGCAAACAAATAGAATAAAAACAATGTGCAAATGCCAAAAACGAAAGCACACAATTTGGTTTAGGTAGGTTAATTTCAATGAAAAGGTGCTCAATGTGCCCTCCATTCTGCTGAACGCAAGCCTCTTGTCTGGGACACCACATATCAATGGCTTGGTCAATAAAGCTTTAAGACAGTGCCTCCCAATCTTCCTCTATAGCTTCATGCAGGGATGGAACATCATGAATTTGGTCCTCCCTTTCATTCCAGCCTCAAGTTCATACTGATATATTCAACAGCACATTTTCTCGTGGGTCATCAGAAAATAATTACAGCTCCTATAATTTTAGAGCCAGAAGGCTGGAATTTGGCATAAAAACTCCAATTGAGTCACCCTATAAGCCTACCAAATTCAATCAGAATCAACTGCCTACAATGAGATTGACAACTCACCAAAAATGACAGCTTTGTTTTTTTGCCCACTCTGTATATTTAGATTGCTGTAGTGTATGGATTAAACAATGAACCATGTAAAATCTCAAAGGCATTGCTGGAATGGGAACACATTCAAAGTGCTTTGCAAATAAAAGAGGAATCCCTGGTAATGGCAGAGGAAGAGAAGCAACAGCTGAAAGAGCAGGTATCCCTAGGACTGCAGGAAATTGAAGATGTGCACAAGAAACTCTCTGAAATTGTTAAGGAGAAGCAGGTCTTGGTGGATGAACTACTGTAAGTCTACTGATACCTGATATCCACCAACATTATCGTATATTTGTTCCTAATAGGTTCTCTTGCAGATGGCATTTATGGTAGCCCCAGAGCTTATGGGCAGTATTTGATGAACTCCATGGAAGGAGATAGATAATGCAAAATTTACATGTATTATAGGATGTCTGAAAACCTGCTGAAAAAAGGGGAATCCTTGAGACAGCAGCTTGAAGACAGCCAAGCTGAGCTGGAAGATAACTTCAATGAAGTATGTTGACTTTATATTAATCCTGAAGATATTTACAGTTGCTATTTAGTTCCTATAGAGCCCACTGTGAATTTCTTTGTTTGTACCTTGTTACTTCTCTTGCTCACTCATTTGCAGAAGGAGAGGGAGAATCAGCAACTGAAGAAGAGAATTGAGGAATTGGAGGCCAGTGTAAAGAACTTGCAGCATGATCTTAATGTTGAGTCCAAGAAGAAGAGAAAGGCTCAGATGATGATAGATGATTTGGAGATGCAGCTGACTGATACCCTGAACCAAAGAAATGCCCTTCAGGAGGGATTGAACCAGGAGGAACTTTTTACCAAAGAAATGAAGATTGAGTTTCTTGTTGCCAAAGCAGAACTAACAAAAACCAAGGAACTTCTGAAACAGAAGAACAAGAAGAAACAAACCACAAAGAGGAAATTTCCTTCTCAGGTATGCTTAGATTCCATAATTGGCCTCACATTCTCCCCTTGCTCTCACCCCCTCATTCCTTCCTCAAAGGTCCTTGAAAAATCATCAGCCCATGCCAAACATTTCCATGAGCATGCAGAGCCACCAATGGTTTTCCAGTCTTCCCATCACTCTGTCACGGCTTCCAATAAAAACATCCCAGCTTCAGTAAGTTTGCAAATGCATTTTTTTTACCCTGACCGATTCTTATAACTGAATTTAATATCTTCCATTTCAAAGGGAGACATTAGCCATCCTGGGATGGAGGACAGAGCAAGGTAACATTGATGTTTCAGAAATTTTTTTCAAAAACCTTTCAAGACCATAACTTGAGTTTTTTTTTTTAAAGGGAATTCCTTCATGAACCAACGAGAGCTGTACCACTTCATCTCTCACAGCCTTTGAAAAAAAGATGCTTGTTCTCTTCACTGAATCCCATGATGATTAAAAGTCTAACCTGAACACAAAGTAACTGAAAACATAAGGTAAGACGTATCAAAAGATGTATCAAAATCTGGTTTCCTCATTGAAACTGCCTGCACTCATGTTAGAGTGGGCCAAAGTGATGCACCTGGCAAGAAGCAGGGATTAGATTGGTTATACACTGCAAATTTGAATCCCTGATTGAGATTTTTTTTAACCCAGACAGAAATCTTTCTTTTTTTAATATGGAATTTCATGTACAGAAAAGCATGAGGGTCACATGAAGATACTTCTCATAATAAAGTGACTTCTTTTTTTTTTTTACAGGCACAGTCATATTTTCAAAGGGCTACTAAGAAGTTAGTAGCTACTAAGTCTCTGCTATCTCTATTCGTGACTAAGATGGTATTTTCAAAGAGATACTAAGCGTTAGTAGCAACTAAATAGTTCCTAATTGTAATACAATTTTACTAAGTGTTGGAGGGTTGTTTAACAGGTTGACCGGGCACACTGGTGCGCCTCACTGAATGGGAAAATCAATAGGCCAACATTTCTGTGGTGGTCAACGAGTTAAAAGGCTACTAATTCTCAGTCTGTCAGTTATGGAGGTCTTATGTGTGATTGATGCAGAAGAACGTGAGCCATCACATCAATACAGGATATATTTGTACCATGGGAACCCAATGTATTCTTTAAAAAAATGACAATTCATTGGCAGTGCCCTGATTGAATACACTTGAAGATTTTCCAATGTTCTCTGTCTGCATCCCCATGATCTTTTGTTCCCAGTACTTTTTTCAAGATGTGAAATTTCCATCTTCTTTCCACGTTCTTCTTCTATCATTTCCATTCGATGCTTGTGCTCTCTCTTGCACAAATCCATGTGCAAGAATGCTTCAGGAGCATTCTTCCTGTAGGTAAAAAAACAAAACTGATTTCTTTCTGTACACATAATCAGTGGTAAGATCATCCATGATCATATCATCAAACAGGTTCACTGGATTGTCAGATTTATGTGGCAGGGTATCCACCATTGCTGAGTATCCTCTGATGGGGGTTCAGATGGAGACCCACCAGTGGTTTTCTTGCATTCTTTCCTGTACTTCGAAACCTTTTCCTTTGCATCACCTTTCATTCATCGCCATTGCACCTTGTGTGGCAATTCAAGTCTCTCTTCCAGCCATGATGAAATCTTTGCACAGCTTTCTCCAAACCATCATTTTCCCTGCATTGGCTTGAATGTCTATTTTCTATGGCAGAAAAGGCCTCAATGCACAAAGACGAAAAGTGTTCCTTCTCTTCAACACACCAGTTTTACCATCTTGGACATTTAATGATACTCATAATTATCCCATTATTCCCTAACTGCAAGGAGATGAATGGTTGACCATGGTGCAAGGTGTCATAAAGGAAAAACATGCCTTTTTGACGTATCTATCTGAACCTTGAAATGTGTCATACTTATTCTGGTATTCAATCGATTAGCATACATTGAATTGGACATACCAAAAAACTACTCTGAAAAGATACCATTCTTCACCGTGGAGGCTGACGTTTGACATTTTTGCTTGCAGTGTTGCCAAATCTATTCCTATCCCAAATGCTATAAAGTTAGTAGCTCCTAACAAGTCAGAAGTTAGTGGGTCTTTGAAAATACCATTTTTTTTAGTAGCTACTAACTAGTAGCTACTAAACACTAGTCACTACTAAAGTTAGTAGCCCTTTGAAAATATGACCCACGGTGTATTTTTTTTTTAGAAAGCCTAACCTGACTCTCAAATGTTGGCAACCACATGAGGAAGTTCAGCCTTTCTCAACTATATGCCATTGACCACAAGTTTTTTTAATATCACCTGATCAGACACAATTGAGGTTATGGAAGAGAAACATGTGAAAAGAATATAATAAGTGCCTGGATATAAAATAACAAACAAGAAAAATCCAGGTTAGTACTTCTGAAAGTGATACCATCATAATGATCATGCACCATTAGAAGTGTGCTTCCCTTTCCCCAGGGACTGTTCCTTATTACCCCAAGACCTGTTCTCTGGGGGGAAATAAACAGGGTTGGTACATGAAAGCATATCAATATTTCAGCAAGCAAGTTTTAAGGCTTACAGCACAGTTCTGCATCTGCTGCTCATGCTAGGCCAGAAGTTGTTATGTGAGCCGTGGTATTTGACAGGGAGGAGATACAAATATATGTACTAGTGCAAACTTCATATTGGATTTCATTAATTTTTTTTTTTTAGCAATCATTGCATTTGATCATTTGTATCACTAACACTGACTTGGCAAATCCCAGGAGTTTTGCAGATGGAGAACCATAGAAGAATCATAGCAAGACACATGAACATTTGATTTAAAATCTCGGTGTAGTTTTTCACTATAAGCTGTATTTCCTTATTTTTTTTTTTTTTTTTTTTTTTTTTTTTTACCCTTGGCCTCCCCTATACTCAGGAAGCTCACACAGATCTGGACCAAACAGCAGCTTCAATCAAGTGACCTATTCTGCATTGAGACCACTCCTATTATAAACCCCATTACTTGTTTCTTCATCCCCTTTCTGACTGAAAGCATTGCCCACTTAAAATCCCTTCTATGTGGATATGAAAAAATGCTGAGACACACAACATCTTTCAAGGAATCAGCCCCTTAAGTTTCGAATCTCTATTCCCCCCTGTTGCTGACAAGTTTGAGTCTGATTTTTTGCTGGTAGCACTGTCATTCCTTTCATTCTTCCAGTCCTCTTTTTTCCTGCCTCATCTCCATTCTTATTTACAGTTAATATGTTAAATTTAAAAATTTTTGAATTACTGTCATTTCAGTGAACATGTTATTGCTGCTGCATAAGGAGGTGGGAAGGTACTGAAGGTTGGTATGCATATTATCTCTGGAAAAGTTTTGAATGCTCCTCAGTCACCTTATACTAGTCTGTCTGTTTTTCTTTTCTAAGTTTTCACAGCAGAAGGTGGTTTTCAGGCATAATAAGGGCAAGACACTTGAACAAAAGAAAATTGATTTGAATAGAAATGCTGAAGATGAGACAAGATCTGATGAATTTCTACTGGATGGAACTAATGTCCATATTATTTCCCTTGAATGAGAAGATTGTATCTTCTGGCTATGCAAGGGAAGAAGCTAGGTCAAAACCTATTACTTCCTCAAGCATCCTGCTATTCTACATTCCCTGTCTCTAATGAAATTAGTGTGAGCAGGAAGTCTGCATCCTTTTGTATGGCTGAAATATATTATAGCACAGAAGACTTTTCTCATCACAACTTACATGTGGTCCAGATTGTTCAAAACAAATGTCCACTCTTAATGCACATTTGATGTCACTACTCTGATTGATAAAAATGTTCTTCCCACTATCTGATTTTCTTCCATTCTGCTTTGTTCCCAGAGAGCCCTCTCAAAGGAGTCTTGTGCTGCTTGAAAATGTTGCATCTATCACAAACACACTATTCAAATATAGTTTAATTCAAAAGCATGTTGACCACTATGGTGCCCTGCATCAATTTGCTGCAGCAATCTTTTTGAAGATTGTCAAAGGGTCTCACATGTCATTAGCTCTACTAAATAGTCCCACTAAATAATGGGATCAGCATAATTTTTCACATAATATCATATGATCTATTTTGAGTTTAGCAAATTATAAAGAATTCACAGACGCTTGACAGTGCAGATACAGGAATCAATCTAGTGCCAAACTGCACAATTGAAAGTAGCTGCTGAAAAACATGGAAAAAATAAGATCTTTCTGAGCTCAGAACTTATATTCTGACTGGTTAGCAGGGATACTGTCACCAGTGCATCAGAAGTCAAATGGTTTATGCATATAAATATGCTAGCATAAAAGTTACTCATGTAAAAGATTGTCTCCATTGACAACCTAGGTCCATTAGAGTACCTCTATAAAATAGGGTTCACCCCTATTTTCATGTGAGCATGCAAAAACACTGGCTCATGCTCTCCCATTTAAAACATTTTTTTAAGTAAACTCTACAGGGTGACCCAAAATAAATGCAAAAAATAAAAATAAGGACATTTTCCCTTCTACTAATTGATTGAAACAAAACTTTACACAAACATCTTTGTAAAAAAAAAAGTAAAAATGTTCAATGTATCCTCATGTTGCTTTGATACAAGATTGAAAGAGCTTTAAAAAAAATGTCCACAATGTTTCAGAGCATATTGTCATTGCCCAGGCAGCCAGTTAGGATCTCTTGAGCAATTCCACATTTTTGTGGAGTTTAGTGTAGAGTTTTTGCCTTTGCCTGAAAAATACTGTAAACAGAAAATTCCAATTGGTTGAGATCCAGTGAATAAGGCAGCCATTCAAATATTGGCAGGTTTGCACAGCACCAATTTTGAGTGGATTTTGCCTTGTGAGTTCTGCTGAAAAGCTCAATCTTCTTGAGCGAAATGCCCATTAGCCCATGGAAGAACCACATTCTCAAGAATGACCAAGTGCATCCAACATCACCATTCAATGGAATAATTAATACTGCTTGGAATCCTAATTTTGCCCTGCTAGTAACAAGCATTATTATGACAACTTTTTTTACTAGTATCATATTTTTTACTATAATAGATTGTTATGGCTTGTGGCTATTTTTTATATGCAGTGATGATTTGTGGTTAAGCCCATGATTGCTCTTTTATGATTGATGAAAAGTTTGCATTTACAGGGTGACCCATTTGAAAGGTTTACCAATGCACAGCACGTAATGTACAAGTCTTGTAATAACACAAACCAATGAAAGGAAGAAGCTGAAATTTGGCATGTAAACTACTTGAGCATGGGTTGATGCAATGGAATATAAACCACATTGGTCAACATAAAAGCCTATATTTTGATAAGAATTTAAACATATGTTGGATAATTTTGCTCATTTACTCATATTTGAAAATCATATCAATCAGGAACATAATCATGTATGCAGGAGCCTATCCCTCAAATCAGATTATTTTTGCTTGAAGAACATGAACTTTGCTCAGATATGTTTAATGCATATATGTGCCTTTCATGGATCATATGCTTTAACCATATATTCTCTCATATAGCTTCATTTATCAATTTATGGATATATATACAGGGTGTTCATATTTAAATGCACCATAGGAACCTTTTTGCCACTTGTTTGTGGAGTTCAGAGTGTGTCTTATAGCTCACCCGGTTGCATATCTGGAAGGATGAAACCTATCTCTGGTATGTTTCCTTGTAGATATGCAACTTGGTGAGGCTTATAGCGTTCATTGGACTCCACCTACAGGCAGCAAAATATGCCCTATGTTGTGTATAAATACAAACACCCTGTATATATATATGGTACAGATAGCTGCATATAACTGTCATGTATATGATCTTCCTTTATGGGAAGAAGCAAGTTTGAATATTCGAGGTTGCTGGATATTGCCATTTTGTTATGCCTATGTGATTGTTGAGTGGATGCACAATTTTTCATGGAGGTATTTCATCCCATGCATGATATAAGTGATAAATGAGATAATTGCCTTCTCTTGGATCCCTTTTTCTACTGTTATAGATAAGAAACTTAACAAGACCTCCACATGCCTTCCAAATTTGAGCTTTTATTGGAACAATTTAAACGTGTTAGGGAGAGTAGCTCCATTCATATGAAGACACATTCAACATCTCTTGGATCAGTTCTATCAGTTCAGGAGGAGCCATGCAGTCCCATGTCTCCAACCATGCCTGGCAGCAAGTCCTCTAGAAAAGCCATGGCACTGCCAAAAGATCTTAGGAATCAGGAAACATTTCAGGTGCTGCTGGAAGAAGGAGGTAAATCTTTCTTATGGATATTTTTTGTTTGATGCTGAGCATTATTTCCAGTTTTGCTTAAATTAATGCTTCAAATTAATTCATCTTCCTATTAGGAGCTGATAAAATGAAGGCATCTACCATTCAACAGCTCCATATGATAAATGACACCTGGAATGACATTATAAAAACAAAAGATAAAGAAATCAAAGCCCTCAAAGCTCCTCTGGAAGCTCTAAACAAGACCATCTGTGATCATCAAATGGACAAAGAGAAATTGAGCAAGGATCTCATGTTATGTGAAGCTCATTTGAAGGCATATCAGCCCTGGTTTGTTTTTCTCTCTTCTCATTGTGAGACTCAAGCTGACTTTGTGAAGTTAATTGGATTTTTTTCTCAGGCATGGGGAACTGTCAGGAAGGCTTGATGAATCTGAGAAGCAGCAAATGCAATGCAAGGCTTTCTTAAAGCAGCAAGATATTATACTTAAGGAAATTCAACTTCTTGCTAAGAATATTGGCAATTGTCTGCAGCTGAAGACAGTGCTGGAGGAATGGGAGAAGTTACTCTTTGAGTCTCGGAGGGCATGTGTGTATTGCCTTCTTCCTGCTACATTATTGTTTTTGCACTTTCAGACCATAAAATATTGAAGTGTATATGCTAGGCTTGATTTCGAATATCCTTTGATCCCCTTGTACTCTGAGCAGCTGCATGAGCAGCTTTTGAAAGTGTGAATGTTGCAAAAAGTTACTTATCTCAAGTAGCAATCAAAAGCCTTAATTTAGCTGATTTTACAGCATTCCTTGAAGGTGGAATTGGGTTTTCTGCAAATATGTGGAATGTTGACCATCATTCAAAGATTCACTGTTAAAAGTGATTTATTTAAGATGTACTTGGAGGGTAATTTTAAAATGAGTCCATTCTGAAAAGCAGGATTTTTTTGGGAGAGGTGTGTGCATGTATTAGACATGGGAAAAAAAGGGTAAATATACAAAAAAGAGTAAAGGGTAAATATATATATAAAATAAATCCTTCCATGGTGACTGACGGTATTGGAGGTATGAGGGGGGATGAACCACATCCCAGACCTCATACTCGCCTAATTCTGAAGGACACGGTGGAGTATGCTGGCCATACCCAAGATTGCTGTACGCTGGAGGATATCGAGTGATATATCACACTCCAGCTTCCTGACATGTCCTTTGAGGTCTTCAGGATGACACCAGTTGTGCCATGGTGATCAGAACGATGGTGGTCTTCATTCCACACAACTGTTCTACTTCCACTTTCAGTTCAGGGTATTTCTCCAGTTTCTTCCTAGTCTTTTCTTGGAGGTTGTTATCAGCTGGGATGCTCACATCTACGAGGAGAGTGGTCTTCTCCTCCTTATAAATTGTGAGGTCCAGCCTATCACAGACTATGGTGTGGTCCATAATTATGGGCATGTCCCAGAGTACCTTGGTGGAGGAGTTTTCCACTACAGATTGTGGCTGGTGTTTGTACCATTTCTCTGGGACATCCAAGCCGGCTTGCTTGCAGACACACCAGTGCACATATTTGCCAACCTGGTCGTGCCTGTGCAAGTACTCCCTTGGGTCTAGTTCGGGGCAGGCACTGAGGAGGTGGTGAACCGTTTCTGGTGGACCATGACAGCATCTGCAGCGGTCTCCCACATCCAGCTTCAGGATGTGCTACTCATAGTTACGAGTTCTGATGCACTGGTCCTGAATGGCTACCTACAACGAGAGACAGAGCCGTAAGTCGTCGGGGAAGAAGTCGGTCAATATCGACTTCAGACTCAACTAGCTACCAAATAGGTACTAGAACCCTACGACCGGCACTTCGCTAAAGAGGAAGGTAACAGCCTCTCTTTGTGTTTGGTCTACCGTCTTCACATCCGTCGTGTCGTAGTCATCATCGAGATGGAGTGCGTTGATCTCTATGACCACAACAGCATATGTATGTATGTATGAAGCAGGATAATACTAGGCTCAGGATAATACTAATAGTATTATCCTGAGCTACATACAGTCCAGCAGTCCTGAATATTCACAATTTGCTAATATGCCATCAGAGTGTCTGACTTTAGGCATGTAAGTGCTATCCCGCCATTTAAGTGTTGCTTCAGAAGAGAATCACCTGGTGTATAATTCATGATATCATGTATGTTCATTACTTTTTTTTACATCCCTTTTCATTCCAAAGAAAGCATGAAAGTTATTAATGCTCTTGTAGAATTAGGTTTGGCAGAATATTGCTGCAAAGTTTAGAGATCAGACCAATTGAATATGTCTTTGCATTCAAGTATGGTAAGTTCACATGCCTCCAGTTTCAGTTTTCTTCCATGTGGGTCATACCATACAAACTCTACCAATATTAACATATAATGGTGCCTAACCATTTTGGGCATTTGATGGAAATTTTAAACAATTGCAGTTGATCTAATTACCCTGTAAAAAAAAAAGAAAAAAATAATCAGCTCCATTGGATCTGCTGTTAGCAAGAGATCATTCCTCTCCCTCTCCCCCACAAACTTTAGGGAAAAATAGAAAAACCCCTGGAGGCAAATTTTCCTTCTCTGGAACTATTCATTGTACAGAAACGTCTGATAGAACCAGAGCTCTTTGGTAGGTGAACTATTCATTCCATACAACTTTAAAGTTTGAATGACAATCCAGGATAGTATTTGACTGAGATGGTGAAAATTTTTCCATTTTGACCCCCTCTTATCCTTATGTGGCAATAAAAAAATACAGATTTTTCACTATAGTAAGTTACTCTCCTCTTTCATGTGCATTGATATATAAAGTTATTTGTTTGACCTGTGAACAGTTCCTGAGATGGAAAATTTGTCCTCCATGGGTTTACTATTTTCCCCCAAAGTTCAAGGGGCAATGTCTATATTCCATGCTAACTGCAGACCCAAAGAGGCTGATTCTTTTTTTTTACAGGCTTGTTAGATTGACTTTGATCATTGGTAATTTTTATAGGGAAATCTGAGATTGTCAAATGCATTGTGTGGTTGAGTTAGTATGGAATGATCCATATCATTATAGTTCATATGACCATGCATAATAAATTAATTAGCAACTCAAAAAAAATGGCTTTACGTGATATGTAGAACTAATAAAATAACCCAAAACTGCCATATTGCACATTTTCAAATTTGAATATCTCAAAGTTTCAATCTTGTACTGGCAGAGTTGGTTTGCCATTTTATATAGTTATCCATCCACTATTGGCAAAGTAAGCATACTGTAGAATTTGATGACATGGGTCCATAATCTAGCTTCATAACCTTGCAACCTCATGATCCCATACAATTTTCAGTAGAGGCATGATGCATTGTCAAAAATAGAAATGGAATGAATGTATATGAATTTAGTTCTTTATTTGCACATTCAATTAAAATGTCAATGAAAATTCAAATGGTTGATCTCATGAGGGAAATTTGAGTCAATTTTGCTGAAGGGTGTTACTAAATTCCAGTTGCATGAATATGGTGAATAAGGTGAGAAAATCCAAAAATAGCTACTATTGGATTGATTGAGGTGAAGTAGAAGGAACTCTCTTTACTGGCAATATGGTATCTTCAAGAAGAAAGCAGGGGCAATTTAGCCCAGGCTGCTTTCTTCTGGAAGATACCATATTGCTTCTTGAAGATACCATCACTTTCTTCTTAAAAATGATATTTTCAGCAATCTTACTTGTTTTCATTATCTTGTAAAGTCATTTTCCAAAGGAACTGCCAAGAAATTATATGATGAAGAAATGATAATGATATGTGAACAGGCACTTTGGATCTGGAAGAAAACTGAAACTGAAAGCATGAAAACTTTCCATATTTTAATGCAGACATATGCAATTAGTCTGACCCCTGAACTTAATGGCAATATTCTGCAGAACCTAATTTCACCTAGGCAGTAATAATTTACATATCTTCTTTGGGATGAAGAGGATGCTTCTATTTAAAAAATCATGAATGCCCATGACTTAATGCCTTGCACCTGTGGTGAAATTTGACCATTTTCTCAAATAGCAACTCAAAGCAGTGTCAAAGTACATGTAAGATGTATTTTAGTATAAGAAGAGATAGATGGTATCCATAGAGCTGTGAAAAGGAAAGATTTTGAGTTTTAAAAAATTTTGAGCACTTCTTATCATCTTGATCATGAACCAGCACAGTGGTATGGAAGGGACCACATCACACTCCAATTCCAGAATCACCAACGTGAAAATGTTCTCATTTTGAGTTGAGCCAGAACTGGAAACCAGAAGTCAATCACTGATAACACGAATAATCTTTTATGGTGTCCTAAAATGATCATTTGCAACTAAAGACCTTTTATAGGAATAAAGCCTACAATGTCATCCTGAATTATTATTCCCTTCTATTAACTTCACCTAGTTCTCCTGCATGGCAAAGGAAGTGCACTTTGGTGACTGGCATTGTAGCAACAATATATAGACTTATAGAGAAGTTATGTTGTTCAATGGAACAATTGGAGAACAATCTCCTTCAAAATTTTCTTGCAAACATGAAATTTTCTTAGAAGTCAGCATTAGAGCTCCTGAACCACAGGAAAGTTTGTTTCTTCCTGGTGATAACTCTTACTTCAGCAAATAAACACTCTAGGCAAAAGAATACTAATATGAATCCCTTTCCTATTATTGATACTTGGCTATGGTCATTTTTGCATTAAGTGCTTGAGTACTTATTAATATTGTGATTTTCATGGTGCACAGTGGAAGCAGAAAAGAAGGATTATGGCTCAACTCTGGCAAAGAAGGCTGAGGTGGAAAGTCTAATGGAGCAACTCCTCACTGAGAAAGAGTCCTTAGCTGTAGCTAACAAGGAGCTTATGAAGAACCATGAACAGGTATGAGATTAATCTCTGTTCTGGCTGTTACTTCTATTTCAGATTACCATTGGTATGTAGCAGTGCCAATGAACTTCATGACATCTTAAAGGCATTGTTGGACATGGAACACACTTGCAGTTTATTGCAAGAGAAAGAGGTATCCCTGGTTGTGGCAGAAGAAGAGAAGCAGAAGTTGAAGCAGCAGATGTCCTTGGGACTGCAGGAAATTAAAGATGTGCAGGAGAAGCTCTCAGATATCTTGAAGGAGAATCAGAATTTGGCAGATGAGCTTCTGTAAGTTTGCCTGTCATATTTTCCTTAATGCAAGTATAAATTGATATGTTCTGGGAAATGATGGAAATCACTTTCACATGAGCACCCTCATACAGCTGTTGATGATGGATATTTCACCATATAAGTTCTTGTCATGTAATGTTTTGAATGAATATGTCCATAGATGCACCTAGTTTCCAAAGTGTTGGGAGGCAGAGAATTGAATTTTTTTTCCTCCCCTTCTCCACTCTTTATATACTCCAATCTATACCACTTTAAAAAAATGGGATGGTGATATTTCAACTGGAAAAGTTCACCATAAGTCTGCCACTAAATGATGTACAGGTATATGCCTGGAGCAGTGTCCATATGCTTTCATTATACACTTTCTGACAATGAGGTAGGAGTGTACTAATGTGTATACTAATGTGAGTGTACTAATTTCATCTATTGCACCAGGTTAAGCACAAGGTCTTTTTACCTGAGGACTGAACAATTATTTAAAAGTCCTCTTTATTTTGCACCAAGAAAGTTTGCACTCACTCCCAACAAGCTGAAAGCAAAGGTAAAGGTAGAGGCTACTGTTTACTGCAGGTGAGTCTCTGAGGCATGGGTCATCACAGGGAAGATAATGAATGTAGCAATGACTGGTTGATGACATGAGTGGTGTCTCAGGTGATTACCATAGGGTGGAGATGATCTGAGAAAATTTTCTAACAACCAGGAAGAAAAAAACCATTGGGGAAGAAGAAAAAATAATTTAACAAATTCTTGGAAGGCATAACCAACCTATTGCCCCTCCACTTTCATACCTAAGATGGTGCAGCGGTCCTTCCTCTGGTTAGTGTGCTTATGTACATGCCCATTTGTCTGTCCTTTCTGTACACAGGAAGGCTGAAAGTGCATTGGAGGAGAAAGAGGTATCTCTGAAGGAACAATTTGAACAGACAATGATACAGTTGACAGATGAAATCTATAAAGTATGTTGACTTCATATTTTATCCTGAAAAACATGTGACAGAAGTGATTTCATCTTTTTTTTCCTGTAAATGATGTGCTTTCTGGATTTTTTCATTGTTTTGAGAGTTACAGTATGACCTACTTCTGTTCAATTTGCAGCAGGAACATCAGAATCAAGAAATGGACAAGAACATCAAGGAACTTGAAACAAGGTTGACAGACATGGAGCATCGTCTCAATTGTCAGTCCAAGAAAAAAAGAATGGTTCAGAAGAAGCTACATGAGTTGGATGTGCAGTTGATTGATGTCCAGAATCAAAGGGATGCCCTTGAGCAACAACTCAATCAGGAGAAGATATATGGTGGAAGAATGAATGTCCTTTATGATATCACCAAGAAAGAACTTGAAAAGACCAGGGAACTCCTGAACCAGACAAGCTTGAAGCGAAAATACTCATCACAGGTGTCCCTAGAGTCTTTACTTGACATAAATACGAGGACCTATCAAAAAGTTCCAGGACTGCACATTACTGCTAACCTAGTCAAAAAATTTAGGTTTTTGTGTGATTACCTTCAAAATACACTCCTTGACTCTCAATACACTTCTCTCAACACTAAAGAGAGACTTGAAGACCTCCTGGAACTCATTCTTTTCAGCCTCCTTCAGTGCCTTGGTTGCAGCTGACTGGAGGACATCAGTATCCTTGAAACTGCAACCTTTCAGGAGATTCTTCATCCTTGGGAATAACATGAAATCACAAGGTGCAAGGTCTGGGGAGTAAGGAGGATGTGGAAGCAGTATTATTCTGTGACTGGCAAGGAATTCCCTGATGAGTATTGATGTGTGACTTGGTGCATTGTTGTGCTGGAGGATCTACATGCACTGTCTGTAGCGTTCTGGACATTTGCATCTGACAGCAGTGATGAGCCACGAGTGAATGTCTCTGTAGAAGGCAACATTGACAGTTTTTTCCTGAGGAATAAACTCATGGTGGACAAATACCCCAATAGTTTGGCAGAGCACTGGGAGTGGGTTCATTGCAGCTTGGGAATGGCTAGCCACTCAGTTTGTTATCTTCAATTGATTTGTGGCCTTCGTGAATTCATTTGCAAACACAAGATTTGCTCAAGGCATCTTCTCTTTAGGCTGCTGTTAACAACTGTCAGGCTTCTGTGGCAGATTTTCCAGCCTTTGCATATCATTTGAAAACTGCATGTTCAAATTGTGGCATTGTAGTGAATGACAAGGGTCCACTGCAGCAAATGATTGAAAACATCAGGGTTGCTAAGGCAAGCCATTTCTTGTCAAGCTTGTGAAGCTCACTTCCCAAGGTCATCTTCTTAGTATACTAGCAGCCACAAGCCCTATGCTATTACCATTTATAATCACAAGAGTTGGTCCTGGAACTTTTTGATGTTTCCTTGCATTTGTTCCTCAGCCCCTCTTTTCTACCATTCCTTTTCTTTACCCTTGATCCCTGAAAATTTCTTGACCCTTACTAAACAGCACCATGAGCATGTTGGGCTCCCAAAGATGATGTTTCTACAGCAAGAGTCTGCTGCAGCCTTCAATGAAAACATGCAGGTACAGAAAACTAGATGAAGCCCCCTTTTTTAGCAAGGTTGTGATTTCATCATCATGGTGGCTGTGATTTCTTCATTTTTGTGCTACAGGAAGAAGTGTGTTCTCCTGGGATTAAGGTGAATCACATTAAAACTGATTCTGTAAGTAGTGTATTTTGTCTGCATCATTCTAGATGTAGGCCTCTGTGAGGCATTGCACTTAAATAGATTTCAGTAAATCTTTAAAAAATTTATTTTTCAATGCAAGATTTTTATGATGTAAATGAAGTAATGAAAAATTGAGGAAACATGGGAATTTTTAGGAATTAAATTTTCCTTTCTTACTGACCTTTAACTAATGCCCACAGCTCTTGACATCTCTCATGTTGATTGTTGCAGCAGTCTGGACATTTCTGCCAGAAGAGCTGCTTGGCCAGCTTCTCCTTTTGCACCCAGTTTTTTTTTTTGACATTGAGAACACTGCTGGTTGCCTGGAATTTCACTATCAAATCTGAAATGTAGATAATCAACAGTCTTGGTCTAATTTGGTACCTTTCATGGTAATCATGCTAGTTTGCTGTAAACTGTCATATGTTTTTGCATAAATCATCACCAACTTCTCTCGATTTTTGGTTTAATAATACACCATTGTTACATTAATTCACAACCCTCAGTCAAAAATCACTTCCAAATGTCATCCATCAGAATATGGCAAAATTGTGCAAACTCAAGCATGGAGGTCACCAACATGAACAGCAATGGAAATGATACATTATCACTATAATTGCCACACTTATTCCAAGTGGGTAACAGTCATTCATTTCCAGCCAATTTCAGTAGACATGGCAGGAGCACTCTCCACTGGCCTTTGAGTATTGTATACTAAATTGATGAAAAAGGTATGGAAATGTGCTGCCATCAAGCAGTCACTTTGAAAATTAAATTTCCCCAAACTTCCTATGTTCCCTCACTTTTGCCTCACCCTGTATATGTGTGTACCAGTGGATAGTCATTGCATGGAAGCTTTTATGCATCTTATTTCCATTTGAACTCATCCAAGACCATTTTTTTCCCCCCAATAATTTCTACAGGATGATGCTGTCTTCAAACGCAGGAAAGTAAATATAATTGGAGATAAGGAACATAAAGGGAGTGATGCGATTCATGCTGGAATGGAGTCAGCTCACAAGAAAGTTGATCCTGTAAGCTCTGCATCATTTTCATTTGAGATTGGTGGGTGCCTGAATCCTAGGAAACCCCACATTATGGCCATTTTCTTGTATTACTTAATAATTTATTGCATTGGCCTGAAGAAACTTCAAGGACAACAAACTCATTCAAACACTGAAAGCTGGAGACAGAAGCTACAGTCATATACAGGGTGATTCAAAATTATGTATAAACACTTTGAGTTGTATCTTTAAAATGTTATTGCTTAAACAGAAACCAAAAATATTTCTACATGCATTAGATATGTGGAAATGTGATGCACAGAAAATGTTAGGTCAGATGTTCAAAATGTCCACCACTGGCACACATACACGAACAGCATCATTTCTTAACAGCCCAACATATAGTGGCTTACATGTCAGCTGTGATTTTACGTGATTTCTGTTTTATCATGTCCCACAAATTCTGCACTGTTTCAGGTTTATAGCGGTACACCTTGTCTTTGAGGTATCCCAGCACAAAGAAATCTAGAGGGCTGAGATCTGGAGACCATGGGGGTATTCATGGGTGCTCCCCTGGCGACCTATCCACCTTTCAGGAAATTCAGTATCTAGATAGGCACAGACATTTATGTGAAAGTATGGTGGTGCACCATCCTGCTGAAAGTACACCACTGTGTCTGGAAACATGTTTCTTATCACAGAAACTGCTTCATTCATTAACAATTCAAGATAACTTTGCCCAGTAACAGTACCACTGAATCTGTAAGGACAGATTATCCCACTAGAGGAGATTCCCATCCACACAGTAATCCCTGGCCTGGCCCTCCACAGTGAAAACCCAAACATACAGAAAGATGTTAACTTGCCAGTGGTGGACATTTTGAACATCTGACCAAACTTTTTCTGTGCATCACATTTCCACATATCTAATGCATGTAAAACTATTTTTGGTTTGTGTTTAATCAATAAACTTTACAGAAAGATGTTAACTTGCCAGTGGTGGACATTTTGAACATCTGACCCAACTTTTTCTGTGCATCACATTTCCACATATCTAATGCATGTAAAACTATTTTTGGTTTGTGTTTAATCAATAAACTTTTAGAGATACAACAACTCAAAGTGTTTATACATAATTCTGAATCACCCTATATGTGACTTGCAGCTGTCTGCACAAAACCCATGCTCCTGTGACCTTCACTGGTGGGCAGTGCTGGTTATATTATGGCTGCACAAGTTTATTACTAGCAGGTTTGGAAAACTAGATGGGTCAATGTCCATTGGTTGGTTAAGGCAGTGCGCTTCCTCTGTAGGCCCATGATAGCCTTTGAGAGATCTAAGTACAAGTATAAGCCCAGTGTCATATTTAATGCAGAGACCACTCCATATGATGAATGGAAACAGCTTATATTAACTTGGAAGTATGTGAGGAGGAGGAGGTTCATGACTTAGTGATTCCTCTCCCCATGTTTTCTCCTCTTCAGCCACAACTAAATACAACAGGTGCCACTTATTGTTATCACTGGTTAATAGTATCAGCCATTTATTGCTCTCTTTTACGTTTTTGGTTTTGGTTTAGGGTACAATCGGTATTATAAAAGAAACCTATTATCATAGTTAAGGTGGTCGATGACAATAGTTTTAAAAGAAGGGTTAAGTATTTATATCAGGATAATTCTTGCAGCATGTTGTCAGATAGGTCATCTTGGTGAGTCATCCTCAAATTTTTTTAATGTCAGTCAACAAAGATTCAGATCAGGCTACATCATCAGAGCACACAGTCAATGATATTATTGAGAACATGAAGATAAAAAAAGGAGAGGTAGAAGATGAAGATTCTGATGATGAAGATACAGATTCAGATAAATACAGGGTCTTGCATAACCTTTGATACAGATAAATACAGGGTCTTGCATAACCTTTTGCTAGGGGGGTACAACAATTATGGAGTATAAAAAATATGAGTGTTATACATATCTTAAAAACTAATTTTATTCTGATTTCATATTTGTCATTGAAAATTATCATCGTTGGNTATCTAATGCATGTAAAACTATTTTTGGTTTGTGTTTAATCAATAAACTTTTAGAGATACAACAACTCAAAGTGTTTATACATAATTCTGAATCACCCTATATGTGACTTGCAGCTGTCTGCACAAAACCCATGCTCCTGTGACCTTCACTGGTGGGCAGTGCTGGTTATATTATGGCTGCACAAGTTTATTACTAGCAGGTTTGGAAAACTAGATGGGTCAATGTCCATTGGTTGGTTAAGGCAGTGTGCTTCCTCTGTAGGCCCATGATAGCCTTTGAGAGATCTAAGTACAAGTATAAGCCCAGTGTCATATTTAATGCAGAGACCACTCCATATGATGAATGGAAACAGCTTATATTAACTTGGAAGTATGTGAGGAGGAGGAGGTTCATGACTTAGTGATTCCTCTCCCCATGTTTTCTCCTCTTCAGCCACAACTAAATACAACAGGTGCCACTTATTGTTATCACTGGTTAATAGTATCAGCCATTTATTGCTCTCAAAATGCAAAAACCAAAACCAAATCCCATGTTAGCCATAATATTTTCTTTGGATAATAGTATCAATTCCACCAGCTACTGTTATCAAAATTTTCTTCCCAATTCATAAATATAGTCCTATTAAGAACGAGCATGTTGTCAGATAGGTCATCTTGGTGAGTCATCCTCAAATTTTTTTAATGTCAGTCAACAAAGATTCAGATCAGGCTACATCATCAGAGCACACGGTCAATGATATTATTGAGAACATGAAGATAAAAAAAGGAGAGGTAGAAGATGAAGATTCTGATGATGAAGTTGCCAAAGAATGAACTGTTCCTATGTCAAATGAAACTCAAGCTGCACTTCAGACTGTAAGAAGAGTTCTGGAACTTCATGGACTGGGAGTGACTGCAAACTTCTTTTTTTTATGAACTTGAGTCTAGCATGGAAGGAATGGTCAGTAAAGATCTGAAACAATAAAAACTTGATAACTTTTTTCAAAATTCTCAGTAATTAGACAACTTGGCCCTGTGTCATTTGTTGCATTGTCGTTTATTGTTCAATATTTGCCTTTTTTATTACAGCTAAAACAGCTGTTTTTCCTGTAAGAAAAAGTATCAAATATGAAATATATAGAAATAAACCACTAGTGCTATATTTTTGTATTTTTGTATAGACTTTTTAAAATGAATAATTAAACTGTTGTATCCTTTCATGTTTTATTCCTTACTTTGTTCATCTTAAGGTGGAGGGGGTAGTCATTGGCATTTGCTGCATATTGTTATCAGCCAGTTAATTAAAACAGGTTTGTCATTTAGATAGTGATTAGTTTATATAGTTTTTAACTAGTCATAAAACCTAATTACATGCATGTAATCAGGGTTGAAGATTAGATAAGCACTCATTATACAAGCTCATATTCCATATATGGTAGTCATTTGATCAGTCATAGTAATCGATCCACAGCTTTACTTGGTTTCACTTATTCTGCTGATTTTGTCAGCAACTCCCACTCATCTGTGTCTGAGTTTGAGTGTGAGCCTGTGAGTATGTGTGTGAGTATGAAGGGAATGGTGGTGGTGAATATTGTAATCTAAGGGTGTCTTGTATCAGACATCTAAAAATTGTATGCATGCCACTGCTATGGATGAATTTATATCTCATGTCATAAAGGTGTGAAGGGCTCAATGTAACGTGTAATGTAATGAGGTGTCATTTGGTTTGAATTATTTATTACCTATCTCATTTGGGTAAACAGTGAACTTCTTGCATTCCAGTCAAGTACTGAGAGAACATGCAATAAGTCTTTTTCAGAACAAATATTTTCACAGATAAATCTAGATACAGATAAATACAGAGTCTTGCATAACCTTTTGCTAGGGGGGTACAACAATTATGGAGTATAAAAAATATGAGTGTTATACATATCTTAAAAACTAATTTTATTCTGATTTCATATTTGTCATTGAAAATTATCATCGTTGGGGTGGTTGGTGATGACTAAAGGCAACGTGTGATGGACCGCATTCGAGCATATGCCTATCAAGAAGCAAGGGAAGCAGGTGCAACCTTTATCAATTGAAAGTGAATATCTCTCCACTGAACCACAGTGAGAGATTGAGTTAATGACAATTGGAACAAAGAATACAAATCTTGTTTTACAAAATTTTATGGCAGCAGGCTGGAAAAATTGTCTGAAGTGAGAAAAAACATCGTGATGGAGAGCAGTGGGAAAAGACAAAGAAAAAAAGCTGCAGTCAAGTTGCAAAAAATCATTTCAAAGTGGTGTGGAAAGCTATTCAGACAACGATACCGTATCAATAAAGGCTTTAAGGAAAAAATAGAAAGTATGATGATTAGTGAGCTTGGTTCTGACTGAAATTCTGAAGCAGTTGTCCCACAAAACCTCCAAAATGTTATTCATTAAATGGAAAATGAAACATAACTTTTTGAAAATTTGTTGAAACTATGCTCTCAACATTTGAGGGCTGTACATGAAGCCAATGATGGTCACACAAAATACTGATGCATTACTGTAGTCAGGTTGAATAAAGGTTTAAATTGATACATAAGTTACAATTGTTCTATTTGTACATAAGGTTGTACCCCCCTAGCAAAAGGTTATGCAAGACCCTGTACATGCCATTTCTCATTTCTGGCCCTGAAGGTGAATAACACAGAATTTCATATCCATCTGAGCTTCTGAGCTGACATAATGAAGCTATCTTTCCTTCCATGATTCTCATAGGAAGAGTTGACCTTCAAGGACGGGGAAGACAAGATACAAGTTGATTTTAGCCCAACATCCAAAATATCTGGAGATGGAGATCCTCAGGGTTGAACTCCTTGATTGGTTGAGTCACCCGTTGGTGACTTCATATTACAGATGGTTCATCTTTGATTTTCCACTCTTTATTCTGCTTTTCATTTTCTTAAGTTAGGTGAGAGCATTTTTAATAAGTAGTCCAGATGCCACAAGTCTGTTTAGGCTTATGTCCCCTGTTAGTTCAAGTGAAAAGTGTGCAAATCATACACTTGACATAGAAGCATTCTCTGATTCTGGTTTTCAGTTCTCTTAAGTCACCCAGTTGAGAGAACTTTTTGCCAATAGCAAGTAATAGCTCATTCCTAAACAGACCTGTTTAGGAATGAGCTTCATGACAATATCCAGGACATGTGTTTAATCATTAGTTTCATCTGTAGTCCATTGATTCCTGCTTTTGTTCTCTCAGCTTACCCGAGTTGAGAACACTCTTTCTCAGAAGTTGCACAGAGTACAACTGTGTTTAGGCAAATGACTCCTAATTTGTCACATGATATGTTTCATTTATCTGTTTTATCTGAAATGAAGATTCATAATATTTGGCATTCCAAATAAATCTGGATTAGTTCCTTCTTACATTGTACTCTTTCTTGTCTTCTATGAACAGTAATTCTTTCTTCTCTTCATTCTTCTGCAATCAATTGTGTAACAGCAAGGAAAACTCAGAATTGACTAATTCACAGGAGAGCCATTTCTTCAAAATACTCTTCGATAAGTCAATTTTAGGATCTTAGTCCCTATTAGTCTAGCTGGATCTAAACTCCTTCCCACCAAATTAGCATGTGAATGCTGAAGGGGAAAGTGTGCAGGTGTGGAATCTTCTGAGACCTGTAAATTTGAAACTTTAAGGGAATTTTTCTGGGAAAGAGGGTTTATAATGTGATATACTAAAATTGCTTTAGCATACTCATGTCTTGTCAAATGAAATTTCACCAAAATATTTCAGGAGCATTTTATTACCAAATATCGCCAAGACCAGAAAATCACTTTTTGCAACCTTTGCTATGGTTTCCCTTGTTTCCATGCAAATACAGGGTGGCAAAAAAAAAAAAACCTGGATCCATGTTTCAGAATTCTTTTCGCTTTCAAGATTGATCAACCGAATTTCTTGAAGACAAACTTCTATCTATTTCTGACTTTCAAACAAAATTTGGCTACATTTGGCTGAATAATTATGGAAAAATAAAATTTTTTTGAAGGACACTTCAAATTTTCACTGCACAGGTTGCAGCACAATGTGTGCTGTTGTCAATGCATCATGGCAGCCAAGCATCAATGCCTTTTTCTGGCCCTGTGGCAAAATTCAACCCCAAATATCTTCTTTTTTTTTAACTAGGAAAATGAGAGCAAGGTTGCATCCAAGAAACAATGAAAGTGTGAACATCATTGAGAAAGGAGCCCATATTGGTATGAATTTCAGGAAATTATGAGTTATCCTAAGGAAAGTAAAATGCAGGGGGGCAAAGGAAATTGTGAAAGTGTTCCCTGATAAATATGGAAGCATCTCCAGTATCAAATTTCTTTTGCAAAAGATTGATCAAACAGGCAGCAGTGATTGCAAGGCTGGGAGTGGCCAACCAAGGTCTGCACAAACCACAAATATTGTGACTGCTGAAGAACTTGTTTTAAGCCAACCCTGATACCCACAAAAGTTTGAGAGAAAGTGCCAGAGAGACAGGACTCGAATGATCCAGTGTTCAGAGGATCATCATAATGGATTTGAAATTAAATGCTAAAAAAAAGAGTCATTGTCCAGGATTTGGCAACCAAAAATAAAGAAAAGAAACATCAGCATTGATGTGGGCTTCTGGAGAAATTCCCAACCCAAAGATCAGTGTGGCAAGTGTGGTTTATGGACAAAAAAAGTTTTTACTGTGGGAACCCCAGTTAATTGACAAAAAAAAACTCCATCTACCAACCTGATTCCTGTTGAAGAAAGTGGGATGTGTTGAAGGAGCATCTTGTGGTCCATTGGGATCACTTTACACAGAAAGTTATGGTTTTGGTGGCAGTGTCAAAGTTGGGAAAGTCTCAATTACGATTCATGGATGGCAAAGCAAAGATTAATACTCATTACTGCTCTGAAGTTCTTTCAGGTGAACTGTTGCCTGACATTCGAGCAGTTTGTGACGGTGATTTTATCCTGCAGGAAGATGGTGCAACTGCTCAATACCCATGCACATTCTTAGAAAATGAGGGAGTTGAGTTCATCCAACCCTCCCTGTGGCCTCCAAAGAGTCCTGATTTGAACTTAGTGGATTACTTTGTCTGGGGCACCATGGAACATGTACTGGGAGAAAATTCACAAGCTTGATCATCTCAAGTCTGTGATTCTTGGTGCCTGGAATTTCATCTCCCAGCAATCAGTAAAATATGCAATTGATCATTGAAAGGGACAGATTCAAAGGTGTTGAAAATAGAGAAGTCTTTGAATATTTGCAATGAAAAAGTGAAAGAAAATAGAGTATGTTGCTTTACTTCTGAGGTCGTTCAGTTCTGAGCAGTGAAAATTCAGAGTACCTTTTGGAAAATTTTAATTTCTCCACAATAATTTGTCTAAACATAGCAAAATTTTGCTTGAAAGTAAAAAATAGATGGAAGTTTGCCTCCAAGAAATTTGGCTGATCAATCTTGAAAAATAAGAAATTCAAAAATTCTGAAAGACAGGGATCAAGGTTTTTTTGGAGTATGTTGTATATTGTTGTGTCAGACTAAATGTAGAACATTCATGAACACTCTTATCCATTTTCTTCAGGAGTAATGCATTTGAAAAGAAACTATGCAGAAAACTATTCCTCTTTACCATTGAAATATCAACAGGCAACATCTTGGCACTGGTGCCATCCCCCTTCTGTAAAGGCAATGAAATTAGCACCTTGGAAGAGTTGAATGGTACTTTTCAACAACAAATCTGAACTATTGTAACTATTCAGAATAAAGATTTTGAGTGTGTCTTGTATTGCCTTCTCCTGCTTTAATGGGTCCACTCATAATTATTGAAGAGCTATATTTTGTCAAGAGAGTACTGGGAGGAAAACTTGCTAACATGCAGCAACACAGTGTAGGACAGTGATTAGCAACCTTTCTTGACTGCAGGCCACAAGTGAACTTTTAGGTTCCCGGCAAGCTGCATGTATGATATTTTTTTGTTTGTATATACATATATTTTTTTTACTGAATTACAGGCTGAGTACCAACTAATCCTAAGCCTGGCTTATTAACCCTTTGCAGTCCAACCTCATCCCCAGGATGAAATTGAGTCAAAGTTGTCGCATTATGATAATAATTTTGCTCAATGGAACAGTTCTATTCTTTTGCATGTTTATAGACATTATTTTTACTTTATCAGATGGCTAGAAATTACTCAACTGAAATAGAAATAATAAAACCTCATTCGAACCTATTTCAATAAAAAAAAGTGAAAAAAATTGGACTTTTTGGCCTGCAAAACTTAAAAATAATAGGACTGCAAAGGGTTAAGCCATGTATTAAAGTAGTAGATGCTAACAATATGCTACATGTGAATTTTTTCTCACCTTTTTATGGAGAAAAATACCAAGCAAGCCACTTGCTCAGAGAACAGTGATACACTGACCAAGAAGAGAGTGAGGGGATATTTGCAGCTATGGCAGAAATACAGTTATGTTTTACTTCTTGCTATTATTTCTCCTGCAGTGGGCAACAGAATCCTTGGAAGAATCCTACTCTGGATGGCAGATGACAGGGGAAAAAAAAAAAAAAAGCTGGCAAAGCCCTGCAGGCTGCAAACCAGGGCCTCGCAGGCCACATGTGGCCCATGGGCCACAGGTTGTTCACCACTGGTATAGGAGATCCAGGGGTCTATCTTGATACTTCTTGCTGAATGCATCCTGTCAAGTCAAGGAAGGTTTATTTTGTGGGAGAGGCTAAAGATCAGTTGAGTTACTGAGCTCTGCAAGCATTGTGTTGTGAAGCTGCCACTGAGAAATGGGAGGCCCTTAATTGCAAAATTTGTGGGCTTAGTAAAGGAAAGAATAAGAGCAGAGTACAACAGGAGTGAGTTCTCATTCTTGTGCCATGCCAATGCGGGCACTAGGATGAGTTAAACCCTCCAGCCCAAGAGGGTGTATGCTGTTGGACTATCCCTCAATGACCAGAACTACTGACTTCTCTCCTCTATGCTTCACCCCACTGCCTTAAGAATGTGATATCCATTAGTGGGTATTCATCTATGATTGTGTGTATATTTCAGCTTGCTCTCCTTCATATGTAATTGAGACATTCTAATTTCTCAGCTTCTGGGATCCCATGATAAGCTTTATTTACAGCATTTATGTCCTTACTGTGATACCATTGACATCAATGAGATAGCCAACTTATGAGTGTATGTATTTAGTCTTGCATGACTGTATAGAATGTCAGCACAGTGCTTCTCCTTTGTGTTTGATAATTCAAAGTGATTGTGATCCATGGAACATTCTTTTTCCCAGGCTTCTGAATTGCTTTCCTGTTTGCTGTACTCAGTATTACACTCTTGACCTTGACCTTCTGGTGAAAGTGTGTCATAATCAAAACACATTTCAGTGTCCCAGACTAATGAAATACATACCACAACAATATAAATTTTGACCTTTTTCTGCTTAGCACTGAGACACACTGAGATTAAATCAATTTCATCTCAGTCTAATTTTAACTGTTTCTATTAGGTGGTACCAGGCTGTCAGTTTATTTTGTTAATATTCATGCAGCAGATCCTCATTCCTAAAAGAGTGCAAGATACTTTGGCAAGAGGAAATTCACTTGAAGAAAAATGACTAAGAGATAATTGCTAGATTTCTTATGGGATGAACTCTCCACATCTTTGAGATGAGATGATGCCATCGTCTTTGTACATAATACATTAAAACCTAAATTCTCTTCAAGGAACTTGCTTCGTTTTTCTAATAATTGCAGCATAAACAGAAAGCCTGATGCATAACTGAGAAGTATTAGGGCAAGAGGCTTTTCTCTTGCAATTTGCCATAGTCTAGTTATATGCATGTTTATATCTGATATGGTGATTTTTTCTCATAAGAAGCCTATTAGAAAGGAGACTGTTGTTGACCAGTTGATATCACTAAAAACCTATTTCAAAATGAATTTTAATTGCATGGCAAAATGGATTAACATGCCTCCCTGCATCAAATTACTGTATGCAGCAATCTTATCAAAGATTGTCAAGAGGGTCTTACATGCCAATTAGCAATACTAGGCCTAAGAATCTGAAAGATTTTCAATAGAAAAATATTTAATGGTTACAGATTGTAATATCTTAAGTATTTTTTATATTCATGATTATTTTTTATGAGTGATGAGAATTTAGTGCAGCTCAATACCAATTTTCTTTTCAAAGGTCTCAAGGCAGAGAATTGCAGATTTTTAATAGCTGGATAATGCCATCTGCCTGTGAAATCCTTGGGTTAATGCATACTTTACATAGGTCTTATTTGATCTCTTGCATATATTATAGGAAGGAAGTTATTTGTTCACTGGTCTCGATCTCCTTTCTGTACAGTTATAGACAGAAGGCTTTGAAATAGTCTCCATATGCATTCCAAATTAGAGTTACTGTTGCAGAAGTTCAAACTTCCCAGAATGGGAAGGTCCAGTCATATGGATATGTTTTCCACATCTCTTGGATCTGTCAATACAGTTCAAGAGGAAGTCTGTCCCATCTCTCTCTGCAAAATTTCCAGCAACAAGTCCTCTGGAAAAGGCATAGCACTGCCAGAGGAAGTTCAAATTTATCAGAAGATATCCCAGATGTTGCTTCAAAATGGAGGTAGATCATAGTCTTGAAATTTGCAAGATATGTAGTGCTAGTTTACAATGTAAATAGTTTTATTTTGCAAGGGACATTCAAAAAGTCCAAAGAACATTTATACCTTATGGCCAAGCCCAACATTCTTGAAAACATGCATGCTTAACAGCTGTCATGAGCTTAATTTATCTTTCTAAGCAAGTATTGATAACAACAATACTATTCCCTCATTACATATACAGTACTTTTCACAATGGAGGTTGACACCCAAGGGCAGCATTGTACCATATACTTCCTGTGGAAGGAAGGAGGATAGGCCAACATTGTTCTCATCCTTCAAGCAGTTTGTGCAGAGTCTGCACCATCCAAACAGATTCTACAACTAGGTACATTCCTTTAAAGAAGGCTGCCAGTTGACTGAAAATGCTCCAAGATCTTGTAGATCAAGCCCATCCACTTCAAAATATAACATTGCATTGTTGAAAAATTGGTTATGAACAACAGACAAATTACACTCTAGGAACTTTCATATGTGGTTTGAATTTCAGCTGACTCCACCAATGCCACTTTGCATGCTTACCTGCATCTGAGAAAGGTCTGTACACATATGGTGCCAGAACTGTCAATAAAAGAGTTGAAGGCACAATGGGTGATGTGTTCTGAATAGCTCTGCCTTCTCAGCACTGATTCAGATGCCTCCTTCAGACATTCTTGTTACTGGTGTAAAATTCGGTTTCACTTCACAAGCTGAAAATGAAGCTACAATCCAAGCAGTGGTAGCTTGCTGACAACTCTCCATCCAAAAAGTAAAACCTGCATTAACAGCTGCGAAGCAAAAGGCTAAAGTCTTAAGAAGGCATTCTTCTGCACTGGCTATCAGAAGGGCAAACCATCAACAGTGAACATTTTGTTAACATGGCAACAAAATTAGTGAAATCTGGTTGCAATGCAGAGGGAAGTTGAGTGCACATGTTCCGCTGCAGCATGACAATGCAAAGCCACATATCAACAGGCAAACATCAAATGCTATAGCTGATCTGGAATTTGAAGTGCTACCACGATCTCTGAAAAATTAATGGCTTTTTGAGTCTATGAAGAAGCTGCTTAGAGGATGACAGTTTCCAAATATGCAAGCACATGACACAATGCAATAGTGGGTTTGGTCCCCCCCACCCAAGGCCATGGTCCACAGATAGACTACACAAACTTCCAGAATGTTGGATCAGGTGTTGATTGGTGGTGACTTTGTTATAAAATTACAGTAACAGCTGCTAGGCCTTTCCTTTTTTGCTACTGTTATTGAAAAAGTCCCAATACTTTTTTAATATTCCCCATATTGGTAGATTCAATGTCTCTTCTTTCTATTAGAAGCAGACAAGAGGAAGTATTCTAGCCATCAGCTCCTCTTGATGGCATATGACACCTGGAATCTTGCTTCAAAAACAAGAGACCAAGAAATCAAAGACCTGAAGGCTCATCTGGAGGTCATGTGCAAAACACTTCTTAATCTTGAGGCAGACAAAGATAGATTGAGCAAAGATCTCGAAGAATGTGAAGCTCAGCTGAAAATTTTTCTGTCCTGGTTTGTCTTGATTCTTTCTTCTCTGATTGTGAGACTGGACTTGAGTTTGTCATTACAATAATGGCCTGTATGTGTAGATATAGCCAACCTAGAATCTAAGATGAAGATGAGATGAAAAGCAGGAAATATCTTGCTAGGCAAGACATGCCAAGATTTGCCATGAATTAATCAAGACTGAGGACATGTCCAACTAAATATTCTAGCCTAGTTCTCTGGACTCCTTGGGTCTTGTATACATAAATAAAGAAGTTTAACCCTTTGATTGTTATAACACAGGGAGGTGGCTGATACGTTTTCGTATAAAAATTGGCGTTGCTTGTGTAAAAACAATGGTTTATGTTAGGAAATGTCATATCATGATAACTATTGAAAATAGCAGTGACATGCATTAATAGTGGTGAAATAACCTAGAAACGGAATGTTCTGAGCCCGAGAGCATGCCCATGCTACCACTACATAAGCTTGAGTATGTACTCGGGCAAATAGCCAAAGGGTTAAGGCTGGTGTCTCTTGGCAGAAGCAGCTAGTTTCGGGTTATTTCACATGAAACCAAGTGACTTTGCACACTTTCCAATTCAGAATGGAATGCTCTTGAAGGAATATTATATATTGATATTAGACAGTTATCCAGGCAAATTTGATGAAATATAGTAGATGCCTCTTATTGCTTCTATTGGCTATTGCTATCAGCTGAATAATATGATAAAATCTCAAAAACTAAGACCAAATCCCATATTCTTTGTACATTTTTCTCCTGTTTATGTTTTCACTGCCCCCAGATATTGTGATTAAGGAGAGTGTAACTATTCCATCTCAGTAGTTGCTAAATTGCATGAAAGTAGGAAAAAGCTGGGATATTTCAATTTCACTTGAAGTTTAGGGAGACTCTTCCTCCAGGCTGTAACAACAGAGCTGGAGGCAGCCTTAATTGACATTAAAATCTGAAGGACAGCCTGGTGACTAAATCAAGGCCATAGTATTCATACATACATCCAGATGACTCTTGATGAGTACTTCCTCTTGTAAAAGGGATTTGGTAATAAAAGTGATGAAAATCAAGTTTACATTGATCATCGCAAATTATCATCAGCCTCCTATTCTTATCAAATTACCTTTGCAGTAATGTGATCACAATAAATGGCACTCACTGTAATTATGCCTGCTTCAATTTGTAGCAAGGTCTTTTCATCTCTACTCATCTGATGGGGAAAAAGTTGTTAAATTTGCTAACTGATTCATTTGATTCATTTGATTATAGGTGAATCATACTTGTGATAGGAGTCAGGGAATTTCCACAAATTTTCTTATATCAAATAGAGATTGTAGTGTTTTTTTAAAAATAATTTTAGGAGTGGGGCTTATTTTGCCAAAAGGCAGGGTTCTTGAAAGACCCATAATTGGAGGTTACTTAATTCCATAAAGTACTTAACCAATTTGCATCATGCCATATTTGGGAGGAAATTAACTGATGTAGATATACCTGCATATAGATATTTTAGGGGTTTCTGATTGAAAATGCATAAATCTGAGCCAAAGCATGGAACCAAGTTCAAATAAAAATACTTGAGAGAACATGAGGAAGAGTTGCTGTTATTTTTCTTTTAATGACACTTGGACATTTTTCATGATTTTGCAATTGTGACTGTATAATTCCTCCAGTTTGCCTCAGAAAGTCAGTTCACATATTATCTTTAAAGGGAGAGAAGGAAAGCATCACACCATCCTGAATCCCTTACTTATCATGGTACATATGGAACTGCTAGTTGTGCACTCTTTCCTTATATATAACTGATTAGTATGTCTTATTCCAGCAAGTGAAACTTGTGCATAGTCTAACTCAAAGGAGAATTATGCTTGCTATTTGTAAGTCATGACATCCATATGGAGCACAAAACAGTAGAGGAAGAAACCAATCAAGAACAGGTTTTTTTTAGCCATAAATGACCATATTTGCTGGTCATTAGAGTGGTCAATTCTTGGGTTTTTAATTGAATAGTCAATAACCCATCCCTACCAATTATTCAGAAATTATTGTGTGGTTTCTCCAAGCAGATATTTACAGTGGTTGCTGGAATAGTGTTAGTTTTTGCCAATAATTGGATATTTTTACAGAAACTATTTTGAATTGATGGCATCACCCTTTTTCATGTGTGAAATCATATTCAGAATTTACTTGGTATTCTCTTTCAAATGAGGCCAAAATCAAAGTAAAGAAGAAGTCTTGCCTTTGAAATTAATACATTTTTGCATCATATACTTGACATAAAATTTTTCAAAAATTCATGGAGATCCTATTACAAATAGATGTTGCCCAAAAAATTGTGACCAGTATAAAAATGGATGAAATAATCCAGTAGTAAAAACAAGCTGTTCTGCTCATTACTATATAAATGCATTATTAGTGATGCATTATTAGTGATTAGTGATTGTGATGCATTGCTCCAATAGCAACTAAATACTAGGTTGAGGAAAAAGTTTGTGCGACGTTGAAGGTGAAGGTACGGTGGCACCGTACCTTCACCTTCAACATCGCAAACGGCGCACAAACTTTTTCCTCAACCTAATATAATGCAATTGTAACCTGTGCAGTGCATGCCCTCCTATTTTTTTATAGGAAAGTTCTGTAACCCTTGTAACCTCTACTTGTCTATTGAAGAGCACTTCCCTCTTGAATACCTAAATATGCCCATAGATTTTCTCATTCTTTACTCCTGCATAGGTTTTGGCTTACCTAAGCATGATTTGAATTATAGGCATGAATATTGCCTTGTCTTTGCCTTGGGAAGTATCAAGAAAACCAAAGTCACTTGATGTAGAAGTGACCAAGGCAGGGTAGGGAATGTGCTGTCTAGTTACATTGGAATTTGATTTAACCTTAACACGCTAAGCATTTCCATATTCAAACAGAGGATGTAAGTGGAAAAACGCAAATTTAGCCATATTCGAAGAGCACAGAATATTCCTTTCCACAATATAAAAAAAGGAAGATTCCATGCTGTCTGAATGTGGTAACATTTTGCATTTTTTCACATAAATGCTGTGTTCAAATATGGCAAAATTTGCATTTTCCCACTTACCTACTCTGATTGAATATGGAAACATTCAGCATCTAAAGGTACCAAGCAGGGCCACCAGCAAAAAGCCCCCTTGCTTCACAAGGCTTTTCTAGAGAAGACATATCTTAGGTTAGAAATGAGAATTTGCATAAAAAATTGAGAGATGTTTAACTAAAGTCATATGGACCAATATTCTTCTCCTTAGGTATGGGGAAAAGGTGGGGAGGCTTGATGATTGTGAGATGCAACTATTGCAAGGCAAGGCTCTCTTGAAGCTGCAGGATATCATGGTAAAGGATGTTGAACTCCTCATCAGAAATAATGACAGCCGTCTTTTGCAGCATCAGGAGATACTGAAGGAATGTGAAAAGTTAATCTTAGAGTCTCACCAGGCATGTAAGTTTTGGTGTCTTTCTACTTTCTTCTCATTATTTTTCCTCATTTCAACTTTGCATCTTTTGGAATTCAGAAGCAGAGGCATGCTTTTACAATAATGGGTTATAGTCACCCTTCTATCTTCCTCATGGATGTTCATGGAGATTTGGAACCATGATCTGTATAAAGTAAATTGCCTCAAGCAGTGACTGCTAATCAAAGGCATTTTTGTTGATTTCATGATATGAGAGGTGCTCATCCATCATTCATAGACTTGTGAGTGGTAAAGATATTAATTTCAAAAAATTGTGAGCACTTATCAGCTTCATTTGAAGCCAGAGTAGGAGATATAAGGGGTGGAGAAATCAAAGGTAACTGTGAAGTTCAATGTGAAACATAAAATTGAAAAATGCACAAATATTCTGATGTGCATGACTGTTTTTACTGTCACAACTATTACACTTAGTTGCATGGCTCTTCCAAAAATTTGTGTGGAGTCTTATTGATCTATCATTGTCAAAGCCTTCTAAAAGAAGGGAAAGGATTTTACTGTTTTCTAATGTTTCCTAGCTAGATTACAGACCAAATATTTTCATTCATTTGTGTTGATAATGAACAGAAGCAAATTAATGCATCCATCCATCCATGCAATAGAGAACAAATCCTTGTAGAACTTTTCCAAAACCTATTACAGATATATATCATAGAAAAAAATGTATGAGTAGACCTATTAGATGTTCTTCATGGCAAGGGATGTACCATATCCTAGTTTTTACCATTTGAAAATGTGCTTGAAGTAGTATTCATTTAAATTAAACCTCTACACCTGCTAGCCTTCCCACTTTGAGATACAGTCCCCTGTTATGTTGTGTTCTTACATACTCAAATTTATTGATAAATTACATTTTTACTGGAAGTCAGCTTTACTGCACCACAGAGGGTAGAATGTTGGAAAACATTGAGTTGTTTTTGAGTGACAACTCATGTCTCCTCTATCTAACTATGCAATGACAATACTAAATGTCATCCAAAAACCATGATTTCCATGGATGACTGGATTCAGTGCAAACTTCCGTTGTTCATTCAAAAGGGATATCATTGGAGAGTGAGCTCACAGGTGTTTAGCTGGTATGGAATGCTATGAGTTGCATGCATTTAATATAGTATTTATTTGGGAACTGTTTTATTGCCTGCAAATTATTCTCTGGACATATGGTTAGATAGCGTATATGTATCATCATAATTACCACTGTATGTGGTCATGGAGGACTGATTTACGAAGGTATCCTGAGGAACTTGCACTCAAAAACCCTTTAAAGACCTTTAATATTTCAAGCATATTTGGAGAAGAGCCTTTTGATTTTTTTATTGCCTAATGCTGAATTCAAGTCGTCGTGCGTGACAAGGCCTTGTGAACATCGTGAAATAAGGGAACTGCTGCCCTATGTTCCCTTCCTGGTGCCATTAGAACAGGCTTTCTCTCTTTGGAAAGCAGCAATGAAGCAGCAGCTTTCACTGTTTAGGCAACAAGTCTTGGTTGAGCGTTCGTAGCATGAGGACGTGTTGGAGCTACTCTCGGGGTTCTGACAGCAAAGTCGTGAGTTAGTGGTAGTTTAGCTACCTTGTAGCATTATCGTCAGCTTTCTGATACCTACCTCAAAGGTAACTTCACTTTAGATCATTGGTTAATAGCTCCATTGATTTTCGTTCTTGGTGCGGTTTTCTTTGTTTTCGGTATACTTCAGACTTGGGTAGTTTCATTTAGTTTTCAATAGAACGGTTATCGGAGGCGGTGAGATTTCCAGGTGTAACTGGATCAAAGTTAGCACTAAGTATTAGCAATGTTGGGCGCGTTACTTGTGAAAAGTAACTAGTTACAATTACAAGTATTCCATCCAAAAAGTAATTAGTTACAAGTAGAATTACTTCTCACCAAAAGTAACTAGTTACAAGTAGAACAGGTAGAAGTTACTTTTCAAGTTACTTTTCCTGAACAAAAATTCTGATCTTTCTACAGCTTCTTCACTTCTTTGACAGAAGTAGGAATGATACGCTGATAAACAGAATGCACCCTTTAGTTTTAAAAAATGCAAATTTTGCTAGTGGTGATGGGGAGACCTACCCCAGCCTGCCCCCTATCATGAGTTCCAGATAGAAAAATAGAAAAAACCGAAGTCATATTCTCTCGTTTCCCTTTAACCAGACATGGACTGCATGAATCCAACCTATACCAAGTAAAGTGATTGAAAATGAATTTTCACTCTCTTTTACAAGGTAATGGTATTTTTATGGCATGGAAAAGTATTACCTCTAAGGTGGAGCCAGGCTCTGTCCCAGAGACTCTGCCCTCTCTGCCCTCCGTAACATACGCCACTGCATCGATGCAATTCTCGAATTCGTTCCTGACCTCCTGCACCTCGGAAATATTTTTGCAGGTACGGACGAGAAACCTGCACTGAATAAACCATGTTTTCTCAAGGTAATTTCATGTCCCCGTCTTTCCTCCCAATATTGCATCAATTAGGATGTATGTCGCCATAAAGTTCTGTTTGTTTTCAGCAAAATTAGTTAATCATCAAGAAAAGGAACGCGTTGAAGTAACGCCACGTACTTTCCCTATGAAAAAGGAACTAGTTACCAGTTCCGTTACCCTCCCCTGAAAAGTAATTCGTTACCAAAAAGTTACTGAAAAAAGTAATTAGTTACTGTAACTTTTACGTTACTTTTACTTCATTACCGCCCAACACTGAGTCTCAGAAATATAAAACTGAATCAGCAGTCGTCGAAAGTGCTGGATAAAATAAAGCAAGATGTCTAGGATGAAAAGATGCGTTCGATGCCGAGGTTGGGTTGACGGGACAAATGAGAGAGAGGTCTGTCATTTGCATTTGCGTCTTGGAGGAGCGGCTAAGGGAGCTATTGGCGAGACTCATCATCGCTGAGGAGATAAGGGGAATCAGGCAGGAGGTGTGCGAGATACAGAGGGAAGCGGCGAGCCGCGTTAGATTGGCGAAGGCACTGCGGAGTTTCCCCAGCCTTCTAGGTTTTTCTGGAACCCGCTCAACCTTTAACAGCGAAACAAGCGCCGGCTCCCGTGTGTCTAGTGATTGGGCTCAGGTCGTGAAGGGGGCGAACTAGGCAATCCCATGAGACGGTCAAATCCGAAAACATGCTTCAGTGGTTGAGAGAGGTTACACTGGATGAGGAATCGGAGGGTGGGGCGATGGCAGATGGGGGATCGAGAGGACGCGATCAGGCCGTGAAGGGGCGAGGAAATTTCGGTGACTCCAGCTTCTAGCATCTTGAGTCGGGAACTACATTCATCCCGTTCCCTGATGAAGGGATTGAGTATGTTAGGGACAAGATAGAGTCTGTTGTGTCCTCGGTATCAGCCGAGGACACCACCAGGCTCGGTGACTCTTCATTATTGGGATCAACGATACCGCCAAGTTTTCATCATGGCCAAGCTCAAGCGGGTGATTAGGATGTGTTGTGAGGCTAGGTCGGGTGTAAAAGTGACTGTGCCCGATCCCAAGTCGATTAGATAAGAGTTGAATGACAGGTTGATGGAGTTATGCATCGCAGAGGGGGTGGCGTTTCTGGACACCCGGGAGGCTCTAAAGCAGCGGTTCCAAACCTTTTCCTCAGTGTGACCCCATTCAGACCAACATCATGCTCAGACGAGACCAGCATTCGCCTTTCGAAAATATGACTTTATAACGAATACAAATATCACGATAACAGTCGCCCGGCCAGGTGGCTTCGCGACCCCAAGATTGGGAACCGCTGCTCTCTAAAGCGTCTCCCCGTGAGGATGACGCCGCTTTTTACGCACTGGTGAGTAGTATCAGTGAGAAGTCTCGAAAGGAATCGCTCTCTGGAGATTTTATCATGCCTAACATAGATTGGACGGTGCCGCGAAGGGAGAGCGTGGGGGAGAAGGAATTTATGATAGCGATTCCGGGATGCTCACTTCGTACAGCATGTTGAAGAAGCGACTCGAAGTGCCACTCGAGTTTTTGCTACAGATGACGATCTGGCGCGCGATGTTAAAGTTGAAGGTAACTTGGGGGATTCGGATCATAGCGTGATCAACGTGGGATATCAAACGGACGAAAAACAACGACAAGCCAGCGAAGGATCCGTATGACAATAGGAAAGCGAATTTCGATAGGTTACTTGAATGCGTTTTGGGCATCGATTGGGAGGGATGGTTACGTGAGCTGACGGTAGAGGAGCAGTGGGGGGTTTCAAGACGGTACTCCAGGGCTTCATGGTGTCTCCCTAAGATGTCAGAGACTCAGACAGCCGGTCTCGTTTACGAATAAAATTAAGGCGCTGATCAGAGAGAAGCGGAAATGGGATTTGTATAGGTGAATGGGGATGACCAAGCGGACTACGAGGAATATCGGACCGTTACGAGAGTATTAAAGCGGGAAATTAGGTCAGCGAGACGGGAGGTCGGGGAACGGCTAGGTATCACTGCTAAGAATAATTCCAAGGCTTTTACATATACATCAACGGCAGGAAACCAACATTCGATCGGACTCCTAAAGAACGACAAGGGGAGCTAATTACAAGTAATGGAGGCATGGCTGGGATACTGAACGAGTTCTTTGCTTCTGTTTTTATGAGCGTATCTGACGACACACCAGCATTGGCGGAGGTCACCTCTGTGCTCATAGATGCTATTGCCATCACCGAGGAAGAGATCATGAAAAGGATAGGGAAGTTGAAGGCAGGAAAGGCAATCGGCTCCTTTGAGATTTCGGCTCGTGTCATCAAGGAACTCGCGAGGGAAGTATCGGTACCGTTAAGAATAATATTTGAGAGTAGTTTTTCTCGTCAAGAAGGGCCTCAGGATTGGAAACTAGCGAATGTCCTACCGATCATTAAAGAGAGAGAAAAGTGCAATCCGGGAAATTACAGGCCAGTAAGTCTCGCGAGTATTCCAGTGAATATCACGAAGAGCATCCTAAAGGATCACATCTTAGATTTAGATTCGAGGGAAACGCGCTCATCTGGGACTCAGCACGGCTTTAGGAGGTACTTGGATTTCGCGAAAGCTTTCGATACCGTACCTCACAAGAGGTTTCGGGCTTAATTGGAGGCGCACAGGATCCTGGGTAGGACGAGTAACTGGGTTAGTAACTGGTTATCGGGAAGAGAGCAGCAAGTAATGGTAAAAGGAGTGTCGACGGAAGTCGGGGTCGCAAGCTGTGCCCCTTAGGGCTTGGTCCTGAGACCGCTTCTTTTTGTAGTCTACATTAACGATTTAGATCCAATGCCCAACGAGTAAAATAAGGAAAATTTGCCGATGACATCAATTTAGGTTCCTCTATCAGGGGGGGGGGGGGGGGGGACAAGGCGAGAGCCAAGCAGGATTCACAGCTTTGGACTAGCGGAGTAAGAAATGGTTCATGAGGTTTAATAAAAGTAAGTGTAGGGCTTTCCACATCGGTCATAATAAGGATAGATCTTTGAATGAGTTCAGCGTACATAAATTGTAGGAGGCAGACGGAGTGATTTAGGGATACTATCGATGAGGAACTCAAGTTTTCGTACGCGCAAGCGACAGTAGCAAATGTGGCATTGGAGTATTGCGTTCAGTTTTGGAGGTCTACAAATAAAGGTGATTTAACGGCGCTCGAGAGGGTCCAGAGGCGGGCTAAGAGAATGATCAAGGAGGTAATGGGACAAACATTTCAGAGACTTTATAAATATTAGGACTTTACTCACTCGTTAACGAGGGGCGACCTCATTCAGGTATTTAAGATTATGAAAGGAATCGATAACGTAGAGCGTGGTAGGTTTTTCCAGTTTGATGGCAGCAACAGAACAAGAGGCAACCAACATAGGTTGCGTAAACCACTGGTGAGGCGCAGGTTGCGACAGGACTTCTTTACTTGTAGGGTAGAGAACGCGTAGAGTGCGTCAAGTGACGATGCAGTAGTTGCCCCTTTCGTGACTAGCTTTAGAAGGAGGTTGGATGCCTTCATGAACGAATAAAAAAAGGGAGCAATGTACCAGTAGATGTAAGTGACTTGGCATTAGGTGCATATAATCCCTCAAAAATATCTATCTTTAAGTGGGTAAGTCCATTTATTATATATGAACGCTCGACCTTGACAGGATGTCCTAAAGGGCAGAAATGCCTCTTTACGTCCCTACCTGAACCTTGCACCATAAACGCCTTCAATATTATCAATGTTAGTCATGAACTCAAAGAAGTTTCAGAGGATATGGACAAACATTTAGCCAACAAATTTGCCACAGTTTGCAGGCACATCGTGTCCTCCCCTTCGTTGGAGTCAGAGGGATAATCTTGAATAAAGATCTCCAATGTGTCATTGCTAGCTGAAGAAGCATATCATATGCTTTTTGCAATATGGTGGACACAAACTCTTTGACCAGGCAATTAGGTTATTTTTTCTTTGTAAGTAACGCATGTTGACTAAAACTGATTATCAATTGTCAAAATTGATTGGTGATCAGTTTCGAAGCATACCCATGGCCAAATGTATGTGTTTAACATGCTTGGGAAAATTTAACTGTCCATTGCTGAAAAATTAGAGCAGAAAAACAAAACTGGTGATCTGCATGCTGGAAATTGAAAAACAAAAGGCATTTGGTATCAATAAACCAATTTGCACTCACTTAGTACCTTAGACTGGAGAAATTCTCCACACTACTGATTTGTTTTTGGTACAGTTGAAGTAGAGAAGAGGAATCATGATTCAACCTTGATGAAGAAAGCTGAGATGGAAAGCCTTCTCGATCAACTGCTTTTAGAGAAAGAGTCATTGACTGGAACTCACAAGGAGTTGGTAAAGCACCATGAACAGGTATGACTATCATTTCTTGTTGGGACTGTGATTTCTGTTTCAGTTTGCTAGTAGGTTTTTTAATTAATGAAGCTTATGACATCCAAAGGCATTATTGGAATGGGAACACACACGGAATGCATTGCAAGTGAAAGAGGAATCCCTAGCAGTGACAGAGGAGGAGAAACAGCAGTTACGAGAGCAGATTTCCATGGGACTGCAGGAAATTGAGGAGGTTCACAGAAAACTCACAGGAAACTTGAAGGAGAAGGAGATTTTGGCTGATAACCTTATGTGAGCCCATATCACATTTTATTTTACAGATTTTCTGATTTGTTTCTACAAGGAAAATATGTATTTCATATCCACAGTACAGCACAGTACAGTAGATGCCACTTATTGTTATCAGCTGGATTATGTGATCAGATCTCAAAAGCCAACACCAAAGCCCATATTTCATGCATATTTTTCTCCTGTTAATGTTATTGCTGGATAGTGTGATAAACAACAATCCAACTGGAAAGGAAAAAATAGAGAAATTGAAATTCCCACTCCAAAATATTTATATTTCCATCACTTCAAACTCCCACCTTTTGTCTTGATTTTTGGTCCTGCCTCTGAACTATGTCCCATTCCTGGTGCTTCCAAACAGGTGTCACTCCTTTTTCATTTTTTGCTCTCGCAGTTGCTCCCAATTGCACTACCCCAGAAAAGTTGCACTCCCATCTTGCTCTCTCCCATGGGAAGGAGCAGGAGGGAAACAGGATCCCAAAAATTGGGACTCCTGTTTCCCCCTCTTTGTTCAACCTCTCCATCTCAGCAGCTAGAAATTCTCATGGAGGGAAGAAGAGGGCATGGAACCTCTCCCTTTGATTGAGGGCGGCTATTTTTCTGGGCTTTTACTAGAGAGCTGGAAATGCCCTTGATTTATATAAAAATATTTCAACAGCCTAGAGAACAAAATTGGAGCCTAAATTACTGCTACCTGCACCCAGACTACATTTGATGACCATTTTCCTCAAATACTGTAAAGGCACCATCTATTGTTACCAAATCCTCTGGCACTAATTTTGATATCACAATAAGTGACATCTACTGTAGTATTCAGGCAGCTTTCAATAGACAGTAACTTGACATGAAATACCATGAATAAGCATGTCCCTTCCATGCACAGGAAGGCTAGAAATGCCCTGGAGGAGAAAGAGACAGCTTTGATGCAACAGTTCGAGCACAGGATGTTGCAGTTGAGGGATAACATACATAGAGTATGTTGACTCCATGTTTTTATTAAGAAATATGCAATGGGAATGATTTAGTCTTTACTGCTACAGATCGCTTTTCATATTTCTTTCATGTGATGTGAGTTGAAAGATTTACTTTTCATCACTTTGCAGCAGGAACTTCAGAATCTAGAGAAGGAGAAAAACATCAAGAAACTTGAGATAAGGGTGGCAGATGTGCAGCAGCATCTCAGTGTTGAGTCCAAGAAGAAGAGAATGGTTCAGAAAAAGGTACATGAGTTGGATATGCAGCTGATTGATGCTCAGAACCAAAGGGATACCCTTGAACAGCAACTCAGCCAAGAGAGAATTTGTGCTGGAAGGACGAAAGTACTGTATGATATCACCAAAAAAGAACTTGAAAAGACCAGGGAGCTTCTAATCCAGATGAGCATGAAGCGAAAATTTTCATCCCAGGTATCCCCAGAATCCTTATTCCACATGCAATATCATCACTTATTCTCTGTTCCTCATTCCTTCTCCCAAAATCCCTGAAAAATTCTTGACCCATATCACACAGCAATATGAGCCTGGTAGACCCTCAAAGATGTTGTCACAGCAAGAGTCAGTCATAACCTCTACTGAAAATGTGCAGGTGCTTAGAACTTATTGTAGTCCTTGAATGAGACTGGTCTTGGTTTCATATTCCCTGATCAATTGCTTCTGTTTTGCAGGTTTCACAAGGAGAAGTGGGTCAACCTGTGATGAAATCTCATCAAACTGAATCTGATCCTGTAAGTTTTGCCTTTTGTCTGCATCATCCTCCAAGTAGACAACTATGATTTCATTTTTAATATTGAAGATCACAACATTGTCAGAGTTAATATCAACCAGCAAGGAATTCAGGAGTACCACAAAATGTTGAATGCAAATGGTTGAATGAGCATAGCATTGTTAAAATACTGAACATGAAAAAAAAAGAAATACATAGAAATACTGAGGTGTTTACATATAAATGACTCCAGTCTATGCAATTCCTTGGGTTCTGATATAATTGAGAATGACATATTTCTTCTCCACTTTTGGGATAACAAGAAATGCCACATCACCAAATCACCTGTCTGCATCAGCCAGACTTGGTGGTATTGATTACATCAGTAAGAAGTGCACTGCCACTCAAATCTTCCAGTCAAATTGGAGCAGCAACCATGGCCAGCATTTAATGCAAGCATTTTCAGAAGGGTGGTAGAATGCTGGTTGTGCATGGATATTTACAGGATGGACAGGATACAGTTTTCAATGATACATTATATTGAATACTTCACTCACAGCATATATATATTTTAATGCAGTTTGTGGCATTTGAAAAAGGAATGGATAAGCTATAAAATGGTGTACTTACATTTCACATATCTTCAACAACTTTAGAAATTCAGAAGCTCATATGAATAACATGCAAAAACTACATTGATCGTGCACTTGGACGCAGATGGCATGTGACCTTCAGCTGCCACCTGTCCATTTTCACTGCTACAAAAAAACACAGTTTTTGTTAGCAGTTCATATGAGCTTCCGAATTTCTGAAAGTATTGAAGTTATTTGAAATGTAAGTGCAGCATTTTAATGGTTAGTCATTCCTCTTTCAAATGCTGAAAAACACTAAAATACATACAGTGAGTGCAGTACAGTGTATCATTGAAAACTGTCTGTATTTTTTGTCCCACCCTGTATTCCCCCATGAAATCTTGACATCTTGCACGTGAATGGTTACAGTATATTTTTGGCCCCTATGATTTTATAGGACTACCATCCAATACCATGACTACATGTCACATGCAAAGGATGCACAGTGTTACTTGATCATATTGCAAGGCATACTCGATGTATTTCAAGGATTCCAATTTACTCCGAAGGGAACTCATATCGGGTTGTCTTTTTTTCCTATGATTCATGTAGGATGATGCCATCTTCAAATGCAGGAAAGTCAAGATACATGGAGAGGACAAAAAAAAGGAGAGGGATGCAAGTCATCCAGAAACAGAATTAGGTCTCCTGAAAGCTGACCCTGTATGCTATGTCTTCTTTCATCTCCATCATTCCCAATTTAGACTTGAAACGGACAGGTTTTAAACAAACAATATTTTGTGGGAATCAACAATGAATGTTGCAAAGCATGCTTTCCAGAGACATTGCCTATGTCAGAGGACCATAGAATATAATGAAGAAATATAAACCAAATGAAAAAAGTTGAGAAAAAGATAGAATGGGATGCGGTTCAAAATTGGATTGCACCTGTCTGTAAATATGCATATCTGTGAGCTCTCATTTTAGATCCTTTTATTCCAACTTTGAGGTGAAATATGAATACATAATTTAAGTTAAAAAAACAGCAGAGCCCTGTTCTTTACTATTTGCAAACATATGTGAGATGCATTCAAAAGTTTTGATCAAAATTAATTTTTTCAATTTCAATATAAGAAACAAGCAATTCAACAAATCACTTCTCAATCTCCTTATTTCATTAAACTTTTCACTCTTCAGCCAGTCTTGAAATTGAAAGGCTTCAGCAATAAAACCCTTTGGGGAGATGTTTAATCTACTGCACAGTGATGCATTTTGTGGACAATCCTGCCAACTTAAATCAGAAATTTGGAAGGACATTGCACCAATCCAATTTTATATATATTGCACATACATCATAAATTATTATAATCTTAATGGTCTTCCACATATTATGTTTCTTAAGGAGTTTTGAAGGTTTTCATTTGAGGGAATCTCGCATTTTCCCCTTTAGCACGAAAAAAGGGATACAATTTTCAGCCATCACTAGGGTTTCCATATCAATACTGGAGAGTATTTTATCCAGAAATTAGCTAGGGAGTCTCTTCCTGTTCAGGTAATGAAAGGAAAGAGGAAATGTTCATCAGCACTATCCGTGTGTAACCTTAATATTAAATTAATTTATGAATTCTCTGGATACCAAACTTCTAGTATGATGCACTAAATTGTTGGAATAATTTGGTGGAATGGATTATACATTTGGAAAGTGCAACATATCAGCTCTGCATATCATGACAAATCTCTAGCCCTTACCTGCCACCATACTCACAGTGTAGCCATAATGACTTCTCCATCTCAAAAATTGTCTCAGATTTATTTCTTCAGAATGGATATTTCCAAAGAAGAGTTGTTCCAGTAGATGCAGAAATTCCCTTTTCCCATGAGTCATCCACTACAGCCAGAGGCAATGGTGGAGTATGTTTAACACATTGGTGATGGGCCCCGAGAAATCTCGTAGTACGCTCGCAAGCGTACTACAAGATTTCGAGATTACGAGAGTTGGTGACCGTCCCCGGGGCCGGTCACCAACCGCTTGCGAGCAAGCGTACTATGAGATTTCTCGGGGCCCGTCACCAATGTGTTAAGACAAGTATGGACTACAACAGGAATACCCAGATGGCCCAAGAAATGATATTTTATGCACCATGAGAAACCTCAAGATACAGATTGGTTTACGCTGGCGAAAAGCTAGAAAGACCTTGTCCAGATTTTTGGATTCCAATAGAGCTTGGCTAAAAACATCAGTCCAACTCCCAGCAACTGTAACTGATCTTTTGGGTAGTAGTGCTTCAGGGGCGCAAAGACTTCCCACTCCTCTCCAAGTGCACAGAGGAAGACCTTCAAAGTCATTTTCTGACTCCAGTGAGCGGTCCAAGACTCAGCTTGTCAAGAAAATCAAGGACAGCTGTGATCAGGAAGCCCTAGTGCCACATTCTCTCAAAGGGAAAAAATTGACTGATCAAACATACATTGTGAAGCAAGCTACCCAAACAACCCCAACTCGAGCAATTAAAATGAGATGTGTTTATGGATCAACTTGAACAGTCCAACCTTATTCCCCAGATGAGGCTCTGGATCTTGTGATTCAAAGCAGCTTTTCACAAAGACAGTATCAGTCTATTTGAGATGGTGCAAGGGCTCATGGTGCCAAAGATCTGTACCCATCCTATAGAAAGGTACTGGAGGCAAAATGCTGTTGTTACCCAGAAGGAATTAGTGTGACTGAAACGAGTGGAGAAGTGCCTTTGCAAACCTCCTAGACCATACTTTTTGAAGATTGTCAGAGGCTGATGATTTTCATGCACCAGGCCAGAGCACCAGTGATCAGTATAATGATCAGTAAGTGGGGTTTTGATGGTACAATGGGACAGTGTGTCTACTAGCAACCTTTAAAAAAAAAACAGCCCTAACAATTCAGATGAAGAAAGCTTGTTCCTCTTGTACCTCTCCTCTTGTACACTTGTACCTCTCAGAATAGAAATCCAAGAGAGCAAAGAAATTGTTTGGGTAAATTATGTACCCTCTTCTACAAGATTCTGTAGGCCAATCCACTTCCAATTCATCAAAGAGAGTAAGGAGGCTACACAAGCAGAAGAGCAATATATTTCTGATCAAATCGTTGCATTGGAGCCTTCTATCATGCAAATGCCATCTGGACTTGTGTTTCATTGTCAGCATACACTGCTTTTATGCATGGTCAATGGCAAGGTCATTAATGTTCTCATAGAAACCAGATCCAACATGAGATGCTACATATGTGGAGCCACATCTCGACATATGAATTACTTGCATTATGTAGCCCAACTGCCCACCAATAAAAGCTCTTTGCACTTCAGACTTTCACGTCTCCATGCATGGATACGTTTCATGGAATATTTCCTTCATTTGGCTTACAGACTGAAGTTCCAAAAGTGGCAGGCTAGGGAATCAAGTGAAAAGCTGATGTTGGCTGAGGAGAAAAAGCATACCCAAGCTGAATTCAAAGAGGACTGATTGTGGATGCACCACGTTCAGGTGGCTCTGGAAATAATAATGATGGCAATACTACAAGAAGATTCTTTCAGCAGTTGAAGAGTTCCCCTGGTCTTACTGGAGAGATGCCACACATTATTAGTGGTAATATCATCAGGAAATATGATAGACATACCATAATTTCAGGCCTTTGCTCTTGAAACTGCATGTGCATACATTGACCATTATCCCTGGTATTACATGCCTCCATCGGTCCACAAAGTTTTGATTCATGGAGGAGATGTCATTAAAAGCATGCTGCTGCTGCCAATTGAAAGCATGTCTGAAGAGGCACAGGAGTCTCGCAGCAAGCACTTTAAGTCATACAGGAGAGATTTTGCTAGAAAAATCAGTTGCATGGACACCAACAGAGACCTCATGAACAGGCTCTTGTGCTCTTCAGATCCAAAGATTGCAAGCCTTTCTTGAAAGAGGGAAGGAAAGCAGAAAGAACTAACAGAAGTCATGAAAATTTTGCTAATTCCACAATACGAAGAAATTTCAAATAATGAAGGTTCTGAGAGTGAGAATGAAGATCCTGTGTCAGAAGATGGGATGTCAGATTAAATGTGACCCTTGTAATCTAAAAGAAAAAAATTTTTTTAGATCCTAAGTTATTTCTTAGTTATATTCCATTTGAGAATATGCTTTGTTAGTTAGATCAATTTCGTCTTAGAAATGTGACTGCAAAATGTCAGTTGTTTTGCAAATGGCATTGTCAGTTTTATTGCCAACATTTCAAGGATTCCAATAATTAGTTCCAGGCACATATTTTCTTCAATATTTCATCATTTTCATTACATTCCAAATACTTCCTGCCAGATCCCATGGAAAAATTAATTTTGGCAGAAAAAATTACACTTGCATCACTGTGCACTGGTAAATAGGTGATCTCAGAGCTGAATAACTTTAATATCTATCTTCTGCCATGAAGCTGATCCTTAAGCCAAGAGAACCAGAAGAAATTGCTGGGGACTAGGTCTGAAGAATGAGGAGCATGAGACAGCAGTTCAATGTCCCTTTCCTCCATTAATTAATGTAGGGTAAGTGAGGCAAATTCTAACCCCCTTAGGGTTGAAATCCATCCCTTCACCTTCACTTTGATGGTTTTGGGATATATACAATTCAATGCACACCCTGTCAGTCCATGTTTTGAGACCAGACATTGATGTAATTTGGTGGGAAAAGGCTGTTTAGATTTTTTGTTCATGGATTTATATAAAGTGGGGGCAGACTTTACAGCTGAGTTGGAATTAGTCCCTACCCTACAATTTCAATGTGATGAGGAGATGCATTATCATGGTGCATATTGAAGGAGTTGGCTGCCCATATCAGTCTCTTTCTCACAGTTGGTGGCAGGAACTTGTTGTGAACAATGTCTAAGTAAGCCTTCCCAGTGACTATTGTCCCTTTCAGCTTGGCATGGGCTACAAGAGAACCTTTGTTATCCCAAATGGGTTATTCCATCTTAAATCAGCCTGAGGCCAGAGCGTGACCCCCCTCCCCCCTCTGATATTGACGAAAATTTTTTATGTGGTACCCCTCATGGCCCAAAGTAAGAATGCAAAATTTTGGCTTTGGGTTTGGAGCTGTTTTGGCACAATAATTAGTTAAATTTTGTGAAATTTAAAAAAAGGAGCACCTCTTCATGCTCATGTGAGCTGAAAACTTTTCAACCAAAATGAATGCAGCAAACACCATTGTTAAAAAGGTTAGACTTTTGAAGTTATTTCATATACTTTTTCCTCAAGGCAATACTGAATAAAATAAAGCTATGTCAAATTTGCCAATTTTCGGCATATTCAGAAATCTCCAAAACACCATGTTCATCAAACCCTATTGTCATATATGTTTTTGGAATCAATGGAAGAAGATCTAATGATGTGTCCCATTTTTGTCCCAACAAATTCCACTTAAGGAGACGTGATGGCTCGAAATATGCACAAATCACAAATTTCGAGAAAAAAAAAACCACTGTTTTAATTTGTATGGTACCATTTTCTATGCAGCTCAACAAAATTGAAAAATTTGCAAAATGTCTGCCATTTACTTGAGTAAATGATGAGAGCAATTTCAAAGCTCATATATTTTTTTAAATGCATACCATACATTTTTATTCAGACCCCACCTCACAATTTCAGCTGTTGTTTTTAACTCTTTCACGATTACACACTGAAATATCAGTCATCCTCCAGGGAGGTTTTGGATATGCTTGTCCTGCAAGAAAGGGACATCCTTGGGATGTCTTTATGAGCAGATATTTTGATATCCCTAAGATGTCCCTAGTAGTTGTCTCTGGGACTTCTCACTTTTCCCAAAGATGTATCTCTAGGAATATCTTTTGGATATACTTGTGCTATTTGGGTACTCAGATTTCATCATCATCATGATCGTAGCCAGAATTGCCTCACCTACTTGGTAAACACAATGCACAACTGTTGTCAAACATCTACTCGCACAGCCATTTGGTCTACCATGAACTGCCTTGGAACCCATCATGATGAAACTTTTTTCATGTGGAGCTTGTAAGTCAGGATTGCATGAGCAGATCCCAAAGAAAAAATGATGCAACATTCTGCTATTTCCTCAACTGATAGATGCCTGTCTTCAATGTATTGATTCAATCAGCTGAGGAATGCATTGTTACAACAATGCAGTCCTCAGGGTCACAAATTTTATCCCATGTGACCACCCACTGTGTGGGTTATCTTTGACATGTTTTCTGCCATCTTCGAAAGCTTTTATCAATCTTCTTACATTGGGCTATGATAGGAAAGTATCTCCACACATTTCATTAAATTGCTGAATTGTGTGGATGATTGTGCTCTGCTCAACTTCATAAAATTTAACAATCTTTAACCAGTGCTCAAATAGACTGAACAAAATGTGCGGCAGTTGGTGAGTTCTTTAAACAAGTTCAGACCCACAGCAATGCAGCATCTCAAGACCTTTCATGTGAATTAAGAAGTTCCAACTTTTGTTTATTAGACGATTATCCTTTATTGGACGAATGCCACAACTGCTGTGCCACAGAATGCATTTTTCCATTGCCTAAAGGTACAAATGCTGTACCGCAACTTTTTGGGAAAATGCTCTGATATTAAGTGAATAATTGCTCAGTTAGCAAGTGTTTACAAGCTTCGTAGAAAACATCTGCCTGTCAGCGCTTATGCAGGAGATTTAAATCCTTCTGACAAAGGTTAATGGAAGCCACTTAATCAGTCCTTTCCAAATCCACTTCATAGCTGTAGAACAAGAAGCAACCACACGGTAACTTGGGGTAATATAGCCCTTCACAATGAATCCCCTAAAAGAATGAATAATTGGTTTTGGTGAATTTTAAAAATATTTCTATCGAAGAGTACATGCAATTGTCGAAATGTTTATACCTGTCCATTAATCCAGTTCTCACGGGAATACAGGATACATCGATGTTTATGAAGTCATATGCATGCGATTCTTCAACTCGACCCTGAAACTAATATGAGCCTTGAGCAACTTAAGCGTATATTTCCTAATAGCAGCATGGATATAGAAACCATTTGTTCAAAGTTATTTTATGGTCCCTCCAGAATGCTTGTGGAAAGTGCGAGCCCCTTCACTTGCAGTTTGCAGACAAGTGTTATCAATTTTGACCTGCAAGCCAAAAGGGGGGAATACGACCATCCCGATTTGGGGTAATATGGACTCATCATTTCATGGTACCACCGCTCTGACCTATTGGTAGTGTCAGCTTCATTTCTTGTGGGATCTCAGGCAGCAGATTATCCAATGCACTTCCTCTACAGGGTGAGTCAGAATTCCCTGAACGACTTTGAACAACTATAACTCGGCAAGGAAGGCATTAATTTGCAAACGTTTTTTTTTTGCATAGGAAAGGGCGTGCAATAATTAAGAAATATGCAATGTTGAAAAAAAAATTTGGGGCGTAAATATGACTAATTACTGGCCATGATATTGAGCACCATCAAGCTCGATCACGCGAGCCGTCACCGAAAGGCAACTCCATCAATCTTTTCAGTGATGCGTTGCTTCAGTTCAATGTTCGTGCGCAAATTTTCGGGCTATAACCTGGTCTTTAAATGAAACCACACAGTCAGAAGTCGAGTGGAGTCAGGTCCGGGGACCTGGAAGGCCACTAGATAGGCCCGACCCGTCCTATCCACCTGTCTTCAAAGCTAAACGACGCTTTCACTTCGAAAAGATTTCCTTCGCAGATAAATAATTAACCCTTTCAGACCTGGCGTCCATTCCAATGGACATTTCATTTACATTGTGTCTATGGCAATTTCTTAGGATTCTCGTGACTTTGTGCTCCATATTACGCTACAATGGGCGCAATTATGCATGGTGCAGGTATATGGTATGATATGGTAAATTTACACAAAATATGAAAACTACATAAAAATTATGAAATCTTCAATTACAATCATGAAAAAGCAAAAATGCAAAAAGGATATTATTCCGATAGCGGCCTTAATTCAGGTCTGAAAGGGTTAATTAACGATGGCGACACGTTTCTCCAAAGAAAGTTCATCGGCATTAGCAGAAAACCATTTGGAGCAGCAAAAATTAAAAGAAAATAATCGTGAACAGGACGTCCGTTGTACTCTAAATATCACTTTTATGTAAGAAAATGTTGCTTTTCATTTTGTGCAGGCTTATCCCATTTCTTGTTGGTATTTCATGCAAATTTCCTTGTTGTTTCGTCAATTAACGAACGCTCTTTCATGTGCAAAAAAAAAACGTTTGCAAATTAAAGCCCTCCTTGCTGAGTTATAGCTGTTCAATGTCGTCCAGTGACTTTTGACTCACTGTATACAGGGTGTCCCATATAAATAGAGCCCCCCTCCACAGTCCAAACCAAAAAGGCTGCACATATGTATGATATACCATTGTAAAGCACATCTATCGACTATTCTAGGCCACATATTTTAATAGTCTGTGTGTCATCCTCGCGCTTCAAAAACCGCCTTGATCCGAGCAGAGTAGGATTGAAGAAGTCGGTGGGACAGGAGGCGACTCGGACACTTCTTTTGTTTGCCGGCCTCGTTCCTGATCTCCCAAGAAGAATCCGAAATGCAGCGACCTCCGATTCCAATCGGAGCAGTAGACATTTCACACTCGTAGGGGCTTTTATTCCAGTTAATCTTCATGAAATTTTCGGACCTTTTGATATTTTTAGCGATCCACGATCGACTAATAAACTCAGCACCCGCACCTCACGCTTCTCAGAAAGTGACGGCGCGGATGCGATCTACGAATATCAATTTTTCCGAGTCACCACAAGCCATATGGGAAAGATAAAGATGTCGTTAGAATAGTCAATAGATGTGCTTTACAATGTTATATCATACATATGTGTAGCACCTTTGATTTGGTCTGTGGAAGGGGGCTCTATCTATATGGGACACCCAGTATATATCTTTAGACGTACTGGACATCTGCTTGACTAACTCCAGAAATTTTCGTGGCCCGAAATTTGAATGCAAGTAAATATCCCTCATAGAAAAAGTTAAATGTCATTCTGTAATTTTTTGGCACTATTTATGCATACATACAAAAACTATGCAACGTTTTCCTGTAATGTAAGACCTCTTATTTCACACTCGTAGCGCATGTTCATTTGGATCTATGGTTTATCACTCCTCTTACACCCACAGTCTCTAGATACAGTTTCCATTTTGCTACTCTAAGGCAAAAACGTTTCAATCCTGCTTTCCACAACAGGTCCTTGAGTTGGGTAATGATGTAGACTTCTTTGCTTGTCCTCAATGCAGTTAATGCGTTTCTTTTCAACTGCTGAGCCTCCTTTATTATGTCTCAAGGTACTCAGCATGTTCCAGCACATGTCACATGTACCTCAAAAACCTTGAGTTGTTTTTTGAGAAGTGGCCATATTCCCCCAACAGAAGGGTTAATATGACCTTTTGAGACAAACTTGGAAAGGATCCAAAGGCACAATATCCATGCATTTTTGCTTGTGTCTTGCTGGGATTTAGTAAAGGAGATATGAATCAATATTTTAGCCCTTTCAGATCTGGCGTCCATTCCAATGGACATTGCATTTACATTGTGTCTATGGCAGTTTCATAGGATTCTCATGACTTTGCGCTCCATATTACGCTACAATGGGCGCAATTATGCATGGCTCAATTTTATCAGAGGCCTTCTTTCGCCCATTAGTTTTGTAATCTTCAGGTATTTAATTAAATGTTTAATATATAATATATGGTATGATATGGTAAATTTATACAAAATATGAAAACTACATAAAAATCATGAAATCTTCGAGCGGCCTTAATTCAGGTCTGAAAGGGTTAGAAACATAAAAGTATGATTTAACCTTGATGGGCCGTTAAGACCAGGTTTAATTTTTTTGGGCAATATTCCCCCAAATAACCTTATCTACCATTGCCCCTTCTACATGCCCCCACTGTTTTTTTGTACAGACAAGTGGAATGTTTCAGAGATAACATTTTGTTTCCAAGATATGGTCAGTTCTTGTGATTTCATTCATGCCGTAAAACGTAAAAATGCCTTTAGCTAAAAGGCAATAGAATGAGTTGGCTTATGTTAAAAAGTGGCCTAAAAGCCCATCAAAGCACATTTGGCATAAGGTAAAATTGAAAACGCCTTAGCAGGTAGTTTGGGAGAAGAATTTGGCCTGACAGGTTTAAGTGAAATGTGATGTGAACTTTGGACCTCCTACACTTCGATGACAATTTTCGCTTAAAAAAAAAAAGAATCAGACATTTTCTTACCATCTAAGAATCTTGTTCTTACTTACTGGCTGTTCAATTACATTTACTTTAACTTTCCCTGATCCTTACATTAGTTGTGGGGACATGCTTTCCATCCATTATGGCAATGCTCTTGAGGCATTCTTCCTGTTTTTCAGAATTTCTTCTTCAGTGTGAATTTTATTTATATGCAAAGCACAATGATACTGCATACCCATACCCTTTAATACTCTTGTGCTATCAGTGAATGGTGCTGTGCTATGTCATGAAGATACATCAGGACTAGATCTTTGATCCTCTGGGAGAAGATCATATCCCCAACCAAAAAGCCAAGAGGAGCTTGGTTTAAGCAATTTATTTCTATTGTTAGACATGGCGAACTTCTTACACTTTAGTCAAGTCATGAAGGGAATATTTGAATGAATTTTTTTCAAAACCATTACATATGCACTGAAATTGAATACCACAAAGGGTTTCATTTCTAAATAAGTTCATTAATGAACATGCAATCATTGCTTGAAGCTACATCAGGGAGCTACTTTTCCTTCAATTATTTATTTAGGGAGAATTCATCTTCAAATGCAAGAAAGTCAAGATATTTGGGGGTGATTGCAGCCCAACAACCAGGGCATCTGGTGATGGAGACCAACTGGGTTGAACTCCTTAACTTTTGGCAACAACTCCATGTTAGTACACAAATTCCTCAACCACTAGTCAGAACATAGTAAGTCAGCTTCAGCATATACCACCTTCAAATTCACATGGAAAATGTTTCGTTTATATTTTCATATTTGTGTTATTTAATTCCAGTTTTCATTTCTTGTTACTCACCAAGCCCAGAGAAATTTTTGCCCCTAGTAGTTAATTTGTCAATTCACAGGAAATTTGTTTTCTGCATATGATCCCTATCAGTTCTAGAAGCATTTACTTCATCAATTTTTTCTTTATTTTGCTACCATTGATATTCTTTATTCATAATACACTGAAGCCCTTCATCTGTTCTATCTGAAATCATCCAAAGTGCTTTCATTTCATATTTGGTGTTCCAAGACCAAAAGACTGAAACCTGATCTTTCAATTTTCTCTTTCTTGTGTATCTTCTTTCTTTCAGAGACAACATTTAAAAAATTTCCTTTTTCATCTGGTGTGTGATTGTGCATCAAGCTATCAATGAAGGTACAAGGACTATCATATGAGAAACTTTGGAAGCATTAGAACCTTATTTGCTTGAGGAAAGGTCAATGAGGGGGGACCTCATCCAAGCTTTAGAATCCAAGTGCATTTCTAATGCACTCATCCTTGCACTGCTGTGGGGTAATGAAAAAAAGTCATCCCTCTCATCGATTTCACCATAAACAAACACTTTATCAATCATATGTTTGTATTTGGGAGGGAGAGAGCATGCTTTTTGCTTCCCAATCATCCCAACTGTAAAGAATATCACTTGGGAAGATGTTGGGAGACTCGGTCTGACATATTTTTAAAATGCTCCTGTTGGTTCCAGCAAAGGAACCAATGCAACCAGCAGGATATGCAGTGCAAAGGAAATTAATATGGAATATTCTTATCAAATGAAGCACATCTGGCCAATGCACTCCCCAGACCTCAAGCCTTTAAACTTTATTCTCTAGAGCTAACTGAAAGAGAGGGTGTACTTGAAAAATCCAAGGTCACTGGTTGAGTTCAATGACAACATCAAGAGATAAATAAGACAAATCCCAAATAGACATGATAAACAGGGCAGTTAAAAAACTTTATTCATTGCATATCTGTATTATTTTAGCAGTAAAGAAGGTGGATTGAGCATGTGATCGATTGTTCCAATTTAAAAAATTTTAAAGGAAGAACAGCTGAAAATACCTGTTTGCTGAAAAAAAAAGACAAAAAAAACTCCCATATGATATCTATGTATTCATTAAAAAAAATACCCCAGAAAATGTAATGTAACAATAAAGTTATGACATTTTAATTTGGAGATTTTTTTTCCCCACCCTGTAATTTCAACTACTCCTATTAAATTCTACGTGCCTTACATATGGTTCCTCAAAATTGAGTTTAAGTGATTAGCTATTTCCATTTTCCAAAATATATCACACTTTTGTGAACCTGGATAATACTTTCCTTTCAGAAGGAATGAAAGGTAAAAGGTGAATTCATAATAACATATATTTAATCAAAACATCAATTTAACATTTTGAATGTGGCAGGAGACTTCATAAATTTTAACACATACCAGACTTCTTTTAACACACCACCTCATACAATTACATCAATAGGACAATCCAAAAAACTTCACACAAATTGACCAGTTTCATTGCTGGAGAGGATTTAGATCTATTATCCATGACTAGCAATTTTTGAGATTTTCCTATATAGCATAATGCCATCTGAATATTTGAAATTTTAAATTCCACCTGAACACCATATCAGAGCATGAGATACTGAGGATGACACTCTCGAGAAATTTTCTCCAACCCATTTGAGCATCTTGAAAGAAAAGAAGCAGCAGATCATTCATGTACTCACTGAAAAATGAATGCATTTGAGCTTAACATAGGGACTTGACTTGTCAATGTGATTGGTGCCCATCCCATGACTCTTGAGCCATTATATTTTCTTAACATTTTTAATATTTCATCCACATGGTGACAAGAGGGCAAGATTGCTGGAGGAATCCAATAATTCAGGCACCTTAAATGGAGAAACTCTGTTATGCAGTATGCAAAAACCCTGTTTCTCTCCAGTACCCTGCAAATACTACAATTAAGACCATGTATTTAAACCATTGTAGAGCCATTGATACTGCTTTCTAGGAGGTACAAGCTCTGAGGATGGAAGACACAAGAGACTCCCTAATTCAAAATAAATAAATTCCCCTTTTTACTCCTCTGCAATGGGAATACTGAGGTCATGAAAGATGGAAAACCTTTAGTGTGCCCCTTCTGTACCTTTTCATTTTTCCTTTGAAACATTATAAACTAATGCCTCAAGTGTCCAGAAGGAATTGCATTCCTCCATGGAACATGTGAATAGAGTGAACTCTTGAAACTCATTCCAAATCATTGATGGTATGAGAGATCAGAACATATTCTCTAAAATACTGGCTGTCATAAGGATTCACTTTCCTTGAGTCACTCTTATTCCTACTTGCAATGCTTTTCCTTCCCATTATGAAACTGTAGAGTTGATGGGCACATACTTCATAGGTGCAAATGGAGAATGCCTTGCAAAAAATCCTATCAATAGCCCAAGTTGAACGTTGCACATTGGTGAAAGTCTACCCCATGCAGAAATGTTAATGAAACTATCTGCACCTTTGATTGTGTGGCTTTGATTGAGCAAGGAAAGGTACACTTAAAATTTTCAGAAGAAATTAGAAAAACATTCTTGTGGCTCTTTTGAGATTGCATTTTCTTTATGACAGCATCCAAAATACCAGAGAATGATCACTGACAACTCAGACCACTTTCCCCATGCTGATGCATCTGAAAGCATGAAAGACATAGGACTGGAATACTTACATTTGCTAAGCATCTCAACAGTCTAACCTAAATGTAAACTGCATTGGCTAAATGGCATTTAAAGAATAGTCATTAGAAATCATTTTGAAAAAAAAAAGTACTGAAATGCCTTTGATCATCCCTTCCTCTATTAGTAGGGGATACTTAGGTATCTGATGGTTCTAGCATGTAGTGAATATCATTTGTGGCATCAGTGCAATAAAACCTGGCACAACAAATCAGAATGCCCTGTCATAAAGAAATTATACTAAAAATAAATTGAAACAAGAAAATCTACCCACCTTATATTAGGAGTACTAGGAACTAATGTTTTTTGTAAGCCAAATGTGAATGTTATTTATGGTGTGTTTTCGTTTTTTTCTTCAAATGAATTTAATTTATTAATCTAAAGAACCATTATTTGTCATGAATTTTTTTATAAACATTTATTCTTTTTTTCAGCAAAAATGTCTGACCACATTCCCAAAGAGATCCATATATGATGTTGTATGTTCTATAAGTTTCGTGAGGGAAGTAAGGTAATGGAGGCCACCAAAAACATTTGTGGTGTTTATGGAGATGTATGGTAGAGTTGGACAACAATCTCCAGAAGTCAGAGGTTGAGTCAGACCCCCATCAAATTATCCAACTTTGTTTTCGGCTTAAAGTTGGTGTGGAACTCAAACACGTAGTCTGTTAACCTTCCTGATCTGTTGAAGGTGTTCTTGAACACTAGACCATGAAGAATTAAGTTTTCTGCCAATTCTTGGATGATTTGATGGGGGTCTGACTCAACCTCCGACCTCAGGAGATCGTTGTCCAGCTCTACCGGTCTTCCCAAGTGATGGCCATCCAAGAGATAAAATCGCCTGACCGAAATTTACTGAACCAACACTGGCATTTGTGGACATCCAATACATCTCCATAAACACCACAAATGTTTTTGGTGGCCTCCATTGCTTTACTTCCCTCACAAAACTCATAGAGCAAACAATGTCATATATGGATCTCTTTGGGAATATGGTCAGACATTTTTGCTGAAAGAAAGAATAAATGTTTCTTGTCAAAAAATTTATGACAAATTACGGTTCTTTAGATTAATAAATTAAATTCATTTGAAAACAAACAAAAACACACCATAAATAACATTTACATTTAGTTTACAAAAAACATTAGTTTCCAGTACCCCTAAAACATACCACAGAGATGCAATCGTTGAAAGTTTTTCATTAAGGGATGCAATTGCAATCACCTTTTATCCATGAATTCACCAGAGCCATCAGGCACGATTCTAACATGACTTGATTCTGACTTGAAAGCATACAGACAGCACTAAATCTGTCAAGAACGCCAAAGATAAATAAACCAGAGGCATGCACTGAAGAAGAGAAGCATCTGCAACAAACCCCTTGACCAGAACAAATTAAAAATTAGGGAACAGACAACCACAGTTTCTCCTGTGGTTCTCAGCAAGTTTCATCTGTCTAAATGACCTGTCTCTTGAATGCCTGGCCTCCCAATATAGAGAAGTAGTCATGCTAGACTCATTCTCAATAACGTGAGCAAACTTCCATGCTGTTGCTCATACAAGACTACCTCATCTGGTGTATGCAATATAGAGAAAATCACGTGTCTGTGAGTGGGATATTTCGGTCTTGAAATGACATGTCACCTATCCCGTATCTGCCAGGAAATGAGTATTCGGATCTCTGGAGAAGAGACTGAGTTCTCATGTATGTGTCAATCAGACTGAAGACAGACAGGACAATGTAGATGAGGCGATAAAAAAACACCTTATATCTATGCTTGATATGTTGCAGTTTGGGATGCCTAATAGTGAAATATTTTTTCAGTCCACGAAGATGCAGAAGGGGTAGAGAACTGGAACACAGATGCAAATACAGAATTTGATAAAGAGGGGGAGAACACCACATAGGTAGTAACTTTAAACTCCTGTACTACGATGGGGAATGAATAGCTTCAGTCAGGGTTTTTAGTGAAGGAATGTGAGTTGATACGAAGAAAGACAAATGAATCAAAGAATCACAAATCGATCACGATCAAGAGATTCAGGTGAGGCATGACTTCATCCCTGGCCACTGGAATCTGTCATTCCCATCCAGCTCAGAAAGTGAGAATCGGCTCCTCTCGATGATCCAGGACGTCTGCGAATAAAGTATATAGTGAATTTCACGGTGGAAGTAGCCGGTGAAGCGATAGGATTCGGCACTGACCTCGAATGATGGCATACCAGGGGAGGGTAATGTATGTGAGGTAAGCATTCAATGGCAGGGACTGAAGCCTTCGAGATTCCTTCCAAAAATGAAACGACTGCATTGCACCTCGCATTGTCCACAGCGGATTGAATGCCGTGTCATCCAACTCTGAAAGCGTAAAATTCCTCTTCGAGTCATTCCTTCTTTCCTCAATTTATTCAAAATAAAAAAAGAATAGAAACACGAACTAAAAACGATAAATGAAAATTCGGGTATGGATAAGAAATGAAATATGTGGGGGAAGGAACCTGCTTTATTTTGTTCAAGTATGGGACCGAAAATCGGGGAAAGACACGAAACAAATACCTGTAGACTTGGATGGTAACCGAGGGGGGAAAGTCACAATGGTGCCATCCCTGGCAACCTTGAATTGCTGAACTGACTTTGGAGACACATCTACCCCAAAATAAAAACAACAGAAGAACGAAAATAAAAAAAAGCATCGGGTGATGAAGAAAAAAAGATGTAAGGGGGTCCCTCCCCTTCCCACTCACCATCCCTGGGATCTCCAGCTTCCACCTCACACAGTCCATTGGCATAGGCGTCCAGACCTTCGCTTTCACTGCGAGACTTCCCAGTTCCAGTCGAGGAAGATGAAAATGGGGATCCTCGATGACGCAGGGGTCGGATGTATGTGTTCAGGTTGCTACTCGGGTCACTCAGCCTCCTCTGCACATCACCGTAGAAACACACTTATTCATTCAAAATCGTTCAATGATCCTCGTTTATGAATGGTAAGCCTCGTGTTCCTACTTGTCTGAAAGGAGGGTATTCGTCCTCGTCTTCAGATTCGACACAATCTGTGAAGGAAAACCCTGGCTCCGAAGACGGAGTCTCCACTCCTGAGCCTGGGAAAGAGATCACTCGCTCATGTCTCCGCATGAAATCGCACAGCAGCAGCTAGTGCGGAGAGGGAACTCACCAATGACTTTCCCGATGGCCATTTCTGCATGTCCTTTCCCCTGAGGTCCCTTCATTCGCATAAACTCCATCCTTTGGCTCCGAGACCCAGGGAAGAGGCCAAATGTCATCCGATGTGCCATCTTACTCGTAACACTTGCCTGACAAAAGAGTATGCATTTCTAGAAATTCTATTTTATTTGTGGAAAAGGGAAATGAAACCAAGGGTGACATGATTCCAAGCAATTTCCCATTGGAATCATTCCATACCAATTCCGCATATCCACAATTTATATCGAACCAACCTAAGTTATCTCTTTGCCCCAAAGAAACCAAATCATACTCCCTACTTCCTGGTCGCGTTCGTCATGTTGATCATGAAAACATAGGGCTACTGATCAGAAAATATTTCGACAAAAGGTTGACAGTGTGATGATCGAAATCGCGTTTCACTTGCATTTACTGAGTAGCTGATGCCTTTAATAAATGATTACGTACTTTGCTTTAATTGATTTGTCAACATCTCAAGCACATGACTTGGAGAAGGAATGGGAATTGGAGAATACTCCTTTGAGCAATTCCGATTCAATTTTGCATTGCATTTGAAAGCATCACGCCAATTTCAAATAAATACTGAATTTCACTTTCGCGATTCCAATTGCAAATTCACAAGATGGACACAGACCCGTGCATCGTAGACCCTCTTGAGGGCCTCATATCGAATGGACCCAAGGAAGGTGACACCCCGAACTCCACTCCCATCTCGATCGCTTGCCATCAATTCCACGCACACCATCTCTCCGTCCCTCACTTCGATGTCCGCGAACACCTGGCCGGCACATCACATCACGTGATCAGCAACGAGAAAGCGTGGTAATGAGTCCCAAGAGAGAGTGGCTTTTTACTCTTTTTTTGTTTGTTAATTTCATGGTGCAGATGGAACAGGCGGTACGGGGATAAGATTTGGTCTGCAGGACTAAGACTTAGGAGTTACCTCATCGAAATTGTCGACCATGAAGAAGATATTGGGATAAGTCACTTCCTCCGTGTCCCCTTTCGTGTCCATTCGACGGCGACTCGGAGAGGCCCACACCTTCTGCAAGACGGGGAAGAAAAGATGGGCTTGGACCGGAAATGCTGCAGGACTTATACTATATCAACCATGGAACCAAGCCCAGGAATCAAGACTAATGAAACGTTTCTTACTTCCCAACCCATTCTCAGATAAACGATCGAGTAAGTCCGTTATGATGACCAGTGTTCAACGCAATGCGAGAAGGGATTCACGCACCATTGACTACATTACATTTCTGTTATCCCCTCCCTCCTCGCCTATACATGAATGCAGGAAGCCTTTCTTCTCTTTTTTTATTATCTGTCTCGCTCATGGCATGAATGAATTTCCCTTAACAAGCACGGAAGAGAATGGTGAAGATGACATCACTCATGCTTCGAATTCCCCCATCCATCAGGATCATGCGATGCCAGCCGATTCTACGAGCGAAAGTGAAAACTGAGAAGAAAATACGAAGATTCTCCCCATCCCCTTCTCCATCAGATACAGAACACAACGGTACAGGACCATGGAGGATGCTGAACGGACTATCGATCTATGGCGATGGAGAGTGAAATAACGGGGGTTACGGAGGTGAGGTCAGTTGCCCCGGACGGGTGTCGTGACGGGGGGTCTCATCCCGTTACGTCAGATGACATTGGTCAGTGTCCTCTTGACTAGTGAAAGTCCCTCAAACCTCATCTCGGGGAACGCACACGGGCACAGAGTTGGTGGATTGAGTAATCCGGCTGGGGCCCGGGTCCCTCTTTTGTGTTAAAGCCCGAGGCTCCTCCTTCATGCCGTGCTCGTGCTGCATGTCCCCCTCCCTAGCGTGCACGACCATCACAGCCCTGCCCTCCTCGCCAGTCCCACGTCCCTACCCGTCTCAGTCGTTCGCTGCGGCTTCGCTTAGAATCTCTCGGTGGGTTAGGCCTTGATACTTTAGCGGGTAACCTTTAAAGTGCTTCCGCCGGTCGAGGTGTGCCACGACCACGAGTGAGTGCAGTCTCATTACCCAGGTACGAGATTTCCTGAACTTATATCACAGCTACACGTAATTCTCTGCGATTTATGTGAGCTTACGTACTCGTGCTCTGTGCTATAACCTTGAGGTTCTCCCTTAGTGCCCAAGGGCCATTAGTACTGCAGACATTTTTTTTTAAACGTAGCATTGAAGGGATATATGTCTTGGCAAGAACGCGTAAGTTGTTTATAGGTTTACCATAGTCTCGATAAGAGACTAGCCGATCGTGGTTACGCAATCTCTATTGTGATTCGATTGTGCAAGGTCACCTCAAAGGCATCCCGCCTGCGTCTGGCCTCTTTCTCTTTCGATCGATTCCTTACTTGAAGAGGACTTAAATCAATCAACGTGAATTCCAGTTTTACTCTTTCCTCACAACAGGTGTGGCAGGATGTGAGAGTTTTTCAGTGTTTTCTCAGCGTGATATTTCCAAAAGCATGGCCACGTCGACGTTTTCGCGTGTGACGATACTCCTGGGATTAGTGATATCGGTACAAGAGGCAAGGTCCCAGTTGGACATCCCAGTCTCCGTTCAGCTGTCCCCAATCGAATGCAAAAACTCCCGTTTCTGCCACAAGTGGAGCCCGGATCTCCGCTGCATCAAGGGATATTGTGCTTGTCCCCAGGGGACGCAAGGAAAGGAGGAGAAACCAGGGAATTTTCGGTGCGTGAGAAAGGACTTCGATTCGGACACCTTCGATGAAGGTCTTCACCACGGCCTCAGCAACATCCCTTGCCGGGTGGATTCTGATTGCGAAGGCGGAATCGATTCGGGGCTTCGATGCGATCCCAAGTGGAAGAGATGCATGTGCAACGAGGGACAGGTGTGGCAGAGCGGCGATAATGCTTGCTACGACCGGGACAGAATTTCCTCACCCAGCTCCAGAGTGAAGCGATCCGATTCCTCCGATATCAACCGCTGGGAGCCTCTTGTGGCACTGGGGATATTCCTCTCGGTCCTGGGAGTGGCGGGAATAATTTTGAGGTTCTGTCTCCGTCGCTCGTCGGACCCGAAGGAGGGCGGGCCGCCGGGTTTCAAGCAGCAGGTGAAGAATCTCCCGAATCCCATCCAATACGTGGATGCAGCTGCTCAGAGCGCAAGCAATCTCGTCCTTAGCCTTTCTTATCCCCCATTCAAGAAACTCCACGAGGAAACCGGGAACCCTTGATCAACTCGTACCAAAGACATATTCCCTCCTGCGCCCGCCTCCATGTGATCCTTTTCTTTCTTTTTTTTTTTAGGGGAAAAAGGAAACGACAACGACGTGACAATCCTGTAATAAAGTGTAAAACGACCGCTGGTTTACATTGTCTCCTTTCGTCTACCGGTCAATCCCTGGAGCTTCGATGATGCAACATGACTGGATGGGTGGACGTCTGCACGTTTACCTTACGAAATCGTACCTGGATGCACAGGCAGCTGGGCCACGACCACAGCACTACAAACTGGTGCAAATGGACCAAGGTTCCCTTTTTTTTCGCTCGCTCTCTCTCTCCCTCCTTCCATGACAAAGGACAGGCTGTACCATGTCAGCGCCATTCGTCCCTGGTAATCAAGCGAAACCTGAAAAGGTCTACCGTGGTGGAACATTTCGCAACATCCTTCAATTCGCAAGCTTTCATACTAAATACAACAGCGTTTACTGCGACAAGGAATCCTCGACACGCGTGTAACGCTTCTGGGGGCTTTTTGCTTACTCCTCTCGTTCCCCTCGATCAGTGAAGCGGAATTTGAAAATGCCAGAGTCATATCCTTGCACTTCACTGTTCTTGATTTCATCTTCCGCGCACATACACATTCAAGGGAATGATTTATCGTGTCCTTGTATCGGTAAAGCAAAGTGAGGGTTTCATCTTGGGGCCAAACCTGGCGTTTCGTCATGTGATGGGAATTTGCGAGGGAGGGGAAACCACGAAAGATTTCATCATTCCATTCCCCTTCCCCTTACAGTGTTGTGCCCTTTAATTGCGCAGACCTTCGACAGATGTGATTATTTTCAGGTTCTCCTAATACCTAACACAAGTCATACTTGCAGGAGTTCCAGGGCCAGACAGTCACCTACACAGACGGGTCCTAGTGAATAACAGTACCAAGTCAGACATGGAGGTTAGGGAGTAACGGGACACGACCCATTATCCTTGGTTACGAAAGACATGCTCTACTCTTTCTGCCTCTTAATAAACCGGAAGAACAGAACTTCTTCACTGTTGTAGTCCTTTCCTATAAGAGCCAGCACGGGAGACTGTGCTCAGAGAAGGTGTGCACTCGAGAGGAAGTGGGAGGCAATTAATTTCTCCCTGTACTTTCTCCCTCCTTTATTTTTTTTGGTTGAATCGAACCGTTCCTGTATGTCGACCAGGTTATGTGAGGGAGGAAGATCCTGAGGTTTCTCACGAAACCCTTTCTTGACCGGGATAAGTCGATCGTGAAGCGTATGAGAATCGAGTCCTCTCTCTTGATGGAATTTCCACGAAAGAGAACGTAAAGAACCGGTCCTCGTGCAAGTGAAGGATCGCCTGCAGCTGGAACATCAATTACTATGCATCTATGCAAAATCTTGTCGAACTTGCGTCACAAGAAAACCTCATTTTGGAACAAGATTGTGAAACATGTTGAGAGAGGACATGTAAAGGGAATTATGCTCATGATCGGCCGGTTCTCCCAGTACCAAAAGGGGAAGGTACCCCGACCTTCATCTTCACATCACGTGGATTATTATGAGGGTGGAGGGACACAAACATCCTGTCGTTCACGTATGAGATATATTCTCCCTTTTTTCCCTGTTGAAAACAAAGCCTTGGGCGTGATCCTTCAAATGACATCCCGTGGATAGCATCCTTCAACCCGGTCACTCTCCCACTTACGCATTCCCCATGTTTAAAGAAGGGGGGAAAAAAAGGGAGAGAATAACAGCTGCCAGCCAGGAGCAGATGACCTTCGATGTAACCATGATGAGTCATTCTTTACAAGAAAAGCAGAAGGAGGAACTCAAGAAAGGAACGCCTTAAGAGAGAGGACGGAAAAAGCCTGGAGGAGCCCATTTGTGAAATTCAGTGGGACAGACGCAGCGTACCGTTATAACCGTGTTCGTTTCATGCTCCGCGGACTTCCTCGGATGAACAAAAAAATATAAAAGTTCGAAGGACGGCGTGCTAGATTCCGATTTGGGCCCCGATTTCTTTTTTCGTAATTCGTCCACAAACGAAGAAAGTGGGCCTTGCACGAATCGCCCAGTATTCGATTCCGATATGAGTGACAATACAGCCCAGTCACCAAGGACGTAGGAATCGGGAGGGGGGCATGGGGTGGGTGGCAAATGCTCCCTCACGTTTCCAGATGGGGGGGGGGGGGGGGGGGCGGGGGCGGGGGCAAAGGGTATCTTTCGCCCCCCTCCCCACATTTACTAAGAGTAATGGGTACACTGGCAAGTTGCGACTTAAGATCCTTCGTGGCATTCAGAAGTTTGAAAAGCAAATTTAGCTTGAAGCAAGCAAGCCTGAGGGGGATTGGCGTGGTAGGGCACATTTGATAGGCCCCCAGTAGGAGTTCTTTTTTGTCTCAGGTCCAATATTTCCCATTCGATTAGACTTCTCCCTTTAAAATCTTTTCCTGGAAAAGAAGGGAGGTTCTGGAGTCAGTCCCATTCTGTCATAAGTGTGGCTTGAAACAATTTAATGGCAGAACAGTGAATGGTTCAGTGCTATGTCACGGAAGGGAAGTACTCAAACTGGAACGCTTTTTTTATCTCATTACGAAACCAAAGACAGCAAAATATGAAGAAAATTCAGGAATGGAAATTTCAACGGTATTATCGGTGGCCCCTGCGGACAAGATTACATGAAAACCTGTGCATGTGAAAGTATCAGTCGCAAAAATACAATTTCCCTAGAAAAGGGGGCAGGTCATTCAATGCAAAGTACTTTGATACGTGACCATGGATTTCATACTTGCCCGCGAAAGACACGGTTTGGTGCTACGTATGTTGTGTATGTATCAGCAAAGAGTCTTTTCGGCATTGAGGCGGCTCAAGAATTGGATGCAAACGACAACACAACAACGTCTGACAAACGTCGCATTAATGCATGCACATCAAGATATTTTGAACGCATTGGAATTAGATAAATTGATTAAATATTTTGCAAAAAAAACGAGGAAATGAGGATATTTGCATTTTAGTTTCACATGAATTTGATATCCTGATCGTGTTTGAATTATATAGTATTTTTCCGAATTTCAGAACTGATCTATCTCATTGCCCCCCCCCCCCCACTTTTGAGGACGTTCCTACGCCTATGCCAGTCGCTGTGGAAATGTGAAGAATTTCAAGGTGTTTTGAATGTCATGGTTTTAACTGCAACTTCTTAGACTATTCCATTAAAGGGAATGCATCGTGCGGACCAATTCCGCTGTTTCGACTACAGCCTTATCTAGAAAAGCACTTTCCTGAGATTCAGGTCGTTAATTATCGAGATGTCATGCTTCCCAGGATAGCCTAGCTCAACTGTCAAACTTGTCAACTCCGGCGTTAGTTGAGAACCTGGCTGCTCCGACTGGGTGAGATTTCCTGGGATTCTAGCCATTTGAATGCATGCAGTCACAGACTGTTCTTTAAGCCACCCCACAGTGCACCTTAACCCTTTTAGTCCGGGCGGGACTCAGGAGTCCCGCATTTGTTATAGGGTTAGACAGGAATGCACGACCATGAGGCCATGGCAGGATTCTGAGTCCCAGTTTATAATAAAAGTTCACCTCATGTTGTCAAGTTGACAGCAGTCCACAGTAATATGAATCTGCTGTATTTCCCCCGGCACTTCAAAAATGGTGTCTTCTTTTGCATTTATTTCAAGCAGCATGTTTATGTCAATATTACGTAAAATTAATGTAAATTTTTGTCCATTTTATATATTTTTTACGCAAATCATCATCAAGATATCGTCAACATGTTTGCAGAAATGTCACCTCTGTGATAACGTTTGCCGCTATATTTTAAATGCATTTAAAATGCATTTTAACTGTAAGGGCAAATGTAAGGATTGTCGTACAAATGTAATTATGATGAATTTTAACTACAAATAAAAGGGGATTGTAAGTACGTTATTTTCATGAGCAAATCATTTTCATGCAAATTGTGATATTAATTCCCTTCAAAAGTAGTAATTTTACTTTTGAAGGGAATTAATATCACAATACTTCTCCCATTCTTTTCCACACCTTGGAACTCTAGGGTACTCGGACGAGTACACAAGTAATCATCCTCACTAGTATTCAAGAGTACAAGGATAACCTACTGCTCCCAACTTCCACATCCAACGCAGAACTCTGGGAGTAGGACGAGAAATTTAGAAGAACTCTCTTCCATAGAGGATAGAGAAAGTATGGTATTCGTGGGATTGGGCATTCTACTCTTCCCTATTCCCGCGCACTGCTGCAATACCAAACTTAACTTCAACATTTAATGATTCCCTGAGTCATATATTGTAATTTTAAAAATCTAATAATTCCATGCTTTCCACATATATATTTTTGAATTGCAAAATAAAAAGTGGGAGAGTGGTAAGAAAACCTGATACTATTTCAGGAAAGCAGGTACTTAATAGCATTTGTAGGGTGCAGGGAACATGAGTTCCATCTAGTGAAGACTCTTGGTACTGCAACTGCGAGAGAGTCAGCTAATATATGAATGGTAATATATGGTTTCATATGGATGGTGTGGTGTTGATTTTGCATAAATGTGATATAATGTACTTCACGTCAGATGAAGTCATGTCTGGTTTATGTAATATACTGTACACATACACTTTGGTAACATAAATACAGGAACGTAAGTTTTATGTAAACGTGATGTCATTTTCATGACAATCGCAAGAACTTACATTGTTTGCAAAAAAATATCTTGTTTATGTGAACATGCTGTTTGGGCAGCTGTCGCTCAGTTTTTCTTGCAGAGGGAAACGGACCGACAATGACTGCACTCTTGAGGTGTTCTCCGAGATACCGTCAGCGACTGACTCGGATGAAGAAGCGGAGCGATACGCGGTGGACATGGATTGAAAAAAATTGCGTAGGGTTGACAGGAAGCCCAATTTCCGCATGACGAATGTGACTTTTCAGGTTATTTATCTCCCGAAATGGAGTCAAGAGTGCTTACACGTCTTCCGTTCCAATCGCACGAGCAATCGTTCTCAAGAAATAGGAGGCATAGTGGAAGAAAGAGGAAAAGACTTGGACTCGCTTATCCCAGGATGCGTAACCTTCATACGGATTTCGACTGAGACCTAGGCCTGGGGACAGCTGGGATTGACCGGGTTGTCCGGAGGCACTTCTCACAGCAGGAGGGAGGTGAAAGTCACTGTTTCGACTAATCCCAGGACCATCCTAGAATAGCGTCTCAGTCGAAACAAGGCTTAACGACATGACTAGTTTTGAGCGTTGGAATTTCTAGGGAGTGGGGAAGAGGTGAAGGTCATCGGTCAATCAGCGCTACCTTATGCCTTCATATGTCCTGAAGGCATAAGAGGCGAGTCCTTTCTTTTGCATTTTTCGGTCCGCGTGAAGAGTCAGACATTTTCATGGGGCCCACTGCCAATAATGGCTGCACACTCCTGCCCTAAATAGTTAAGAATGAGTAAAGAGAATAAGATAGCCTACTTCCAATTTCGCATGGAGAATTGCCTGAATGTAAAGGCCATGTTACACTTGGCGAGTACTCGCTAAGCGTAACAGGGCCTTAACGAGTGAGTCAGTGAAATCTTTCTTGTAGTTATTGGTGTCGATTGAACCTGGACCTTACGAAATCGTCAGAGAAAGACAGAGCGTAACACTGCAAGAAGCCTTCACGTTTCGTAGCTAAATATGCTTTGAATCGATTGCCAATCGTTTCGGCTGAAGGCCTCACAAGAATGAATAGGGAGCAGGCTGTTATGGATAACGTAATCGTCTCTTCAACTCATTGAAATCTCTATTCGAGGAGATCGTGATCAATTCGAAGAAGGCGTTAAAGTATTAGAGAATATCAAGAATTAACTTGAATTGAATGGTCTGATTCTGAAGGAGATAAAACGCATGATTTCTGAGTTACCGAACGTGATGAAACTCGAGTGGGAAACACTACCTATGTTGCACAACTCGGGCCGCAAGCTATGAAACTGGCCCCTTGCCATCATTCACGTCAAAACTTGCCACCAAATTCTCCTCTCCTACCTTGTCCTGTCAGTTTACCACTGCCAGTCTAACTTATGGAAAGACAAGGCGCGAGTCAATCACATGGGATTTCTAATGGACACTTGACTAAAATCGCCATTCTGTTGCCCCCGCCAGCATCCTCTTCGAGCTGACAGGTGCCCCGAAAAAAATGCCCACAATAAAAAATTCCCACGGAATAAACGCCCATACCGGCAAAGTACGAAAAAATGCCCACATGCATAATATTTCCAAATATCTCTTGCGGCTTCTTTTTTATTTGTAAAAACGAATGCATCATATTTTCCAAACGTGATATATAACCATTGAATACATTAAATATATCAAAATTCCCAAGATTCCAGAACGTTACTGGCGGCACACCGGCGTGCCGCCAGTAAGGCTAAGGTGTGCCGTGAGATTTGAGTTGACAAAAAAACAAACAAAAAAAGCTAAAACTAAAAGAGCTTAAAAACAAGAGGGAACGCTAGCTCTCAGTGGAAAACGAGCTGAGAGTTGCACTATCACGCCTCGTATCAAACGGCTGTGTTCGGCAAAGCAAGCACAAGTTTCCTATTGAAAGTAAGTAAATAGCTGGGTGTGCCATGGAAAGTTCAAGTGTCCTGTGTGCCGCAAATAAAAAAAGATTGGGAACCACTGGTCTAAAGGGTCAGGGAGAAGAATAGACTTTTTGCTTTTAGACTGCTTTCAGACTGCATTTAGGTTTAGACTTAGATTTAGATTTAAGTTTAGCAGAGGCGAGGAACAGGCCCCAGGAATACAAAGGAAAGAAAAAAATCACTTGAGATAAGATCTGGTACATGGGATTATGTTGCTGATTCACCCGTCCTTTGGATTCAATTCAATAACAATAGGGTAATTGAAGTGTGACATGCGACGTTTGACTTGAGAAAATGTCCGCTTGCATGCAATTATCTTGGAGGTAGGGACGAATTGATCCCGAGGAAGGCGGAAAGATAAGCTCCATACAGAGGATCGTGTGAAAAAATCTTTAAACATTGTTTTAGACAAAACCCTGACAACTCTTGATCGACAATCCCCTTGTGCCCCCTGTGAAGTATGGGGAGGAGATCAAGATGCCATTGTTCGAAGTATTTACAAACGGATGATACATAAATACGGTGTCTTAAGCTTATTAATTTCACTTCAAGTAACCATGAACGTTAATCATGAACCAGAAAGGCGGACGGAAAGGTTTCTTCGAAGGCTTCATGTATGTGAAGCACTCCCAGAAGAACGACAAAATCCGGTGGCGCTGTGCCCTGCGGTCCTTATCGTGTGGGGGAATTTTGTTCACGGACGTCGATTGCACCAATCCCTGTCCAGGAGCAGAACATAACCATGCGTCGGACACGACAGCTATTAAGATCAACAAATGTGTCTCCATGAAGCAGCGAGCGGCCAAGACGTGTGACAAGCCAAGTGTTATCTACTCGCAAGCCATGATGCATTCGGATGACGATGCTCATGCGATTTTGCCATCAGAGGCATCCATCTGTCTGCAAACTCTGCAAAACCAACTTAAAAAAAAAATATATTTCTACCCGACTGAACCAACATCTCTGAAGGACCTTCGCATTGAAGGAATGTGGGCAACAACGGGTGGCTTAAATCCACAACCATTCCTTTTCTACGACAATGATCCAGATACCCAGAATTAAAAAATTAAAGCAATAAAAATATTAAAGAGGGCATTTTTCGTACTTTGCAGGTATTGGCGTTTATTTCCGTGGGCAATTTTTCTTGCGGGCGTTTTTTTCGTATATTCAAACCAGAATCGCTTCGGTAGGAAGCAGCACATTATAGAGACACAGATGAAGGGTGGATTGCATAAAACTGACTTGAACGTAATGAAGCTTTAAACTTCCATTAGCACCGCTAAAGGAGGTTTAAAACGTTATTATGCTAAAGTCAATGTTATGCAATCCACCCGAAGACACTAGCTGCTTCATCGCCGTTGAAGAGGTCGGATGCAGTCTCTCTTAGCGGAGTGTTTCATGAACTCGAAGCAACTGTTTGCGGATTGAAGGCTCTCAAAGAGGATACAAGAACGTCTTGCGCTTTGTTGGAGCAAGTTCTTCAACAAAAGCTGCTCGAATACGCAGCTCCCCTTAGGAATCGTCAGACGGGCAATTCCTCACAAGATAAATATCCTGTTTTAGAAGGAGATTGAAACTTGCGAATGCTGCGCACGCACGTGCACCCACGATAGGAAATTGAAGAAAACTGAACGTGAACAAGGGTTCAAATTAGGAATGTAACGATATCGTATCGATATAGGCATCAACTAGATGGAGATTTCGATAAATATCTGCAATCCAATGTTTACTCTGCTGATTCCGGTTTCTGTGTACGTGAAGAGTATCTGTTCCCTCGAAATCAGTGCAGTATACTTGCAGACACCAGTCAAGCGCAGGCGCATAAAGCCTCAGCATCACGTTGTCAACTGGGAATCGGGATGTTTGGGCTGTTACGAAGGTGGTTTTGAAAACATCCATGCTTCAACCCGAGCAATCGATGCAATATTGACACAGCGGTTAATTATATCATCACTGATAGATGCAAAGAAAGAGGAGAAAGAAGAACGGAAACTTCCTCAGACGATAATATAGGGCCTCGTGGAAAATCCTGTACGGTCAATTCCGTAGGGCCTATTCCGTAACGGACTGAAGAGGAGTAAACAAAGATATGAAACAGAACCTGTTTCTTAATTTATCTCGCTCCGCAATGAAAGGTCTTCCGTCAGCTTGGCGCCTATTTCCTTGTTTTTCACTCGTTTCCCGGCTAGTTGAACCTCATCATCCCAAGAGCCCATCCGCGGTTTTTTTTGCGCTTTCCTTCTCTACTCGCAGGCGCCCTTGCGTAGCATAGTGAAATCAATGATGCTACCGACCATGTATTGTGAAACCCCCAATTATAATCAATATTCTACACTACCCTCGTAGGAAATTAGGCAACTGATGCTTGAAAACACCCTCGGAAGGATTGGGGTCATTGAAATGAATACGCCCTGTTAAGCCTAACTGATGGCGTTGTCAGCAGCGATCGGTCATCATAACGTAACATTGGCCTTAGCCTCAACGTTAGCCTAGGAAGTCTACAAACTTATCTTGGGATATATTGAAAACATGAGAAAGGAGAGGGGAATTGGATGCCATCGGCACGCTTAACCTGCATATTCTCATAAAATGTGAAAAAAAGACCAAAAGAAGCTAGTATTGACCCGGCCAATACTAGATGCGATGTGGATATTACACCTATAAAGACCTATGTCCAAATTTTGGGGAAGGGGGAATGTTCATTTGTAAGCAACATTTTCTTCCAGAACACGGTTAAGTCTGAGTAAACCAGTCTTGTAAGAAAATGGGTGTGGCTGTGAATTTAGTTAAGAAAATAAAAATTGAAAAAAATACATGAAAATCATGCTCTCTCAATCTCACTAGCAGATTCGTATTTCCAGCTTTGCTAAGGAGGTACACCCTCAGTAGTATCAGTTATCGAATAACGAGGGCCAGAGTGTCGGATTATCTTTACATTCCCAGTTCAAATGCCACTGTTGCAGTCCTTCGAACAGGAACGACGCCATGGAAGCAGAAGAATTTCTTCTGTGAGTATAACACCAAGACGAGGAATATCCTCTCGAAATACCTGCAAGAATGATCCTAAAGTCTGAAACGACAGGGTCGCTGTTGAAACTATCGACAAAAGTCAGATTCAAAATCTGTACATTTAAGAACTGCGGGCACTGTGGTAAAAGGACGTGTCTGTGGTAACTGTGATGTCGTTTACTACAATAAGCGTGCGAATAAGGCAGAATCGAAGCCAACAAAAGACCCGTTGACGGAGTATGAGACAGTCACATCGTCAGCAACTCTGAGCCAGCCCCGCCAAGTTCTGTTACCGACAGTACACCAAGTCTACGAGAGGCCAGGAAGAATTCGCAATTAGAGGCTTCGAATGTCACGAACATCAAGGAGTCTGAATCCATCACACGAGCGTTTCGGGCGATTCGATGAAAGAGGAGGATGTTGTTCTTCGAAGCTTCTCCCATTTTGAAGCTACTGGCATGAACCCAAGGAGCGATAGAAATTCAGCGGATCATGATCTAAATCTGTGGTGATTTCAGGCTAATCTGCCATTTCCAAGACGGCTTATATGGAGACGAAGTTCTTTGGAAGACGGAGAAGCGAGCTCTATCGAGTGATCTTGAGAATGCAAAGTACCGATTCGCGATACCGTATTATCTTGTTGCCGTCTAGATTTGCTTTCCTATCAGTCATCAAACGAAGCATCGCATTGTATCCAAGTTCATCGTAGAACGTGCACTAAGGTGGGGAGGCTTCTGGAAACGTTTGGTTGAGCTCGTGGAAGGTTTGTCTGAGAAGACCTTGGGAAAGGCTAGTCTAACACTTCAAGTTTTCTACTCTCGTGATTGAAATCGATTGGATCATCAGCCGTTGTCCTGCGTCGACGACGACACTGGAGAACTGGAAGCCTCGACTCCCAGCCACTGTCATCGAGTTTGATCAAGGAATCCCAACTGAGCTTTCGTAACTTCTTTTCGAGATGATCTAACAAGACGTCGCAATCAACGTTGACTACTTAAACAATTCCAGAACAGTTGAAGGTCGAGAACTTGGGGTTCATCTTAACAAGACCCAGGATTGGAAGCTAATAGGACAGTAAGCTAACTCTCGATGAGCAATGTGGTCTGCATGAGGATAGTGCTTTGGAAGCTTGTGGAATGGTGGAAGATCAAAGAACTGTTCCTTGGGCGTAATTAAAAAACTCCCAGCACCACCTCACAATGAGATCCGAGAAATTACCACTTTTGTAATGGCCTTGACAGAAACTTTGCCAATCGGAAATCTCTTCGAATCGATTCACATTTTCTGTTCAAGGTCACGAGCTGAACAAGTAAACGTGGCCAAACGAACTGTCTCCTAGCGATTCTGTATGAACGTCCTTGGTCGAGTCTAATAAATTTATTCGATCAATCTCAAGTCTGCCATGAAAACGTAGTGGAAATCTACGATGTAGAATTTCATGGAAAAGTCCATGAAGACGGTGGGACAAACCATCGTTTCCAGCTGGGTGACTCGCTCCAGCCGGTTCTGCATTGTCAGCAACGGTTGCGTCAAGACTAACGACTATCATGTAGCCTTGAAACGCCCCTGTCAAGTCTAAAGCAGGGATAAACTGGTTCACATTCCACGCATAAAGTTGTGTAAAGAAAAAAAAAATTGGTGCTGAGACCAACAGACTAGATCTTCACGCCCCTGGTGCACAAATACGTGAGACCCGTCTCTCCCCTCTTCCCTCGAAACACTTTCCCACGTGAAAAAGGGACAATAATCCATTTTCCCTAGAGAAGCCTTTTTTTCCGACGTTTCACAAGTTCCATGCCCCATGTGAGGTGAAGAGGAATCTCCATCTTTCCGTCTTCCACATGGAGGACAGAACACCAGGGGAAACCCCAGTAGGCGCGTGAATTACTCAATTACAGGGAGGATAAAACATGCGACCCCTTCACCTATGAACGACTCCAAGCAACGTAAAAAAATATATTTCTCCGGCAGCGTGCACTTCCTGGCATGGCATGAAATAGCATTGCCCTTCGGCTATTTGCATGCAAGAAATGAAAGCGGTTGCGACAGAAAGCGTCCTACTTGCTCTAACCGTAGACCCCCGACGTCATCAGGTGATTACGAATCGTACCAGTAGGTGCAGTGATGGTACCATGTTGGTTCCATACAGGTTAACGAGTTCTAGATCACGTAGGCTGAAATGAAACCTATTTTGAGTCAGTATGGGCAGAACTGAAATTGGGGTGGAGCTGTTTCCAAGTAGACAAGACTCATACAGAGGCTCTCAGAACGAGGCCTAACTTTCAACTTTATGGTTTGTACCGTCAGGACTGACCATAGAACGTACAGAAGGGAAGCAATGGACACGATCGAGGGAGAGGTGTTCGACACAAGACTGTAGCGAATGAGGTCCTGCTCAATAATATCTGTAAAGCCATCTTTTCGTTTACTAATCGGCATAGGGTACGATTTTCTGAGGCTTATAATATCTGCTGGTGTCTAGCAGTAAGTAATACAGCAACTAACTTTAAGCGGAATAAGACCATGAGGAATTTTACTCAGAAAAATACGCAGAAATGATAAATATTGAGTAGCACAAAAGCGAGTTTTTTTTCGCTTCAATATTTCAAAACAAGCAACCCTATCAATTGTTTAATGTGTGAAAATTATACTCTACAATCGCCATTAATCTTCATAAAATTATAGGAGACGATATTCCAGGTGAGTAGAGACTGCTTGCATCACTTATACGACCGGTATCATACAGTGTTAGAAATCAAGTCAATCAGCTATGGAAACTAATAGATTAAACGCGGCTCCAATCCTAATATGGGATGCCTAACTACTGTGCCTCATTCCGCAGGGGAGGCATCTGCAGCGTTCCTCTGTGGGCCTAACAAAACAATTTTTTTTTTAATTGCTCATAGAGCCAGGGAGGGAGGGCACAGTTGAGAGAAGACCCCTTATTTTGGAAATAAATAACTACAGATATTCAATTTTTCAGACATTTTAAAATACAAATTCATGCAAAAAAGAAAACAAAGCAAATTCGTGAAAGATGATATTGATAGCGGAAGTTCCACAGTATGGTATTAGAGCAACACGGCTAAAACATAACTTGAGTGCAGCCAGAAGTTTTTTTTAATTAAATAATACAGCATGATTAATTCTTTGGACTCTGGCTAGCGATGTTCTTACCACGTATCTGTCGAAGAGTCATCCTAAATAAAATGCAAAAGCCAATTTGTTTTTCTCACAAAGTCCTTTATCTACAGGATGCGGAATGCTGCTTGAACAGACAGAAGTGGTGGCGTGCAGCAACAAAATACGCATTGCCTCCCATGATTTACGATGTTCCTTCTTGATTTTTATGGAGTGACTTATACGGAAAGGGGCGGGGGAGTCAAACCGACAGCCTGCAGACCGGATCCGGCCCGCGATTAAGAAAGGTTCTGCAAATTTCACCCTGTTCGAATTAAAAATGTGGTATATTTGTTAGTGAAGCCCCCCAACCACACCTGAAGGGCTCCACCCGGCCTCCAGTCTAACCGAGTTTGACACCCCTGCTATAGAGAAACAATAAGTGTTCACTGTGCAGTACCAACCAGCTACAATGAGAAGAGTAAAACAACGATAGCACATTCTTTCTGAATATGGAAAAACGTTTCTACCTGTTCTCATTTCCAGATGCACTTCCCAGTCTATAATCGACGTATAGACAACATTGTAAAGTTTAGCGTTTTACACTTCGCCGTTCTGCTTTTTGTTCGAAGGTGCCGCTTGCAGCTGTCGGTAGTGTTGTAGCTAGTCTCTTCCAGTTATTCTGCCTCGCCCTGACATCTCCCGGACAACCACAGAACTGACAAGTTCCAAATACTGCCGGCAGAGACCACTTGCAACATCCTGTCAGCTCCGAAACTTTCAGGATGTATTCTGCTGCAAGAAGTAAGCAAGGAGGTAGGAACGGGGGGGGGGCAAGGGTGGTAAATGCCCCCTTACTTTTCAAGATGGTGGAGCAAAGGTTATATTTTGCCCCCCCCTCCCCACTTTTTAAACCTATGAGTAATGTAAAAGTTGCGACTTGAGATCCTTCGTGGCATTCAGTGGGGATTGGAAAGTAAATTTAGCTTGAGGCAAGGTTAATGCCTGAGGGGGATTGGCGCTGTAGGGCCGAGTAGGGCACACTTGATGGCGCCCAGTGGGAGTTCTTTTTTGTCTCAGGTTCAAGATCTCCCATCCGATTAGACTTCTCCTCCCTTCTCTAAAATCTTTCCTTGAAAAGAAGGGAGGTTCTGGAGTCAGTCCCCTTCGGTCATAAGTCTGGCTTGAAACATTTTAATGGTAGAACAATGAATAGAGGTTCAGTGCCATGTCACGGAAGGGAAGTACTCAAACTGGAACGCTTTTCGATTTCATTACGAAACCAAAGATAAAATATGAAGAAAACTAATGAACGGAAAACTTCAATGGTGTTGTATTATCGGTTGTCCCTACGCACAAGATTGCATGGGAATCTGTGCATGTTAGTGAAAGTGGCCCTTATCAGTCGCAAAAATATAATTTCCCTAGAAAAGGGGGCAGGGCATTCAATGCAAATTACTTTGATACGTGGCCATGGATTTCATACTTGCCCGCGAAAGACGCGGTCTGTTGCTACGTATGTTGTGTATGTATCAGCAAAGAGTCTTTTCGGCATTGAGGCGGCTCAAGAATTGGATGCAAACGACGACGACACAACAGCGCCAGACAAACGTCGCATTAATGCATGCACATCAACATTTTGAACTCCTTAGAATTAGATAAATTGATGAAATAGTTTGCAAAAAGAAAACGAGGAAATGAGGATATTTGCATTTTAGTTTCACATGAATTTGATATCCTGATCGTGTTTGAATTATATAGTAATTTTCCGAATTTCAGAACTGATTTTCCCCCCTCCCCACTTTCAAGGATGTTCCTACGCCTATGTTCACCAGATTCGTCGCCTAGATATCGGGTCGTATTTCTTCTGCACCATTGTAGTGCACGACCATGCCACCACGTTACCAAGGGCTGAGAGAATCGTTGCGATCTGTGACAAACTAAGAGCACACAGCATACGCGAACGCCTAAAAAAATATTCAACGAACACGAACCCTATTGGTTTTAGGAAAAAAGTCACCCGGAAATAAGGCCCCCAGAATTGGCAAAGGCGGAAAAAAGCCACCCGGAATAATGCCACCCGGAAATAAGACCCCCAGATTAGGCAAAGGCAGAAAAGTGCCATCAGTTATGTTCAGGTCAGATTAAAGACTCATTCATTTTTACGACATTTAGTGATATTGATGTCGTGTAATTTGAACAACTTCACTGAAATGTTATTAAACATAAAACAAAGTCCAACTTCAGCCCATTCCTTAAAAATGAATATTATGGCTGGAAATCTTTTGATTTTGGCCGTGTCGCAGGACGAGATGATTGCACTTTCTCTGCACTTCTTGGAATTTTTTCCCAAATAACAATTGCTCTTGGGCCATGTAAGGTTTTTATTTTTATTTTATCTCCCTCATATCCACTTTCACTCCTTTTTCAGGGGGTGGAGAGTGTCAGGATTAGCTCCCCTCCTCAATCCACCACCTTGAACCGCCCATTGCCCCCACCCCCATTTCCATCCGCAGTCCCTAAGTCTGTTGAAGTCCATGTTCATAATGGGACAGTCCTTCCCTACATTATGAATGTAGGAAAAGAATATTTCTATAGAATAAATTTAAAGAAGTGCTTTCAATCGAGATGTTTTTGCCTTTTCCATTCTCAATGAATGGAAACGAAAAATGAATACTATTATTAATTGAAAAATTGGTGGCAATTCATTGAATATTAAAAACATAGATAACAGTCACATAACTGCATGAATGTGTCTTAAGGTCGCCAAGTGAATGTCTTTAATCATCTGATACGTATACATATATATAAATGAGAAATTATTAAGCAATGACCTAGGTGGCTTTTTCGCATTTTCATCTCGGGTGGCTTTTTTCCGCTTTTGTCAATTCTGGGGGTCTTTTTTCCGGGTGGCTTTTTTCCGAACCCCACCCTATTACCTCATTTTCATTAGATGAATGGGTTAAGGCAAGCGGGGTCAGAGAAGCCAGCTGCATCTTCCCGAGCTAGGCTTGGCACCATGGTCAGAGTTGATAACAGATCTAGCATCTCTCAACCCTTGTCAGGCTGCCTTACATGACACGCACATCTTTTATTTCTTAGCCCTACTGCATCTATCCTACACAATGGATTAATTCAATTTGTTTTCTCCAAGCATGGATGCTTCTAGAAACACGGGGGAAGGGGTGAAGCCGCCTCCTATAAGTTCCTAGAGGAAGTTAAACAAATTCTTTTTAAGTTCACAATTTCCTTTTGAGTCGCGAAAAAAAACTCCGTAAGGTACCAGGTCTATTAGTACTAGAATCTTACGCGGTTTTTCCAGAACTTTAAGATAGAGTCACCTCAACTAATCTTGACTAAACGATATTCAGCTCATTTTTTCCCCCACAGATTGTTGAAGCAGTTGTTTGAATAATCAACGCTTAGCCTTGCATATTTTCCTGGTAGATTCAGGTATCTATCTATAATTTTAAAAAAGCATTCCTTGTTGGAGATGCCGAATCGGCTAACATGTATTTACTCAGGCTTGTTTGCTATTTCCTCACGTTTGTTGCAATTACTGCATGCAATAGGAATACAGCAGTCAAGGGCATCTGTCAACAAAGGAAGTGAGACAAAGGCGGGGTATCTGTAGGACTTATCGCGGTACAATCAACATAGCAAGGACAGAGAGTGGTCTTTCGTTGGGGTCAATTACAACGCGAATGAGCCCAGCAACGATGATGAGGCCTATGCTCTATTGCTACGTCTCTTTCCATCGGAGGAGGCACTGGTGGCATGGCCATGACTGAGTTGTGCCATTTGGTCAGGCTGGTCTTACAAAAAAAAGCCATCCGGAAAAATGATCCCAGAATTGGCAAAAGCCATTCGCCCATGCTCATTACGATAGCAAACGGGTAATTGAGGTGTGACATGAGAATGTTCGGTCGCCTGCAATTATCTCGGCGCATTGATCCAGAGGAAGGTTGAAAGGTGGAGCTTCCTAGAGTATCATGTGAGAAAGTCTTTAAACAGAGTTTTAGATAAGCCCATGACAACTCTTTATTGACAATCCCCTCGTGCCCCTGTTGAGTGTGGGAAGAGAAGCAAGATGGCATTGTTTGAAGTTCAAAGTATCTAGAAACTGATAATATATAAATATGATGTCTAATACCTATTCATTTCACTTCCAAGTAATCATGGAGTTCATCGTGGACCTGAAAGGTGGGCGAAAAGAAATATTCGTAGGATTCATTATGTGAAGCACACTCAGAAGGAGTTGCTTTGCGGAGTGGGGCATACTAATCGTTACAAGAGTAATTAATTCGTGGCTGTCGAGAGTTCCCTTTCCAAAAACGCTTCAAGTGACACCAACATGTTCTGTATTATTTGATTTGTATTGAGTTTCCAGCGATGCAATAAATCATGTGGTTTTTTTTGCAGAATTTTGCAGAATAAGGAACATTTTAACAAGAAAAATCGGGAAATATAATTGAAGTGGGCATTTGGGGGGGGGGGGGACTTTGAGGTTCCGTACCGGTTTGGAAAGTGTATTGGTTTTCAAGCCCAGCAACCTAAATTTAAAACACCGTTCCTCAGCTGCTATTCCCTATCGATCCTTTTTCGTTCAGCATAGGTTCAAAGCGGTGGAGGAAGAGATTTTTAATGTCCTCTCGTATCCTAGTTTTTCATCCAGCAAGGTGACCTCAAAAATTAGTTTACGAATGTCCCGATTTTTCCTGAAACAAATTCTGGTCACTCTAAGTTAAGAAAAACTCCCATTCTGTCCCGTTCAACATTTCGAAAAAAAGTTTGGCGGCAGCTTCCGTAGTGCATTTACAAAGCACTCAACAAGTTGGCTTATATCTAACCTACTTAATCCCATTGTACTATAAGTCAAAGGTCGCACCAGCCAGTAACGTTCACATGTAAGGATAAAGGAACGCCAGATGAACTTTCGATTTCCGATCGTTTCAATTTGCCCGCCCTGAAAACGATCGGAAATCGAAAGTTCATCTGGCGTTCCTTTATCCTTACATGTGAACTTTCGATTTCCGATCGTTTCAATTTGCCCGCCCTGAAAACGTTTGAGTGGTGTGGAAGTGGTAAATCATCGTTTCATTTTATTTTCAGAAATTGAACGGTCGCAGGAACGATGAATCGAAAAGGAAAACGGCTACGAAGAATTGTTATTTGATTAGAAGGGGGTCGGGGGAGGGAGTAGGAGAGAGGGTAGGCCTACTGGCTGACCTCGACCTGCTTCACCTAGGTAATGAAATCCCCTCGGGGCAGGAAGCAAGAACCGGGGGCTGTCATTTAATGAACCCCATGTGGCCCGCGAATAGTCTCCCTGGAGGCCAGGATAATTGGGGTTCTTTTAGCGCACTGTTCGCCCCATGTATTTTTAGTCTTTCCGGTCCTATTGGGCACGTTGGATTATCAGCATCTACAGACAATGCCCAGCGGATGCGCTCCAAAGGACGGGGTCACTTTGGAACATAAACTTTTCGACACTACTCACTCAAAGAAAATAATTGGATTAGATCGATTAACGCTAAAAATTAAAACCACACAGTAAAAGTAAATCCGGGAACACGAAGTGTCTGTCATCGAATATTGTCTGAATTTAAGGTTACATCGATTCAAGGAAGATAATGGAAAATAAGACCATGTTGCAGTATTGACATTTCCAAGTTCGTGGAGCGATTAGTACAGACAACAGGGATTTAATTCATTTTCAATGACCTACGCAACACGAGCTTCAGTGATCGGTGCAGCAGGAGCTCATGACTGAGTGTTGCAACTGTGTCGTAACCTCATGGCACAAGGGACGCTTACATGGACAAGTTGGGGGGAAAGAAAAAAAAGACGAGAATACGATATAGCCTACCTTCAAATGGGGACATCAGGAAGAACCCGAAATTGTTTTACAGTTACTCCCTGGCATGAATCAGCAGCTTCGCCCGGATGGACACACGTTAATTAGCACACGCTTAATAATGGGTGTCCTCGGCACCCGGATGGAGAAGGGTCCATTTGAAATCAGAAACAGAGGGAAAGAAGACATAGATCATTGATCCCAGGAGACAGGAAGGGAGTATAGGAGAAAGAGATGCCCAGAGGGGACGAGAAGGTAATGCCCCGTGTCCTTGCCATTGTCGTTTCAAGTCCATTTCTGACGGACACGACAGTCCCTTCAGATCGGATCACACATCTCACCCCTGATTTTTTTTTTTAAGGAAGAGAGGGCTTTGATCTCATCCAGAAAAAGAGTCCCGTCTGAAAATGCATTCCAGGTTAGAAGAGACCTTCGGGGCTGGAGCACGTGAGGCAGCAGGGCATCAATCCAGTGTCGTAAGATGTATAAAACCTGTTCCTCTCCCCCTGATTCATGAGATAGGGAGGGAAAAGAGAGATACAGAGGAAACCGAAGTGGGAAAAGGCGTGATAGCAAAAGTGATTTTTGCCTGCCTACATTTACAGTTATGCCACTCGGACGCCGTGCCATGCATCTAAACAATAATACGCTTGGTTTGTGAGCGTGTGTGGCTGTTCGCTCTCAAGCTACAACACCAAGAGTCTCTAATGACTGCACGCATCCTCGATTTTTCATCCTACATTTTGGTGTTCCAAATTCGAACAGCGTGTCTCCATCGAATGCTGCGAGACGAAACTCACTGAAAATTGATGCCCAGGTAAATTGGAGGTCTCTAATAATGGAAAGTAACCCTAATTCTTGATCCGACTCCTGGTGTTCGAAGTTCGAACGGTGTCTGATTTGAATGCAACAGGACGGAACTCGCTGAAATTTAGTGCATGGGGGGTCTCGAATAACGGGATGCATCCCCTATTATTGATCCGACACGCAGCTTCGAAATTCGAACGGTGTGTCTCATTCGAATGCTATGAAACGGAACTCGATTAGGCTCGAATGGGAAACCGAACGTTTCACGGCTCACTGCTGGTGCATGACATTCTCAAAAGGCTTTCACTTTTGCAAAAAATTTTATCTTTGGCGATTTTGATTTTTTTTCTTCTTCCTGGAAGAACTCAGCTGGATTTATTTCATTTGGACCCTTCGTGCTATACATGATATACTCCGAATTTATTATTTACTCACTGGGGTTAGGATTCCCTTCCTGGAATGAAGTAACCGAGTACAGTATATAAAATTAAACATGTGGTTGTCAAAACCGGAAGTTCGATATGTACAAGGACGTCAATGACAGATCAGAGGAATCGCTTTAGGTCCAAGACCAAGAAGACATGTGAAGGTTTGTTGTGTGTGTGTGTGTGTCCTAACCTATGCTTACATCATGCACAATTGAAATCAACTGGCGGCTTACTTTCGAACGAGATAGGATTTTACGTTGATCACAAAGAAATGTCTAATCGGCTCTTGCAGCAGTTTAAATATTCTGATTTTCAATCAACAGACAGAGCACTGTAGTTCTACTTAAGCAACTCATTTAAAGGATCAGGGAACCAGTTTCTCCTATCAATCTTTACCTGTCCAAGAAAAGTCCGGAGTGAAAATGAATCAACTGTCAAATATACAAAGATGAGTTAGAAGGTGTGCATCCTGAAAGCCTTGAGGAGCATTCAAGAGGGAAAGTCTGACCTGCAGCATTCGGCTAATATTTCTTGCGCTTGACTGTTTTGCTTGAAATGCGCTCAACAACGTCACTCATGAAGAAACACGAAAACCATCTGTCATCTAAACCTTGGAGACTTCCCTGACTAGTCTAGTTCGTGAGATTCAAGATGGCGGCGAGCAGAAGCGCACCATAGAGTCTGAGGTACTGAAAACAATCTCCGCTGACGTGTTGAAACTTGATGTCCGCATGATTTTCCCCGAGGACTCGTATGAAAATTTTCGAAAACGGTACGGAACTTGTCTGTTTCATACAAGGTGGACTCAAATGACTGGACGGATTTAATATTTCTTTAATTTGGAAAAGAAACACAGCATGATAATGAAACATACTGGAATATAACCTAGACTTTTTTTGCGGGGGGGGGGGGGGGGTTCTACCAGGGCTTGCGGGTGGCTTTTCGAACGCACGAATCAGCATTATCAGCTGATTCTATTTTTAAAATGGTGATCCTAGAAGAAAAGGGTCAAGCTGTGGTGTGGTAAATTTAGAAACGTACATGTAGATTGGTACGCTGATTTATACAAGTCGACAATTTTCACCGCCTTACCTGCAGGAAAGGAATTAATTGAAAGTGTAGTTTTTCAGCAAGATAGTGCCCCCATACACTTTTTCTAAGCGAGTTCTTGATTTTTTTTTCATGTACTATGGAAAGGAGTGGCTCCTTTCCATGAGTTCCAAGGTCACCTGACCTCGCACCAATGGTTTTGCTCTCCGTTGAGTCAGGTAAAGTCATTTGGATGCTGCATGAAGTTATAAGTTTTGAACACCTTAATGAATGAATTATTTAAAGTTTTCGAGAAATGGCAAAAACACTTTCTCATCCATGCATTTCATTGATTCTATATTTGCAGACAGAAATATTTTGGTAATTCTGTACTAAGGTCTCATGTACAATTACTTCGTTCATCCGTCTGGAAGTCGACGTGTCGGATGTCTTGTTCGCGCTCGGCGGTTCATGTGAGAACTTTTGGGGAACGATCCGAATCTTTATGACATGGTAGATGTCTAGGAAGATCGTCTGATTCCACTAACATACTTGTGGGTCAGACACTCGTAGTTCCCCAGAAATGGACTATCCTTATACAAAGGACATGGAGCAGATACGTTGTCACTTCTCGTTAATCTCCATACTTATTCTTCAAATGAAGGTTCTGAATGCAATCGTTCCAAGGTTTCTCGAATCTCTGAATGTCATGTGAACCCTTCGGAACCTCCCCTATATTCATGAAGAGCACATAGTCAGGAACTAGTTCTACTCCTTGAAATACGACTTCTGAGAGATGCCCTTGGCGAAGGTGTAACACTTGCTTCTTTTTTCTTTTTTTTAGCACGAAGGGGATGAGGAAGCCTATGATGCACTAGCTTCAGGAGCCATACTCCACGCTTTCTACAGCTATTCTTTGGCTTGCCTTCAAAATCCTCCTTTGCAAATAGTCGTCGCTTTTTTTGGTTACGTTGAACACAGCGTGATGCTCAGATTCATCGGATCGGATTTCTGGAAGAATCCTCTTTCTCAACGCCTTCAAGGTTCAACGGCGACCTTTTCGTTTTGGACTAATCATAAATCGGCTACGTCAACAAAGGGGCAGTACCACTTCAAGAGGCGAATGGAAATGTTATATTTCCCCAGATTCTCATCCATACTGTCAAAGCGTATGTCGCAATGGCAGCCGGTTGTTCAACTAATTTCATTCGATTCTTCTTCTTGGACCATCTCGCAACTCTTGACAAAGGCGGAACCCCACGACTATTGATTAAACTTAGAGTCTAGTAAGAGGAAACCATTGGTCGTTTCTCCGAGTAAGGCCGAGTTCATACTCGTGCTGTACAGCACGTACAGCAGCGGCAAAATCCAACCCAACACTGACATGTTGCATTGGATAGTATGCAGTTGCAGCATCCAGCACGCTGTACAGCATGAGTATGAACTCGGCCTTATATAGCAAATAATTTTGACTTCCTCTTGATTGTACTGTCGCTTTTCATAATTCCATTTCACATAGAACCATGACGCCATAATAATCCCTCTTTGACAAACTTTTGCTGGATTATGGAAGCCACGATTGCGGCCTCCAGATTGTAATTCATAGGTATTTAAATACATTTTTGAACGCTTAAACCTCAATACCTCTGGCATATGTGAAGAATTGATGAATTGTACATGCCATTACATTCGATAAATAGCAAAATATGCACGAATTTTTTTTTTTTTTGGGGGGGGGGGAAGTCCAGCCAGTTTAAGTCCATAAATCGCTGACTAATCGTAGATGCTAGAAAATTGAGATGCATTTAGAATTATTAAGTCGCCAACATTTAAATATTTGATATTATTTAATGAAGAGGGGCTGCATTAAACAAAGCACGTGGGTTGTCTTATTTCTGAATTCCTTTCATAATTTTCCACAGGGCTAACAATTCTTTTATAACAGCAATTCGCCAGATCATTGAGACGGCTTTGGTGGGGTAATAGCAGCATAAGTCTTTCCGGTATAAGATCGAATCTATTTCTGAACACACCACGTGATTCTACTTCATATCCGGAATCGAAAATGCCATGGATTACCATCAAACTCTTCCTAGTTGTGGAAGCTGTAGTGTAAGGGATGGTATGGAGAGGGTTCGGTGGCGTATTGGTAGCACACCTGACCTGGACCCGGCCAGGAATCGAACCCGGGCCTCCTGGGTTCGATTCCCGTTCCCTGGTGTTCTTTCGTCCTTCAACTCTTCCCTCCTCTGGCCACCAGCCATTACACTGCACTTGGACTACAGTCCCCCGCCAAAACGAAACACATAACACTCAAGTGGCCGCACTCTTATCTAACACAGATCATTATCTTGTCGATGGAGATGGCTGAGGAAGACTCGACCGCACTTAAGTGCGATACCTACTTAAAGTGCAGTAGGGATGGTTGTGCTCATGATGGAATTCGTGGTGTCGAAGTGAAACTAGCTCGTAAGAGGTGTGCAGGGGAATCCCATGGCAACAGCGAAGAAACTGCGACGTAACGGCGAGCAAACACCTGTATTAAGGAAGGTGCTATCGGTGAATCAACTGCTGAAATACAAGCAGATGAATGTAGTGGGATAATAAGGCAGGTCAACAACAACGATGATGATAGTTAATCTTCTTCGAAGAAAGAAGGAAAAAATAAGAACAACTACCATTATTGAGAAGGTTACTTGACTTCCTCGATCTTGGAAGGACTATGCTGAGAAAAAGCTACCCTCACTGGGATTTCGATTGAATCTACAAAGCTACAGAGAAGCGGCTTTTTTTCTTCTTCTTTTTTTTTTTTTTACAACAATTTGCGGTCACTCCCTTAAAATCCGTACTTTTGCGTCCCAATATCTCATAATTAAATTTTTTGCATGCAATTTGCTGATGTACAATTATTCCAGAATCATGAATAAACCACTATTACTATTATTATTATTATTATTATGAGTGACTCATTTTCCAAAACAAATAGTGTTTTTAGACTAATGACAAAAAGCCCTTTCTCGGAGTGTAATTCATTCGGCTCTACCTATAATACCGGGAAGGGTTGCTGATAACCACCAACCTAAATACCCTATTTTGGTTCTTTGACTCAGCGAATGGGTGTTCATGGGTCCTTAATCGTGTACCAAAAAACTAGCCTATGGAAATTGCAAACTAAAAAATTCGAAACTACACTTACCTTGCCAATTATACCAACCACATATTGTTACGTATAAAACGCATAAAGGCATCAATGGCTCTCTTTTTGTTCTAGTAATGTTAACGAAGAGTAAACGAAGAGATATCAAATGTTATAACGGAACGAAATAAAGTGATGCATGAACAAAGCAGAAAAGAATTTATGACTCTCCAGGATGCAAATCAGAAGAGAACATGCTGTAACAGGACTCAAACCATTCTTCTTCATGCATTCTGGGAATCCATCGATCTGATTCAGCACAGCTATGCCGCCCTTTCCAAAAGCTGCTTCACAATCAGGTCTTCCAGTCATGCGCTGATGGACCCCACTTTGAAACGAAAACGCTTCCCTATCAAGCACTGTTCCGAAGTTCTCAAAGCACTTTTTATCAGGGACAATTCCTCTGCAATCGGTAAATAAGCAGATGATCATGGGTCTTGTACCATTTCGTCGTGTCAAAGGTCTCACTGCAAAGTGAGCAAAGAAAAGTGTTTCCTCAAACCTGCTTCGAAACGTGGAGTTTACAATTGAAGTAATCGTGGACATGTAGACTGATAAAACATTGCACTAGCCTGTTAGAAAGTTTATTTTTCCTTTAAGAGCAGAACAGAGGAGTGGACCTACTTTACGCTTGGCTACTCCAGGAATACCCTCTTTTAATTTCCCTTCAATAGCCAGTCTTGTTCCATTTTAAAGGAAAGCTTCTGCAGAAGCATCAAGCTGATACCCAACAAGTTGTCCAATATCCCTACAATATCTTACAGTCCCGAGTCCCCATCGCTCTCGGGCTGCTCCTCTGGTGATTCAATATACAGTGTATTTGGCGTTCTTCTGGAACGTCCCATTTCAGTTGACTAGGAACTTTCCAGATAGTTTACCTGAAAAAAGGACATAATCAGATTACAACTTTGCTGCTGTCAACTGTCCTATGCTGCTATATCGTCGTTCTAGAAGGTAGAAAATCTCCAACATATGATAAACTAGAGAGACATGCACAACCTTAAGAGAGCGAATTTAACATCTTCCGGAGAAATAAGTATTTATTATACAAACTTACATTTGGCAAGCTGATGTTATGGAGAACTAGCACCTTTCAATTTCCAAAAAAGACACTCAAAAACGAACTTTGGGGCTCTCCATACTATTTTCCTTAAAAATCACTCACGATATACTAACTTAAACGGCAAGATAGCAACCCTGCAAATAAAGTCATAAAAAACCACATCGAGTGTCATATGTGTAAGATGGTGGATAGACATAAGAAGATATGGATTACATGAAGGCCTTCTACGCGAGACATCATGCTGGCGCGGTAGACTGCAAGGTCATTAGGCCTCGCCTACAAGAGTAAGCGGAAGGAAATCGATCAATCGATGCAAAGTACGCATTGCTTCCAGTCCCACACGAAGACGAAGCAAGTAGTGGCACTACAAAAAGTGATTGTTCGCGGCTATGGTCGAGGGACGAAGAATTCAATGCAGACGATCCTTTCCTTTCATCTCGTGAAAGAGAGAGGGGAGGAACATAGGAGATGCGTATCTTATCAATATCAAAGTGAGCTAGACCCGGATCTTCAGCCAACCTCCTCCTACGTTCATTTCGGTTATGAAATCCCATCATCGCTTTCTTCTTCCTTCCTTTCTTTCTTTCGCATCACACTTCCATTCACTTACACCGGCTCCGGATATGGGAATATCCTGAAGAGAGACAGGTTTTTTTCCCGGTCCCATTCATCTCTCTCTCTCTCTCTCCCACCTCCGGGTCACTCATCATTCTATTCCTGGATAATGTCCATTGATTCCTGCATACTATACACTCTCCTCACCGAGTGTCATCTCTTGAGAAAATTGCTCACTTTACAGATGCCTTTCATGAATGCTTGTTTACATCGTGAGGGCATTTCGAGATCCTGTATAGCCTCAGGTGATTCCTGATTCCAACGAGGAAATCGCCTTGGCGATAGTAATATTTTGTAGAAAGAACCGGGATTGCTTTTCCGGTTAGTTTTAGAGCTGCTGAGAACGTCAACATCCGCTGGAGATGATTTCAACATTATACGAACCATACTATCACAAATATAGAAGTTAATCAACCTGCAGTGAAATCCGGATTGGTTCTACTCAATTCTGTAAGATTCATCAACTGCGAGAATTAAATTGGGGGGAGAAACTTTACTAATAATTTTCCATGACGTGTTATTTATTGTCACATATCTGAATCTCGTGCAATCGAAAGGATAATATGTTTTTTCATGAGCTGACACATTTACACCTCATTTGTTGAAGAAATAAGAGCACCAAGCTTGACACGAATGACGCATTCTTTACCATTCTTCTCCTCTACTTTTTCTTTTCGGTGCAATGCTATGTCTCAGGTGAAAGGCGCAAGCCATGACGTCAAGAGACTTCCGGATGCGCCCCAGTCGTTGAAGGGCTTCGTGACTCATCCCAGAAAATTGGATCTACATACTCAGAATAAGGTCAGTGGCGAGAAGCCTGTCACGGACTCTTATCCCGGCCTAGCCTAGCAGACGACGCTGAGTGCTGACCCGCCCCTCGGGCTTTGAAAGCTGGTTGGCCCCTTCGTCCGAAAACAACCATCCGCCTTCGCTCCTCTGTTCTCTTTCCCTCTGCGTCCTTCTCTCAAGCGTGAACCCGACCCAGAGGCATAGAAGGGACTCCCCCCCCCTTTTTTTCATTCTCGTTCCGGCATCGCTTGCATCCCGATAAGGTACACACACACACACGCGCGCAGTCGACGGAGGAACATGTGGAGTGTGTGGGCTTTTGCAGCCTTCCTCGGCATCGTCGGTGCCCTAGAGCAGTATTCTAAGCCCTGCCTCGGGGATTCGGACTGTGATGACCCGCTCATGTACTGCAATTCCGAAGGTCACCGATGCCACTGCATGGGGAATTATCTGCTCGACGATTCGGGATCTTGCCGAGCCCCCTCCCAAGGAAAGCGTGGTTCTTGGTGCATCCTGGACACAGATTGCTTCAGCAATCTAGTTTGTGACAATTTCGAATGTTCTTGTGAGGCAGGAAACAAGTGGAATCGGACCCTGGAGCATTGTGAACCCGGTGTGGCCCTCGGAAGCTCTTGTGTTCTGGATGCAGACTGCTCCTTCTCTCACCTTTTCTGCAATGTCTCCAGCTACTGTGATTGCAAATTCGGCCGTGGTCATGACAAGGAGTGCCTCAAGCAACGAGAGAAGAATCACGGAGAGTTCTGCGTCCCAGCATACATCTTCAACCGAGATAGTTGCTTCAATCGAAAGCATGCCTTTGCTTGCATCGATTACAAGTGCACGTGCCCCTCAGGTCAACACTGGGATGGGCAGAAATGCCTGGATCTCCAACACGGAAAGCAATGCCGAATGGAGAATGACTGTTCGAAGGATGGACTGCGATGTTTTAAGGGGAAATGTCAGTGCCCTCCTGGAGCCAGATGGGATGGAACCACATGTTACAAATCTAGTTACGGAGAAGTGTGTGTCGGCCCTGATCACTGTAGCAAGGAACTTCTCCTGCACTGCAGCCCTGCCCTGTCCAAATGTGTCTGTTATTTAGGGTTCAAGTGGGATCCAGTACTAGGGAAATGTGTGCCCGGATACGGTCAGCTGTGCGTGTCGGATCGCGATTGTGCCACGATGGGGCTGATGTGCAATGGGATCTGCACGTGCCCCCCCGGTCAGGTCTGGGACGGATATCGATGTCAGAGAGTGAACATGTCCAATCTCCACGGAAAATTATGCTACTCCTATGGGGATTGCCAGGAAGGTCTAAACCTGAGATGCAGCCCCAGCGTCCATCGTTGCGTCTGCATCCAGGGTCTCCATTGGGATGTGGACAAAGTCCGGTGTCTTCCCAACTGGAGCTCCACGAAAAGCAGCTTCGACATGGAGGCTAGTGTCTATGGGCTCTTTGGGCTCGCATTCCTGCTCTTCTTTGCCGTTATTGGGACCGTGCTCAGGTATCGTCGACAGGGGAATCGCAACGATCCTAGGGAATCAGCAGCAAACGCCACTGAATCGGGCAGGCTTCCGTTCGTGATCTCGGAACCGAGAGCAGCGGGTGGGAATGGAAATAATGAAGGGGTTGAACCGCCCAAAGATCTCCCTACTTATGATGAAGCCACTTCCCCCCCTTCCTATATCGATGCCATGAAAATGACGGCGGAAACAAGTGACTCCGATCGAGATCAAGAGAGCCCGAGATCTCTCCACACAGAGTCGAGGCTTACATCGTGGCACTCTCCACCGAATCCGAAACCTGAACTCATTTAGGGAAAAAAAAAAAATTCTACAGACCAGGGCATTTCCTAGTCGTCTTCATCGGCCAGCTGTGATATTCTTTCTTCTGACGCAGACGTGCGTTTGGTTTTATTTCGCTGGCACTCAACCCCAGTCAATGTGATACTATCCATTTTTATATAAAGAAGTCGTAATAATATTATTGTGAATTTGTCGCGATTATCCCGATTCTTAGCATGGTCTATATATTGGCATGCTTCAGAGACATAAATTGGCGAGGATGTCCTCATGGTGATACTCGTTTTCTGTCTCTTTTTGACCTCATTGCCTCATTAATGAGCGAACTTCATTTGAATTCGGAACAGAGACTCATTGAGCAAACAATGCTATCTCGGTCGTAGCGGAAACGCCCACACACTGCTGTACATAGAGCTAGCATGCATAGGCAAGGCTGTTGCATACAAGCAAGGTTATTCCACGGCAGGAGAATGTCACACAGGACGAGGCAGAGAAGATTGGATTTCATACGACATCTGAACCCCGAGATCCAAGCCACTCCTCTCATGCTAATCCATGACTTGCGTCGGACTTTTCATGGTGATGAATTGAATGAATTAGTAACGGTTTGTCCTGTCGTTTTCACTCAAATTGAGAGAAAATCGGATTTATTCTCGGAAAGGGAAACGGTCCAGGAGGGGAAGGTGATAACGTCATTTGGATCTCCAGAGAGAAAGAGAGAAATGGAGACTTGGTGGCTTTAGATTATGGCGATTCCATTGCGACTAATAACATTTGGGCATGCTGAACGAAAATGTCATCTCAATTTTTTTTCCCAGCTATTTTTTATACTTCAAAGTAACCGTCTTTGTTCACACAGATCCTAATCAGCAAATAGCGTTCTGCATGTTACATTTGTAAACTTTGTCAACTATTTGCCCATATAAACACTTAACATGTTATTAATGTAACCATATATGGACAAAGTGGCCCCCGTCGCAAGAAGTATGCTTTGCGAGCTATGATTCTTTTGGTCGTACCTCGAAAGTTGCCGTGCATCTTCTCAAAGTCCTGTCCTACCAACATGCAATGCTGGTCACATGCACAAGATATGTCTACGTGCTCATGTACTGCTCATGTTGTGCAAGCATGGATTCGGTAACGTAACTCTGCTTGTATTGATATGTAGGAATGATTTATTCACTGGCTGCACATATTAGAAAATAATTTAATGGACCTCGTCATCGATTCCATGGAGAATCGCCATTTTTGACACCATGGTTCCTTGATTGTGTTCTTTTGATACTCACATTGTCATTAATGGTCATATTATGCCCCACTTGCGTAGTACTGTAACATGCTGACCTCAAGGCTGACCGCTGCGTGGAATTGCCCACTATTGCAAGACGAGTATAAAAAAAAACCAGTCTAGGAGAAGAGATCCGGGTTGTCGAGGTTGACCGAAACAATCATCCATCCTTAACTACGTCTCTTACCAAGGTAATTAATGATCGAGGAATCCCTGAATCTTCATTTCTCTCATTTCAAGATTCGATAACAATGATTTGGAACTCGTCGATCGGCGACTTTATCAATATAAAAAAGGACACTAGATCGATGGAAAATTTTAGTTCCATCCATCCATTCTCTGCCTTTCTTTCCCTTCCAGTCGCCCTCTCATCTCGACTGAATGAACCTTGAAATCACGGTACCTCCTAGGGTGAGGGACTGTCCTCTCACTTCATGGTTCGAGGGATACGGTAGAGGGAAAGCATGTTGCGTTGAAGGAGATTGACCAAGACCGATGCAATGCAAGGCAAAGCGAGATGGTCGGGGCCGGGACGGAGAAAACGGTCTGGCAGCCAAGCGGTTCATGCCCTCGGGCCATTTCGTATTACTGAACTCTACGGGGCAGAAAGAGGGAGGGGAATTTTTTTTCACCTTATTTCCTTGATACTTAGTTCTCTTCCTTGAAGGGAATTATGCTTATGTATGGAGGATAGCTAGGGAAACATCATCCTCTCTCCATTATTGAGAATAATTATCTTTATTTTTATATTGAAAGCCCTTCCTTTTGTGCTTGAGATTAATTCATTTATTTGCGAAAAAGGTTCGAGTTGATAGGCGGACGAGGAAGAGGAGTGGGGGAGGAGGAACATGATAAGGCTTTGAACCATGATCCTGTTCTTTTGGGTGGGACTGGGTAGTGAGGAAATCCGGCTGTTTCGGCCCCCTATTGCCCCTCCGCCTCCAACATTCCTGCATCTAAATCCGTGTTGAAGACCCCGCTTCCTACCTCCATATTTACATTTTCACCACGAGAACCTCGAAATGGAGAAACATGACAGCACCCCCAACGACTTCCAGCAGGTTGGGTCGGATAGGTACCATAAAACCAACAATAAGGAGAAGAAAAAAGAAAGAAGGCGATAGAAAATAAACGGAGATTGTTTATTGGCAGGAGTTGGAGTTACTTTACGACTGCAGTTCGGTCTACTGTCGCCCGAACCACGCATTCTGGTACTCGATGACAGAAACGCATTCGTGTACGAGTGCACGGAGCACATCTGCTGCATCCCGAACCTGCCGTTCACACGTGGATTCTGTTGCTCGCGTCCCCTCTTCAATGACGCAGAAGTCGGATTCATCCAGCTCGAACGATGAGAGAAAGCGAAGGAGACAAAGGCACGAGACAGGAGATGGCGACTCATGCAACCCCATCATAGAGGATGTCATGGGATTCGCTCGTGTCTTCCTCATACCCTGTCTTTTCGCCCAGGCCATGACGGGCATCTTTTGCTACACAGTTCCCCTCAATTCTCTTCGGAATTCCATCGTCCTTCCACATTCGACTAAGATGTCGCCGTTAACACGAGCCACCAGTACTGGCCCTTCCGCTCCCTCCATCTTTAAAATTCCTCTTCTTGTTTCACTTTACTCACCACTTTCTCTCTTTTCACCCATGCTCCCCCTCTTTATGAATCAGGACGTCGACTCAAGAGGGTCCCCAGTCTTGACTTCGGACTTCCACATAAATTCTGCTGTAGACATGTCTGGGGGTTCCTTTCTCGATAAACTGTAAAGGCGCCAGCTCGTAGGCACCTATTTTGAGAACGATTTCGCGCAGTCTGCCATTGCGGGAAATCTATACTGAAATCAGTGGAATCGAGCAGGCAAGGATATGAATTTCCTGCAAAGGAACGCAGAAAACGCTAAATCGTACAAGAACAAGCGCCCGTCAACGAACTGGCGCCTTTACCCTCTACCATGTGTTCGGAAAACATGTTATATTTTGGACTTAAGGACAGTCACACAGGATACAATACGCACACCGATGGAACGTGACGACCACAGCAACTACGATGGACAATAAATAGACCGGTGCGGTACTTTGTCAACACACGTCTATCAGCAAATGGATTATGCTTGTTATTTTAAGAATAATTCCAAAATGAAACATGTTTTCAAAACATACGGAGTCCTGAAGTCGCCTCCATTCCTTTGATCAAAATTGGAGATGTACTGAATATCTTCGTGGCCTATCTACGGATCCTACTGACACTAAGGAGCATGTACTTTCTCTCCTCTGGAAGTCGGTCTGGACGGAGAGGCGGAGGAGACTGGTGGTCTGTCTCTTTCAAAAGAGGTGAAACGAAACACAACCAGGATCAGTAGGTCTGCCATTATGGCATCGGTGCATCCTTAATCTAAAGAAAGCTCCTAGAAGAGTACATATACGTAGGAGATAAGAACCTCCTGGGAATAAATTTCCTGACTCCATCACACAGTTCCTTGGAACTAAACGAAGCGAATAATGGTAAATTGCAAGAACACAGTCCTTGGGAAGAACTTGGAGAAGATACACACCTCCACTGCATCAGTCCATGAGGGGCCTCACTACTAGGTGCTTGCCCGTGGGGTGATGCTCTTCTAACCATAGTCAAAAGGCAATGTTGGGTGGTAACGAAGTAAAAGTAACGCGTTGCTCTCACTAATTAAGTTTTACGGAAATTCCTATTCCAAGGAAAAGTCAGTGACGTTACTCCAATGCATTACACTTCGATTAAAAATATAATTACAGGTTAAAGTGACCGGAGTTGTATTATCACATTTATCCCTGCCGTCATTAAAATCTATAGCAAAGCTGAAAATGATGTTCATCAGCAATAGCACGCTCCTACCAGTCAGTGCTGCTGTGAAGCTGCTAGTAATTACAAGTATTTGCAATTATAACTAGTTACTTTTCACAAGAAACGTGCCTAGGCAAGTTATCATATCAAGCATCAATAGGCAAGTTTCGACTTCAGCCTTTGCCTTGAACATTTTATAATTGATAATTACCTGGATAATTAATAATTGAGACAATATGACTCCCAGGGGTAGTCTGGCTCATAACCCCAGGGGTAGACAAATTTCCCTCAGGCAGGAAATCTGCCTGTTCCGAGACACTTTTCCTGTTATTCCAGCCGTTGGAAGTTTTATCGTCTACACAGAACAATGCCACCGTTAGCAGACAAGTCTAAGACGACGGTTAAAAAGGAATGTAACGGACATTATTCCCATATATAGTATACACGTAAAACATTGCCTAAGGGGTTCACGAGGATACACATGAACCTCGTAAAGATCCAGACAACGGCACGTTCAAGCAAGAAGGAATCTTCACTTAATACTCATTAGATTCACGAATACAATCCAACGATCGATCTTTGATTGGTTAGGGCAAGTACACCGAAGTTCACGGGGTACAGAACCCAACCTCCTGCCCTAGAAATCCATTAGCGAGTTCAGATCCTCTCGTCCAGAAATCCGCATGCTTTTTTCCAAGCATTAGAACATTCCGGTCTGCCTTCGAGGATATACAACTCTCATCTGAGAGTTATGGAGAGATGGCTTTCCATTGTTTTCTCACGTATACTTTGAGTTCTACTGGGTCTCATTCTCAATTCCACGGGATTACGGCTCGACCACTGTGCAGCTCGACTAGCGGCTTCATCAAGGTCCACCACACTGTATTTACCCCTTTGCCGCCCGATCGGAATAGTTCTCTATGAAGGCATCATTCAGAAGACGAAGGGGGCCTCCGTCTTCAGAATGCTGAATGCTTCGTTTACATGCAACGCTTGAGCAGTTTTTAATTTTGCGATGAGACCGGAGATCTCCGGATTAGTGTGAATTCCTCTCAGACAGTGCATCAGGAAATATTCTGTTTTTCGTTTCTCAGAAGTTGACGTTTCTGGAATTTGCCTATACAGTAATACCTCGTAATACGCTTGGCATGCGTTCTGAATTCATTTATAACACAATTCAACTTTTTTTCGCAACGCGCTGATTCGCGATACGCTCGGTTTTTCAGAAAGGCACCCCGAGTGTATTGCGAGGTATTACTGTATAGGGGTCATGAGTGATTTATGCGTTATCACTCCTTCGCTCAATTCTGCGCTATGATGCAGAGCATATAATTATGCATTGATTTAGGAAAAATCGCTAGTCCCAGCGCAGGCGTGAAAACATTGATGTTCCATGCTTCCCCGTGTTTATGTAAACGATCTCTCTTGGCCATCGTTGCTATCATTGCATAAGATTCGTTCAACCTGCAACACCTGAAGTTGCTGGGTTATTGGGTTCTCGTCTCTTACTGATTTAATGATAATTTTTGTATACTTCATCCTCAAAATGCGTTGATACTCCGATAGAGAAGAGTTTCAGAGTCGCATAGGCTCACTGTGAGAATGCGAGGTTGAAGAATGCAGAATCTTTCCGCTTTATAAGTTTACTCATCGTGACAATAGAACCCCAAACACGCAGAATTTGGGGAGTAATTTTTTAAAACGCAATTTTGGCTTTGAGGGTATGGATGACTCAAAGATGGCAAATGAAAGAAACATGCAGAAGCAGCTGTCACGATTCCTTCCGCGATTGAGAGAAATGCAGCATCCATTACAGAATATTCCCATGAGGACGTGAAGCACCCCAAAGGAGCAAGGAGGAAAACTGGCGCTCTTATACAAAAACACGCGCACCAAAAAAGCGTATTGACTGAATCATACGATTGCGGATGTCCCAGGACAGATAGGGATTACCCCGGTTACCTAGAGGCGAATTCTGCAGCAGGAGAGATGTGAAAGTCACTCGGCTACTTCCAGAAATTTATCATCCAAGCTTTTCACACGAAAACACCTCAAAGTAAGCAAGACAATCGGTGCAATCCTCCCTTCCTACCATTATATCAGCCATCAACCTCCATGCTCCGTGTGAAAGATCGACCTTATCTCATCGTTCCCAACTCAGACATCACTCATGGAAGCTAAGAAACGACGAAAGGCCTAGTCTTCATGGATCCGTCTTATTCAGCCCAAAATAGGTCCCTACGCCATGAAGGTGAAAAAAACTATGGGGTGATTCCATGTCAGTCCGCACACTTTTTCCCCCGACCCCCTCCAATTTCGATGAAATTTGGCATGCTAATAGTGCCTATTGAGAAAACAAACTACAACAAATTTCAGCTCCATACATTATATATTCTGAGAATGACAGAAAATCACAAATTCGACAGTTTTCTAACAATTCTAACATATCATCAGTCATGTTTTCATTGATGTACACCGAAAATTTCATTTTGGGTTTTTGACTACCAACAGAGATATGAGCATTTTGGTGCGCGACCTTCATAACATGCGCCGGTATCACACAACATAAGAGCCATGGGTTCATACTTGCGTTTCGCTTATCTTCAGTTATCCGTCCTAATCGTTTCGAATTAGCGGCGCATCAGTTCAGAGCATGTACACGTGTATTACGCCTTCAGAACTTTAACTTTCTTATCATTTTCTTCCCAAGAATGTACTTTCACGAGCAGGTACTTGGTCGATCGGATGATAGAAAAGCATGTAATGTTTGAGTACCTGCTGCTACTTGTGCCGCGTTAAAACGCTCTCGAAGCATATATGCGTGAGTGGGTAATTCTGGCTGAAGATGAAGTTAATCGCAGCAGTATTGCCCGTTGCCCAAATACACAGCTGAAAAAGGGAACGTTATCTGATCACTTCATGGTCTCTGCAGAATTGCCTTTGAGGCACAAAGGCAAGTCGCTTCAATGTTCCTCCTAATCCGTCACACCGGCCCTTGCCGTGGGAAGTTGCGGAAACAATGCTATTCCGCAGACATTCCATAGTCTTATTGGTGCCAAGCAATGTTTGCAAAATTATTCTCATTTTCATTCTACGCGGCGCAGCCGTGAAAAATGAAAACATGACTGATGATATGTTAGAATTTTAGCGAAATGTAATGAGGGAACTTACGTCCAGGTCAAGTCAAATTTCAAGGTCGTTACAAAACATGTATGCCAAGGTCATTGCTTTCATCAGCGTGTGTTACATATCATCTGATAGGAAATTCTATAAGCTATCCAACGATACCATATGCACGCACTTATCTTCATTAATGAGGGAGTTATGACAATTATTGTGATCCCTGGACCCAAAGTGCCCCAAAACTGTCAAATTTGTGATTGTCTGTCATTCTCAGAATATATAATGTATGGAGCTGAAATTTGTTGTAGTTTGTTTTCTCAATAGGTACTATTAGCATACCAACATTCATAGAAATTGGAGGGGGTCGGGGAAAAAAGTGTGCGGACTGACATGGAATCACCCTATGGCGATCGTATAAAGGAGATAGAAGCCGAGAGGAATTTTAGTAACTCTTCAACATCATTAAGCATAACAGAAATTGTCAAAACCCGCACTTTCCGATGAGATGCTCATGTGTAAACAAAAGGTCAGTCACTATATATTCTTATAAGTATTTTCAGCTGTGAGAAGATTGAGAAGACATTCAAAGCACGCTGGGGACAATGGACCGCAAACATAGCAGCTACGTGCGTGGCACGGAAGGGGTTAAGGATTCACAAAAAGAATGGAGACGGAGAAACCTGCTGCGGAAGAGGATATGCACTGTAGAATGCGCCTACTGCGCACGGCCTTGCCTTCCAACTTGAGAATAAAAGGGGAGATAAGCCATGGATATTCAATTTCAAGGCCAATGAAAGCGATTCTGCTGCTCCGTTTCATGTCAATGGATTTCCTCAACCTCTTCCATCACGATAAGAGAAGGGAACAAGTTTTATTACACTGCCAACCCTCTGCCCATGAATGACAATACATACAGCATGAAAGTACCTTTCCATTTCTCTAGAAGCGACAGTAACAGCGACATTCTTCTGACTATCCACGATCCCCATTCCCATCGGAATCCATCAGCTAACGGTCATTCGTTCTTACAGTTCCGTTATCTCAAGCTTCTTTGAGGGGAATGACATCTTATCTGCAGCAATTCAATGCTCATTTTGCGCTTCCCTTTCGATGCTGCTGATAGGCATGAGGGGGCACGTGACCCAGATACTCAAACAGCCCATCACCGATAGCGCAAAGAAACACTGGGGATATTGACCACGGAGGTCTCAACGATGTAAACTTCTAGAATGAGTCACATCCTGCTTACGGAATGAAAATATGAAAATTTCCTGGGAAGCATGTAAATTCCATGATTCTCTGGCTCCGATTTACAAGGAAGCCGTATAATGTTGAGATTCCATGTTCCCATTGCCTTACCTATCCATATGAGGCACATGGATTTACAGGCAAAAAATGAAAGTGCAGATTTGAAATTAAGTATGAACAGACCTGGGAGTGACGGCGGAGGATCTGAAGATGCTTGGGACTTGTCCGTGTGCATGTGGCCATGGTGAGAGTATATTCAAAATCATGGATCAGCAGATTCAAATATACTGTTTCTTCCCAATCAATGTCTGGATCTCCAATTGGGAGCTTCCGACTGTCCTTTCTGAACACTTCAAGGCTCGTCTGTCGGCACACAACAACGTAATCACAATGGATTAATCTACTGATTTCACAATCAGTAGGATGTAAAGGTACAACTCTGCACAAAAACTTGTCTCCCAATGCTCATTACTTGGAATTATATCACAAAAGACATCACTAAAGTCAGGTATAGTGTGAAGCAATTCAGATAAATCAATAGAAAAATCTCAGTCCAACACTAGGCATATACTTGATGTAAGCATGAGGTTAGCCTACATCCAGTACATGGCTTGCACATCTTCATAACAAAGAATCCACTTTGAGTAAATACACTCCTACGTTTGACTTGATTTTTATCAACCAATTGACTTGAGATGCTGGCAGGCACACAAGAGAAGAGTGTCATTTTTTGTATGCAGAAGTTTTAGAGGTAATTCATCAAAGCTCTCTTTTTTGGGAGTGGGAGCAACCAGCAAGAGGGAGAGATGCCAATTATAAGGTCAGGTATAACAGTCAAGGTGGATACTGGACAGTTGGAAAGAATAGAATGAGTCCAGTTTCCCTAACCAATCAGCTGGAAATAAAAAAAGTTGCCATATGAGTAGCTAAATCAACAGTAAAACCAGTGAATGGCAAAATAGTTATTCAAATGTTGATGATAATGCTAGGTCATACATATTGGACCTTTAGCTACATTCAAATCTTGCCAATTTTGGGAAGATAAAGAAATATAAATCCATCTCATTAAAGACCAGAAGATAGCAAGGTGTTACCTGCATATACAAAGGTAATACCATATCATGATGAGCCTAATCCTTACACTGAAAAATCCTATTTGCAAAAGAACCATGTCTTCATTCTAAAAACTAAATCCTCTTCCTGATCATTCTACTTTGGAAGGGAAAAGAGAGAGGGAGCTAAGATTCTTACATTGAAGAATACATCATCCATATGGGATACATGAAACAACAATCACCTCATAGCGAGGAATGTATCTTGTAATGCCTCGAATGTGCTTCTTGCGTACAAAGAAAAGGAGATCGTCACTGTCATGATTCCGGTCTGTACGGAAGAGGAAATGTCGAACAAAGAGGTCTGTCCAATATGTTGTACCCTGGACCAAGACTCCTCCTTCTGAAATCAAAGACCCAATAAGTCAAACAAATACATCAGTACCACTGACCTGACAGAGAGATGAAGAAGCACTTACGATCAGCACGGAGGCTCTGTCTCATTTCCTTGCTCCTCTGGAACTTGATCTCTTCAACTAGTTGTTCTAGAGCTGAGGGACTGTCAAGAACAACATGGGATGGAATGGAAGAACTTGATCGTAATGACATCTTCAGTCAGTCACATAAACATGATTGCTGTTCTCATTTCTTGTTCTTGTAAGAAGGAAACTTCATATTATTTATGAGAAAGCCATGTTTCTCCCTTCTGCAATGGCAAGAATATTTTAGAAACAATGCTTAATACCTAAGAAAAAGGGCGAGGGAAGGGTAGACTGGAAATAAAAGTGCAAGAAACAGAATAGCAACTTTAAAAGTCAAGAATGAATTTTGTTAAAAGAAATACTGCACAGTAAGCAATCTGGTACCAACTCCAAGCACTCCTCTTGTTTGCAGGAGAGTAAACTGTCAAGATCAGTCAGCTGGAGTGATTGAACAATTCAGCAAAAAAAAACAAATGCACCTATTCTTTATCTACAAAATCAAGCTTAAAAGCATTAATGGATGTCATCAGAGCACCTGGGTTTATTCATGGATGGAAGCCATCAACAGCACAGCACAGACATTTTTGCCATTTTATCAGCACTGAAAACTCTTTGTCTCAGTGATAAGGAGGAAGAAGCTGCAACATTGTCATATAAAGCTCTCTTGGAATCAAGCAAAATATCTCCCCCAAACTCTGTACACAGAAACAAATTGGAGGCAAAAAATATTCCACTTAAAAATTTCTCAAACAAAAAGCAAGAATGGAAGCCCAATCAACTCAAGGATGCCATTGAAATCAAGCTTTGTCAAGAGGCATGCCATTTCCTCATTTTCTACAATATCTTTGAACAAGATGAGCACTTCATTAAAAGTGAAACAGAAACAGACAGACTCAGAGATTGGTCAATTGAGACATCTTCCAGAAATGACTCAAAGGAGATTTCACAAACTGTGACAAAAAACAATTATTAGTCCTACATTCTAGCAATGAGACCAGGAGACAAAGCCTATAGAAACCAATTTTTTTCACTTGCTTCGGAGAATTTGAGTGATTCACCAGCAGTGCACCAGCAGTAAAATATTAACTCCACTTTTCCCCAAGTATGTTGAAAGTCACCTAGAGTTCAACTTGTGCTAGCTCACTAAAGACAAAATAAAATGATATAACATTGTGCAGTCTTTGATTATTCTTTGTAGGATCACTTAGAAAAATAGACTTTGCTCATGATAACATGGGTAAATGATAACTGAAAATAGAGGGTGTTCCTTTTATAGATACCCCACTTATTTTTATGAGGTTATTGGCATTGTCTTCCTTTCTATGTGATCTAATCAGTAGGAGTAAAAAAACAGGAAACAGCCAGTATTCCTAGCTTAGCCATCTTCAATAATTAAAGGTGTTCTTTTTACAGATACCCCACTGATCTGATCATCTGAAAATGAAATAAAAACAACACCAAGATCCCCATGAAGATTGGTGTATTAGTCTATAGAGGGATCACCCTGTATAACTCTCCATTTCAGAAGACATTGACAAAAATACTTGGAAATCTATCTCCAAGCCTTCAATATTTGAGGCATTTTCTACCATTATCTTCCTGAGAGCAAAATCCCTATTGATAATTCTTTTCATTTCTGGAAAAGTCCAACATCAAAGAGAACAGTTTAGTAAAACCTCATGAATCATACACAGAGCCTTTCAGTCAGGGAGGAAAACGGCAATACTTTCAAAATGCACATGGGGGATAGAGGGATTGTTGATGTTTGGCCTTGCACATATGGCAAATCAGCTGAATGAAATACTATTGGGAGGCAAAATAGTTAGAAAATTGTGAGAAGTGCAGGAAGGCACTCAAGCATGCACACAAAAAGAATACAATTTAAGTAAATCTGAAGGCCACTACAGACTTACAGTACAATAAAGAACAGGCCATGAGTGACCTAACTTTAGCCAGTAAGGAATGGACATTCAAGTCCTTTAGATATCACACAAAAGCATGGCATCCTTTGATATCTCATGCTGCCAGCTGATGGAATGTCAATTTCCAGATAAATAGGATAGGGAGATAGGGAAAAAATACTGCATGTCAGCCTGAAGTCTGGGGATCACAGTCGAAAGAGGAGGAGAAACCTGCTGCTTCCCTTAGGACCTCAATACACTTTCCAGCATCTGTCTCTCACGACTGAGTGCAGATCGACGGCTTCTCTCGTCAGACCCACCATCACTAATAAAAAAGCAATCAAGGTATCATTGCATGGAAATTGCTATCTGCATGGGAAGAGTAGCATAAGAAGTGACAATTGTAAATTAAATTCAAATCAATTCCAGAGAACAAAAATGATACATAGCGCTAAGATACATCAACCTAGTAGCAATATCAGACTGCTGTGCCCAAGGCCCACTCAGCAATGAATTCAACCTTGAGGTATGGACATACACATTGGCCTGTGAGCACCAATGATGAACTGCATGGTAGGAGTATCACTGGTAAGTCCAATGCAAACATGGAAGGGAAAGAACTTAGGAGGATTCATGGCTAGAGTGGCATGGAGGCAACCTAGATGATTTTGAAACATTTCTCTATTTGTTGTTACCTTGTACCCATTACAATCTAGCCATGTTGAGCATCATCTTCTTCTAATCTTTCCAGCTGACAACCCTTTAAAACAATTAGACAATTTGAGTGACTGAGGTGAAGACTGAAGAAAGCCAAAAGGAGTAAGGCATGAGGATCATTTCAAGACTATGAAACAAGCACAAAAGGTTGTTTGAAACAGCAGCAGCTCATCCATGGAGACAGGTGCTTGGGAGAGCCTAATCTGTCTCCACCAATGAGCTGCCACTGGCTTGTCGAACCCTTTTCCAAATTTAGCCAATATTTGAGGCAGAGAAAAAGTGAGTAGCTCTGATTTACCTGGATGCAGCAGAGGTGTTAGCAAGCATGTTATTTCTAGATCTCTGCCGATGCATTTGAACACGTCTCTCTCCTGTAACAAATGGGATTAGAAGCATAGAACCTCCACCATTCTATTGAGACTGAGGCTATCATGCAATCACACAAATACATATCATATCCTGAAAGTTCCTATTCTACACCTTTGAAACTGGTATCACTTTTAGTCAGCAACATATATCCACTGATTTAAAAAGCTACCTTCCTTTTCTTAAATATTTTCAAGAAAAAGGGGACTGTATGAATGTAAGACTGCTCAGAGATAGGTAACATGATTTGAGATTCAGAATTGCATTCTGAGATTCAATTCTATTCTTTCGTTCAGCATTCAATACTGATTGAGCTTCATGGTAATTGATGGTGATTCTGAGATATGAAATAAAAATTAAAAGCATTAACAATTTTTAAATTTAAAGTTGATGCACCTTGGAATTCAGGCAAAGCAGAATCAATAAGATCCACCCATCACGAGGGCATTCTGATGAAATCTTACTATCATCTAGGGGACCAAATCAAGCAAGAACTAAACAATATCATAGTGGACAGCCTATTAATTCATAATGATTTTTGGAAAATTATAATATCATGAGAATCTTTCACAAGAAGGCAGGAAATATTAAATTTCTCTAATGAAAATTGACGTCTCATCCTAGTTTTAAAAAAAATTGACAGATTTACAGATTTTAGGGAGAATATTTAAAAAGAAAATATGGTATCTCATCCAATTAGATTTGGAGATTTGCTTAATGCACTTAAAAATTGCATTCATACAGGAAACAAGAATTGCTTATCCTACAATGCATATTCCTTTCCAGAGTAGCACTCATAATGAATGTGCAGAGAAATTCAACCAAAGAAATGTGTAGCAGGACTGAAGCTGTGTTTTATATGTGCTTCAGAAAAAAAGGTTTTGAGAAGTGATGCAATGCTGCATGATGGATGACAAATAAACAAACACTAGTAATGAAAGACTGGTAAAAACCAGAGGAAGTGCAAAGGCACATTTTGAACCTAGAAAACTAAGAGCTCAGGGAAGATGAGGTATGGCCAATTTATTCTTATAAGGCTAATAGGGCCACTGATATTGAGGATAGTGATGCCTGAGTGCCTTTATACCTTCTGAGGAGTCCTGGTCAGTAGTTCGCTGGGATAAAAAACTAGAGGATGTCCATAAAGTCACTATATTGTCCTTAACTCATTAACTGTCATACAGGATGCTGGCAGGTTGTATGCTCTTGCATTTATTGAGCCGTAAAACCCAGGTGCCAGTTAATATGGTGAAGTTTGGTAACTCTTTCAAAAATTTATTGCAAGAAAAGTTAGACAGATTCAAGACTTCAGTCTTGTGCCACACTAATAAAGGAAAGTTTAACTTTTTCTTCAAGTTATGCATTTTTTTTTTTTAGCTAAATAGTACTTCAATAGTAGGTATGTAAAGAAAGTCTAATTTTTTTCATGAACATTGCAGAATTTCCCAAATAGCAACAAATTCTTTCCTGAACAGATACAGGAAGCAATCTAAAATCAAAGTTCAAATGAATTCAACCTGGTTTCCATCAGATTCTGTACATTTTACCCAAAGACAGTTTCTTCAATTACCATATTTCCAAAAGAGAAGTGAGTATTGCAGATGGCAGGTTCATGAGAATAATGATTTCCGTGATAAAATTTAATTTTCAAATGAAAATCACTGCATTTGCAAGGACAAGCAAACTGTGATGTGTGCAATTCAGGCAAGAGGAAAAATCTGGGTACTGAGGAGACTCTGCACTACTAAAGACTTACTGTCCAGTTCATGATTTCTTGAAGATCCACTAATGGGTCCTTTTTTTTTCTGAGGAATATGCAATTAATCAAAATTATTACAGAATGTTTGACGATTCATTTGTTCAACAACTACAACATTTGGGAACATGCCTGTTACAGTTGAAATACTGAAAGGACAATGTGGTGAAATACCTTGTCAGTTTGTTTCAACCCATAAAGGGTCAGATAAATTATTTATCTATTGCACCAATGTTAAAGGAGGAAATATGGTCATTCTGAGTTCTAAAGATAGTCAGTCTATGCACAAAAAAATGAATGGTTACTTTAGATTCAATATTAAAACTGTTATTAATAGATTTATGGGAACCCAGTATTTGCAACTAAGGAGAATCATTCTGAGGCAGGCATGGAATATTTTGCTACTAGTGTGCAAAAATGTGACAAAGGTACAAAATTGGGATACACGATACAACGAACTTTTCAGCCAATGAAGGCCTACTCTGATCTAATAATAAGAAATGAGACACTTATCTATACATAAAAGCAGCTCTACGTTTGTTGGCAGATAAAATTTTTTCATTAATAAAGTGATTTTGAGCCCTTCTTTCAGTCTGGTTATTATCCTAAACATGTATTTAACACAATGTCAGTATTGCAGTTTTATAGTGGGCCTAACTCATGGCACTAGTTATCCTACTTCAAAGCACATAAACAACAGTTTAAACAAATAAATCCTTGGACAAAGCAAGCAGAGGACCACAGAAGATATTACCAGGACCAGGCCGGCTCTGCCTTTTTCTTTTCTGTTCACGTGCAAAGGCAGCTCCTGACTGGAGAGCTTGAAGAAGATTATCCATGACACCTTCCTGGTCATCATCTGCATTCATGTCAACAAGGGCTTTTCTCTTGGCCACCCGTTCAGCCTTCTCTTGCTCCATCTTCACCTTCCTCTCCTGGGCCAACCGTATCTTCTCTTGTGTCTCTCTCAACTTCAGCACATCCTTATATGCCTTCTGCTCATAAATTAGCAGACACACCATACAGGAACATCACTAATGTTGATCTACTTATCACAGGAACTCAGTCTCACCGTAAAATTCTCCTTGAAGGAGTTGATATCAGAGAAGAACTCATCCAAAGTGTATTTTGTCTTGTCAAACACAAAATAGTCAGCCAGTGCTGTAAATAGGGAGTCCATCTTTTTGTACATGTTTTGCACAATTTCATATTGTTCTCGTGACCTCTCAGCAAATGACTGCTTTCCAGGTTTGTCAAGGATTATCCCAGAAACAAGAAAATCAATATTTGAATACGAAAATTATACCCCATCAATAATATATCATGCCAGAATAAAAGTAACATCTTTCCTTCCTCAACTTCTGGTTTCTTAAGTGGATACATTTAGGTTGACCCAAAAAATAATGAGACTTTGATATTAACAAGATATCTAGGCAATTTTAACAAATAACATTTTGAAAAACAAGAAAATCAATAAACAAGGACTGCTAAAATTAAATAAAAACCTGATTTTTGCATTTGGGTTTTAATTAAAATATTTTCACACATCATTTGTTTGCTTCATCATTGTTTGAAAAAGGATACACTCATGACTTCCACAAAACGATCATCAATTGATGTGGGAGTCTTAGTTGAATTCTTCAGATCCATTTCAAGGTTCTTTATGTTGCTCTCCATTTGACGAAGGGACTTTTGCAGCATATCAGTAGAGACTTTTGCAGCCTTCTCCACATGAATCAAGTCATCAGCAAAACTCAGGGCATCAGGGAATTTATTCTCCACTGTCTCCACCAAGTAATGCATCAATGTTGACTTGTTTTCTGCATCCTTGGTATTCATCAACTGCATAAAACACCATATCCATACTCTCCTGATGAAAGACCACTGCAACCTTTTCATAAATGATGCCAAGAGAAATATCAGACCTTAGGGAGAAAGCTGATCTCAAAGCCTACGCTTTGTCCATTTTTTGTCCCCGAATTCATGTAGTTTCCGAACAGGAGGACCAATTCCAGAATGAGAGAAAATTTTTTGCTCAGTTTTACCTCTTCACATGCTGCTGTGGCTGCAACAATGCTCTGAAGATGAACCAAGAGAATATCTCAATTATCTCCAAAATAGCAAAGAATTAACAAAAAAAAACTTTTTGCAGCATGCATGCTCTCACCGGTTTTACATCAGCCATCATCTCTTCAAAACGTTCCTTAAAACATAGTGACTTCAGCCTAGGTACCAATCTCTTGATACTGCCAACCTGAAGGTACAAAGAATAAGCAAATATACAAGCACCAAGTGTGCAAGAACAATTATGCCAAAGGAAAGGGTCAGAGAAAGTGCCGAAGACCAACTCACAGTCAATGCAAACTGCTCAGCTTCACATAGTTCATCATAGCGGTTTTTGAATTCTTCCAGTTTCTTTAGTTGATCAGGAGCGGGAATATATTGGATGAGTTGTTGCAGGAGTGTTTCATTGAGAACTGATGTGTCACAACGAAGAATGGCTAGCGTCACTTCCTCATATGTCACATGCTTAAAAGAACCTCCAAGTAGGATACTCAAGTTTTGCGCTGCTTTCGAGTCCAACACCACCAACTCTTTCACTTTCTTGGTTCCTGGTCTCTTATCACTGATGTCATCTGATGTTTTTAGAGGTGGCTTTGTGGAGAACTTGGACTCCAAACCATTCAAGATGTCTCTTGATGCCAATTTGTCCTCCTCAATCTTCACCCAGAATGCCTTCTCTGATAATTTTTCAGGATTGATCTGTGGCAATGATCAAAGGGAGCATTTTCACATCAGACACAGGCACACTTCAACAAGCAGCAAACATACTTGAACAGGAAGAAGAATTAAAAAATAAATTTGACTTAAAAGGATTCAATTCAACATCCAGGAAGAATATTGGAGTGAGTCTTTACACTCCTTCCACAAACCTTCTTCCAGTTGGCTCTTTTCATGGGGAAAGTAAGGTCCCATTTCTTCTTTGGCTTCATCCCATATGGGAGTTCATCCCTTTTTTGTGGACTCTGAATGAGCGGACGAGGGGGACCAATTCCAGGAATTCCACCTGGTGGAGGGGGTGGGGGTGGACCAGGGCCCAGGCCTGGAAATGGAGGGGGAGGTGGTCCTCCTCCAGGTGGAGGAGGTGGTGGTGGAGGGGGAGGACCAACATAACCAGGAGGTGGAGGTGGAGGGGGTGGGCCAGATCCAGGTGGAGGTGGGGGTGGAGTTGGACCTGTTCCAGGCATCATGGGTGGCATAGGGATGTTCACCTGTGGGAGCTTACCCTGTATTTTAAAAAATGCATAAACAATGAGTACATCTGGATGACAGAATTGCACTACTCAGATGGGGAAGACAACTTAAACACACTAACAGCAGAGGGGGAAGGTACTCCTCCAGCCTCATACATCTGAAGTTTCTGCTTCAACTGCTCTACCTGAGCATCACTTTCTTGCTTAGCACCCAATGCCTCATCCAGTTTCTTCTGCAGCTCTTGTGTACTTGACAGTTCCATTTGGACATGGGCCTCCGCAGCTATACAATATCATTATGGCCTACATCTCAGACTCCCCATAGGACATGATTTGGATAATTTGGGAAAGGAAGAATATGGAGAGCATTTCTTTCTAGGTCTGATATACTTTCTGCTGTACTAACTAAGAACTGATGAGCAGCATTTCAAACACATAATAAATATGATAAATTTATGAATACTTATTCCGTACTTACACCTGCATCTTATACTTACATGTTCTCATTCATAGTCTCTAAGGCTGAACTCAAATCATCAATAAGAATGCAACCACACATAACAAAGGGAGCAAATGAAACAAACAAGAAGATAGTGAAAAAAAACTTCATATGGATGGGTTGAAGATATAATGTATAATAATAAAAAAACATAAGAATTTCACTCACCTTTGAGATCTTCCCTCAGCTGGTCATGATCCACTCGAAATTTCTCAAAATTAGGATCACAGCCAGTTCTGTGAAGGACAATCTGGGATACCACTTCCTCCAGAAGGCGGAAATATGCTGTCCTATAAATACAGAGAAAAAATAGGAACGAAAATATTTAGGGCTTTACACGTAATTTAAGTGAGGAGGTTTGGAATTCACATCAGACCTTGCAACAAAGTCATCCCGTATGTAGGCAAGGTGCTGGAGAATAGAAAGGAATGAGGACTCAGCAGGAGTGTCAGCAATCATTTGTCTGACCAATTCAAAGCAGTCCTTGCTATCTTCTAGTTCAACCCTGATATTTTCAAAGCGGGATATAAAGTCTTCATAATCTTCCATTCTATTACTGTCAAACACTTCAATTTGCATCATCAGGTCTCGATCTAACATTCCAACCTTCAAATTCTGCAAAAAAAATTACATTTGATGTTAGAATCATAAAACACAAATCAGAATACCAGTCACCACTGATGACTGCAGAGAGAACAAAAACTTTACCTCAAGGATATCACCAAGTCCAATACGCATGAACTCATTCCTCAGGTGAAGTCTGAAGTCTAAGTCTTCAGGTTCTGTCACCAGAGCATTGATCAACTGAAGGCAGGCCGTCTAGAAAACATGTTCATGTGAAACAATGAGGACAAATAGGACCCTGGAAGGCCTGAAATCAGCTACAAATAATAAGGGATACATACATTAAGCTGAGGATTGTCCTTGACCAAGAGTCCCTTTACTATGGGAAGGAATCTCTGGTCTCGACTCTCATGTTCAGAGCTGATAGTGATGGCACGCAAAGCATGTTCAAATCCTTCTTTGTTAGCAATGCAGACTGCAGCAATCAGCTTCACAGCTTCTAGCATGACTTGTGGGTGAGTTGGATCAATGGAACTTGCCAGGATGGCAAATGCATCCTTGGTGTCATACATCTGCTTCAACCCAATCCGATTGTTCATGGTTGACTTTATGCATCTCACCACTTCATATTGCACTTTCTCCCAAACAGGTTCCCTAAAATTAAAAATTCATGAAATCCAAATGGACAATAAAATGTTAAGAGTATGGATTTTATAAGAGTAACTCACATCTTCTTGGAGTAACAGTGGGCCAAGACACCTAGAAGTGCTTTCAATCCATGAATTCCAAACTGCTTGACCCAGTGTAGGGGTTGATTGGTTAGGTCAACTCGAAGAGATGAGACACAACCCAAAACTTTGTTTGCACTCATCTCATGTACAAGATTCAGCTGATTAATGTAATCTTCAGGGTTCTCAAAGCGTGTAGCCAGTCGATTTTGTGTCCCTCTCTGGAAAAAGTATCAATTTTTACAAGTGTTTTCCACCAATGCATAGATACAAGGTATGTCAAAAAAAGATCTAAAAAAAGATCTGATAGGTTTTCAAAACACATTCAATATCAAATAGTTGTGCCAAGCTGATGTATAAACACTTATTCCAAAGATGCTGGATATTGCAGGTGGACAGGAACACATGCTGGTAGTCAGAGTGAAGGGAATGCTGCCTCCCAACTGTGATTGCAATCATGCACATCACACTGAATAACATTTTAAAATAAAAAAATGTATTCTTTAGGCTAACCACATGCTTTTCAATGTTTTTTTTCTTCAAATTAATAAATTATGAATAAACAAGTATCAATACAGAGAGTTTACTCTGAGTTTCTACAGAAAATTCCTTGGTTTCCATTGGAAGAAGCAGACAGAATCCTGCTGCTTCAAAGGGACAGGTGTCCTCCTCTGCTGATTTTCAATTCCTGATTTGAATAATTGCTCATAACTGGTTTGGCAGAATGAATTTGCATGAAATGTCACAATTCTATTAAAAACATGGCATTCAATGCACAAAGTAAGTTTCATGGAATTAGCTTCAATATACGAATAAATATGAATGTTAAATTTAGAGATATTTATTCGGTCATACTCCATGTATGAAACTTCCTCCAGAAGGTTTAGCCCCAAAAGCTGAAACCTCAAATAGTTAACAGTCCTTCATGAGCACATGGATTGCAATTGGGAAAATGAGCTATTTAGTTGAAAGGCCCCTTTATCTTACCTAATTGAGGCTTCTGCATTTCATCTTTAGACTCAGGCAAAGAGCCAGTACACAATGGCCAAAAGAAAAGGGGGAATCACTTTTCTCGTATACCCATGATTAAAAAGTAAATTTAAAAAAAGAGAAGCAAACAAAACTCACATTCCCTTTGTAATGCATAAGAAGGATCTCCTTCTTCTTTTTCATACTCTGACTTTGGAGTGGTTTCTTTTTCTCAGCAGACAAGTTCATGTCATCCTGGAATTGAATACACTTTCACTACAAACACAAGAAACTCATGCCTGGTTATGTCTATCAGTGTCTGAAAGGCAAGAACTCAGGGTTTCAATATAGTTTCAAGGGCAGGAAAAGGAAATTTAATAAATATCAGTCTTAAGTGTACATTTAGGATACAGCTGCAAATAACAGCCAGGCTCCATATGATAGAAACTTTCAGGCATAATTTACTATTCAAGGACACATAGGAGAAAAACTTGCTTATGTAAAACAGCACAGGAGGAGACTAAGGCACTCACCAGCATCTTCTCAAACTTTTCATTGAGATCCTGCTCTGTCAGCATATCCAATTCTGACAAAATTTGGTTCATCTCATCATTTGTACCTTGGTCACCATCAGAATAGAACCTCTCTTGTCTGGACTTGCTCTTGGGCTTTCCAAAGCCAACCATTTTGTCCAGCTGCAAAAAAAATGGTGGATGAATATGATTGAAGCTTCTGTGTTTTTCCACTGAGTTTGACTTTTTTCTAGAGCTCCAACTACAATCAAAATTATTGATCATGTTTCATTATCCTCTTCAATTAAGTTAATAATCAAATATAAAATAATTGGACATTTTGACAACCTTAGACACTTAATACAATACCAAAAAACGAATGCATCCCAAAATAGAATGCACACTTTTTTTTTGTTTTTTCATTCATGGAAATTTATTTCACCCAGAGGCTAGGAATTAAATGCAATATGGAACATGTCATTTGATATTAAATGTATACTGCACATGACTCCAAGATTTTGGCTAGTCTCTAAAACATCAAAGTTCATTCTTAGGCCATTTTACATACTCCTCCATAGTATATCCCTGTATATAATGAAACAAAAAAGAGAGAGAGACACACAGGTGCAAGTGCAGGCAAAACTTGTTACTTCTCTTATCCACAGACTTGATTGAGTATGCTACAAAACAGGTGAAAACAGGTATTTTGACCTTGAGGAGAAACATCTGACTGCCTCATACATTTGTTTCCTATGTTTCCTTTCCCATAGGGGGAAAGACCTTTGAACTAAGTTGGTGCGGTTTCCCTTATCAAGATGACATACAAGCCTGAATTCAACAGTCCCTTAACTGGTTTTTAGAGGTCTGAAGCCCTTCTTTCCTGCACAAAAAGTAGAGCAGACATCTAGTACTTGGTTGCAAGTTATGAAAAATAAAAGGTCATCCTCCAACTTTCCAACAACAGTGAATTTTCCATAACTAACAACAGAACTGAAATCTTGGCATTACAAATTTTTCATGAATACAACTTTTATTCCTACCGAATTTTCAAAACTTACTTACAAGCAGAAATATAAATTACCAAAATAGCAATAACTGCAATGCCTACAGTATGTACTCAGAGACTCTGGTTACCTTGTTTTTTCCTGAGCCGATGCCTTAACCCATTCCCTGGCAAGGCAACCAAGCAATGATTAGGAAAGTCTTGACATCATGATTAGGGCTGAGTGATAAGGGTTTTGACACTATTGCCAATAGTTTATCGCACAATATCACAAATCCCAAGAGTCAGAATCCAAAGCATGAGGCATAGCTACATGATAGAGTTCATATGAAGTGAAAGGAACATCAGTGTCTTATGCTCCTAGCTAAGTCTTGACCTGGAGTGTTTCTTATCAAATGGTGTCCTCAACTTTTCAAGAAAAATGGCAAGGGCAATAGGTGCATTAGGGGGAATCACAGGGTGGTGCCATTGAGCTGTGGTGATCTCATTTATTTTTTTCAATTATTCCAGCCTCATATTGAAAGTTAGGAGGGTAGTGTCACATGGTGATGTGTGCCACCTCCTTTCCCATGTTCCATAGATCTAATGGTCCGGAGAATCACTTCGGAACGAAACCTTCTTCATTTTGCCTTGTTCCCTTCATCAGGTCTGTCTCATGTAGGGCTGGCAATTAAGGGGAATTTGCTAACGATGATAAAAAGCTTCCATCTTTAGGTTTCGTTCATCAATCACAGAACTTTTCCTTCTGTAATCAGCCATATTCAATCATGAATACATACATGAGTACTCAGGATGGCAAATATGAAGTTGAAACAATATCATAATACATAGGTATATTGCTGATAGGAACATTATTGATGAATTTCATATCACAATAATCAGAATGGCCCTAATCATAATGCATCAGTGCCAGGGAATAGACTAATACCCATTGCTCCACTTTACCTTTCATTAATATAATGATCTTGGATTTTCCCTTTACCTCTGAATATCAAGTCTCATTTCTTCATTTTCATTGTTTCCACTTTTATCCACCATAATTTACCTTCTGATCTCTTTTAGATTTTTTTTTTGGAGTCATACTCATTATTTACCACAAAAAATGCTCCAATTTCTTTTAGGTATCCACTCCAGCTGTCAAAAACACATAAAGAGCACATAGAAATGTTTAACACCTAGCAAGATCCAGTACTTCAGAAATCAGTCACAATGTCAGCACATCACTCCAAGAGTCATTCCTAGAAACCATTGAACCATGAAACATTTAAATAGAACAAATTTTTTTCAAGTATTATTTTTACAAGACTGCTAAGGATAAGATGTTCATCCTTTTCCCCATTACTCCAAGATTTGGACATAATTTTGAATATTTTCATACAGTATATTCATCAAAATAGGATCCACAGCAGTTATTCTTCAATCCTCACCTTATTTATATGTTGTTCAAGAATGACACCATTCAGAACATGTTGTGTTCTAGAAATGGAAAGTTAAAGAGGTATTGTGAATGCCAGAGCAGATGGCAGGATTGAATAGTTTTATGTCGTCTTGGTATCATTGCCTTTTTTCTTTTTCTCTCTTTCTTTGTTTTCACATTAAATCAACCTGCTTAAGCATGAAAATCCCCTCTGTTGTCTTTTTGGCATTTGTGATTGTTCTTAGTTTCTTTGCATTTTGTTTTGTCATCAGGTCTTTCTCTAACCTGTCTCAAATGGAAAGATAAAATATGGAGGTTTTATGCAACTATCTGTGCAGTGTAAATTCATATATTTTTCATGCATTGAAATATGTAAGCATATTTAAGTGGATACATATGGCTGAAGCAAATGGTGCAAAGCAAATCCACATAAGGATTATTCATATATTAAAACATACGTGGACAGTATATATGTTCTACGTAAAATAATTATGTGATTTGAGGGTGGCCTCATGTATATATGATGCACCTGGTTTAAGTATATGATTTTTTACAAAGGAGTCTCATGTATTGTAAATATATGTACAGCATGCATGCTTTCAAAACAAAATATAATGCTAGAAATACATATTTGATATGCATAAGGAACAGTATACAATATATATAGTATGGTCTACCAACACAGGACAGTGACATCCCAGGAATGTCCCCAACTGGACACTCATCTCAAGGTCTTAATGGAACATCCTAAGGACATCTTAAGTCAGACAGTTTCCAACACCTCAAAAGGGATGTCTTCTAGATTTCTTAGAGATATCTTTTCTTCAGTCAAATTCTTATACAGGATAGCCCAAAAAATATGGCACTCTTTTCAATGTGCATTTTGGTGTGATGCTTTCAAGGATATTTTTTCTGGTTACATGAAATGGAAAGAAGAAAGATTCAGCTACAAAATGCTTCTTTCAGATTTGAAATATCTCAAAGGATGACCTATGGAAAATTGATTGAATTTCAGTTGTGAAAAATCGGCATTGCGCTCACCAACTCGACCCAGCATCCACTCGACATCCCTTCACTCACAAGAAGAGGAAAGGAACCACTGACCTTAGCAGACGTCGCAAGGCTGATTGATGTGCCTGCCGCCATATGCAGTCAGTGAGGGCAATGCTGATTTTTAGTAACCAATATTCAATAATTTTTTTCTACGTCATCCTTTAAGATAATTCAAGTCTAAAAAAGCATTTTGTAGCTGAGTCTTCCTTCTTTCTATTACATGTAACCAGAAAAAATATCCTTGAAACCATCACACCAAAAATGCATGTTGAAAAGAGTGCCAATTTTTTTGGGCCACCCCGTAGATACCCTAAAAGGGATATCTTTAAGAAATCCTTAGTCAAATGGATATTCCATAAGAGATGTCTTGAAGACCACTTCATTGCAATGCTTTTCAATATCTTGAGAAGAATGTCTTTAGGGCATCTTAGGGATGCCTCTAAGACATCTTCAGTTGCCTTTGTCATCTGCAGTCAGATGGATAACTATGGTTGTAGATGTCTCCCACATGCCATGATCTCCAAGCTCATATCTTTTCCATCAATTTTATCAACTTGATTTGTACAGAAGAGAAGTAATGATTTTTGTACTGTGCATCTGTACATCAAGGAAACTGCCACTGAAGAAAGTAAAAAATATTAAGGTCCTAATTTAAATGTATTCCATTATATTCTCATCAATGATATATGATCAGCATGTCTGAGTACCACTATGCTGGTTGGAAATCTAAGCCCATTTGTCAGCTTTAACCTTTAAGTGTGTAATTTTCTGCACAAAGTGAAATCCACAATACATAAATATTAATGAACTACAGCATATATGTGGACATATGTGGACAGTAGTTGCAGAATTAGTGTTTTATGCAAAAAGTTAAACATGAAATTCTTTATTTTATCATAATATGCAAAGACATCATGCAGAACATGATGCATTGCAATATAAAGAACAGAAATTATGTATCGTGTATCAGGGACATTGACTGTGACAGATGCATCTGCATACCTGCTTGATGGGTTGAAGAAGTGAGACCTACTTATCTCAACCAAGAAACTGAGCAACTTTTCATAAAACAAGCTAAGTTTTAACCCATGGAGATGCATCTCCTATATTGGGGGTCTTTCAACCAAATGATTTTATTCCCCCTTCACCATTATTCTTCAATCAGCTAAGAATTTAAGACTGGGGAGCTCTAGAAGATCAAGTAGGGAAAACTTAGAGAATAAAGGGTTGTCCTGTACAGCAAGAAATGAGTCCATTTCATTAAGAAAGGCACCTAGATATTTTGATATCACTGAGAAGTCCATGCAAGTAGTATCTGGGGCTTCTTACTTATCCTAAGATGATATCTCTGGGACATCTCAGGGATGTATTTGTTCTGCAAGAAAGGGACTTTCTTGGGATCTCATTATGCCCAGATATTCTTTAGATGTCCCTAATAGTTACCTCTGGGATTTCTCAACTGTTGCAAGGGGATATCTTTGGGATGTACTTGTGCTGTATGAGAAGTGAATGATTTTTGTAGTTTCATAGAAGTGACAGATGGAAGTGCCAATTCTCAGCTTAGTTCCTGAAGATATTTTTTATATTTGTGATAGACTTGTGAAAGTGACATGATTTCATGTATATTTCATACCTGATGTGGTCATGCCTCTTATCAGGGTTGACATATATGCACCACCATATGCTAGATAAACAATGTCATACAATTATCTAACCTGCTCCTCCATATATTTTTCATGCATGCTTTTCATAAAAATTCTTATATGGTCTTGCCATATATGATCATATACTCATTGTTTCAATAAGAAGATATGATCAGATATATAGTCTACCATATATGATATTATATGACCATATATGGGGAAATATATGTCCATATATCATATATCCTCATTTCTCATAAAATCATATATAATTTATCTATATGGGCACATAAGGCATGCAGTCCTATGTATGGCCTATCAAGCAAGCATTTGAACTTGATTCAGTCAGTATCCCAGTGAGAAATGGTACCTGCCACTTGGACTAGTTATTGCAATATTGGTCATCTTGAATCCTTTTTGCAATGTTTTCAGCCATTACAAGCTTTTCCCAACACCAAGGAAGAACAAAACCACCAAAACCAAGTGACATTATTGCAATATGCGTTCTAATAATTTTTCACCCCTTTTTAGTATGTGCTAGTGACCAATTTGAAAACAAAAGTTAAAATTGCACCTTTGTGAGCATTATTCCCGCTGCTCTTTAAGTGCTACTACTGGGACTTTAAATTTAGCTTCAATTTAGTGTAGCAACATCAGAATGGTACTGTTGCAAGCCTAGTAATGTGAGGGCACACCATATACATCCACATAATCTGCACAAACTTGATATAGCATGAAAGTTCCATTCTCTTCAGAACAGAAGAATAAAAAGTGATCCAACGAGTATACATTAGCATTTCTTCCATTCCATCAAAGTGTCAGTGCAAGAGACTAAAAGGAAACAGAAAATCCATATACCCAATATGTTTTGGCACCAATACCTCATTCAGGAGTCACAAGGCCTCATTGAGCATATGTTCTGAATATAGCAGCACATTCATCACATTCTGGTCAGAGCAGTTGAAACTCAATGCAATCTCTATTCTATAGGCCATAGAGATGGAAGAATGTGATTCTTCAACTAGAATGCACTTGAATCTTCCTCTGTTCATTAACTGTGATACAAGGCCTGGGTCTAAGTCAAAACAAATGATCATTCCTTCCATCAACACCTATGAGATGCCCTGGCACTGGCAACTCAGTGACCAATCATCCTGCCTTCATTGAGTTTATTCTGCATGACTTAGATGCATTACAATACAACTCTATACATCATGGATTTTTCACATCTTCTCAATTCCTACCATCTCACTTCACATGGAGTAGAATATCATGCTCAATCTTAATAAATCTCAAAAGAAGTTAACATTGAGTGAAGAAGCATTTTATACAGCTGTCTGAGGCCATCTGGACAAAAGTAGCACCCAAATACTATGAGCCAGAAAGATTGGAAGTTGTAGAATGCCTTTACCTTAAATTTAAAAAAAAAGAGCTTCAAAAACAAGAAAACATCCCAGGATACAGCCATAAGAACCTGGGCTACCAAGGAGATAACTGGATCCAGGGTAGACCTGAATATAAAGATTTTTTTTTTCTTCTACCCCACATGAAAATTCCATATATGACAAGGTATATGATTCTATATGGCCATGTATGACCATATATTTGCCAGCTAGCACCATATTTGTATTTGTATATTATCAATTGCATGCCATATAATATATTTTACCTGCATTACAATATTAAGTGTAATGGGCTAATGGCATCATGTCTGATATCCATAGACAAGTCCTATGGTTGTAAGTAAAATGAGGTCAGTGGCATATATTGGCTGAGGAGTCAGGGAGACAGGGCCAGCCCTGCCCATGAACATGCGTATGTGTGAGATGTGACACAAAAGAAAGAACTGAAGAAAGACATGTCTCCCAACTGTAACCAGAGGCAGATGCAGAAATTTTTCATAAGTTCCCTACTTCCTACTGCCCCCCCCCCCCACCTTCCACCACTATCACCTTCTATCGCCTTTTTCATTTCTTGTCTGGGGTAAAAACTTGAATATCTACTTCAATGGCCCTAATAAAAATTAATGTAGAAGCTATTTAAAAAATAAAGAAACAGAAAAAAATAGAATGGGTTAGGTTAGGTTAGGTTTATTATAAGTAAAAGGAATCCCAATGGATTTGGCATGTTTCTGGTTGAATTTGTCTGGAAACATTGGAGACTGGGGGAGTGCAATTTCTCTAGGGGGTATGTGCTTAACTGTTACCCCATCATCCTGTGCCAGGTGCAACAAGGTAGGCCTACATTTCTGTACAGAGCTAAGCCCTACAGAAGCAGCATTACCAGATTGACTTCTACCCCATTTGCATATGCTCCATGCTTACCTATGGGCTCTACCATTGAGTTGGACAGTAACATTTCCCTCACTCAGGGAGAGGTGTTGCTCAGATGAATTAATTACACTCATTAGCATACCTTTTTTTCAACTAACAATTGCAATTACTACACTGCTTTTGGATTAAATTCATAACCTCCCCATTAGAGTACTTCCTGTGATTGCAAGTAGTGACACCTTCACAAGGGTGGTTCTTTGGGTGATCTGATGAAGTGAATCCCTTGGAAGTAGTGATTTCTTCATCTCACTACCCCAAAGGGAGGTATTAATTCAATCTGAAGACAGTGTAGGTGTCTCTCCAGTACCATTGACAACAGCACCAAGAAAGGAGGGCAGATGGGTAAAATTCAATCCAGAAACACAGTAATTGCTATTGGCTGTTTTTAAGCTAGTCCTTGTATAAATGAGCTGTGTATTCTAAAAAAAAAGCAAATTTAGCCTACCAAATGGCCTGCTTTCACTTTCTCTTGTTTGTACATCTTGCCGTTGAAGTAATAGCCAAAGCACTCTCTGTCAGTCTCCTTGCATCTGAAAACATGAGCAACATTCAAACATCAAAACACAGTCTAATGATTGACCAAGACCCATATATACTAGGCTATAAGGGCAGTACAGTACATTTCATTTTTTGATTCGCACCACCTTCAACATCGTGAAAATTTCCTTGATAATGCAATCAAGGAGACGAGGGGATACATCTCCTGAAAGATGCTATGTTCAGCATACAGGGCACGTTACAGGAGCTACAAATACATTTACAAATCACTGAAAATAGAAATAATGCGGGATGGCCTAACCCTGGACTAACTTTGTTTACCTTATATAAAGTTTTTCTTTTTATAAGGAACCTATGTTAGTCTGATCGAGGTCCTGAGAAAATTCTGAAACGTTCAGGGAGGGGTAACCGTTGGTCTCGTGATAATCTGCGGGGCGCCATCAACAAGAATGACGTCATTAACAGCATGGCACTTCTCTTTTCATTCCAAGCACGTGGGTCCGCTCTAACTCGTTTTTATTAAATTTAAAATAAGTTTAGGCTATTACGCACTTAAACCAGTAATATTGAAATATTAGTTATCAGGTTCTTTCACAATTGCTTGAATTGTTGATAGAATTATAATGTTTGAAGAGGTAACCCCTTAGGATTAATTATGGTGGTCCAAAGATATGACCGCATAAGAGTTGAGTCTACCCATAATTAAAGCACACTGGCAAATTCAGCAGCTCCTCCTGCACTTAAACCAATTCTTTTCCACAGTAAAGGTAATGCCATAGGTGTATTTTCTAAGAATTAAGAAGGGGATTTTCATGCAAATGCATATATTTACATGAGCTTCCTAAGAGCTGGTGACGGAAACCGTACCACGCATTACGCAACAAGAGAGCTTTTTGTGACTTGGACAAAAAAAAAACAGCTCAAAAGCTATTATTTTAGGGCTTTCATGGAATTGGGCATATTTATTTTGTATATATTCTGTGGAAGTAATCATAAGTGGAATATGTGTTACCAAATTTCCAGCATGAGATGCTGCAGCTTTTGTGCAATATGAAAAAAATAGAGTTATATCCTCGGCCTCCAGTTGTGACTGGAAATTGTATATATTTAACTAACAGTAGATATTTGTCATTTTTTTAAATTGAAAGTTGAAGTTCATGTTTTTACATCATTTCCATGTGATGCATATTTTGACATGTTCTTGTGCTTATTCATGTGTATCCTTACCAATCTGCAAGACTTCAATGTATTGAAGTGAACAGCGTTTTGAAAAACAAGGTTTTCATGGTAACAATTGACCAATTGCACCAACCCACATTATTGGACTGGGAGTTAGAATAGAATATATTTTCCACATATTTGCAGATAAAAAACAAAGATGAAGGTAAAGACAATGACAAAAATGAAAGACATTACATAAATAAATAAAAGAGAGAGAGAGGGGAAAAAAATGCAAATGCAAATAGTGGCAATAAGGCCATTCATTGAACCCAATTGGCCAAGTTGGGATGCAAAAAAAAATATATTATTTGATTGATTGAATGTTTTGCATTTATTAATTTAGCTTTAAAGATTTGAATTGATTTTGCAGCCCTTATATCCTCAGGCAGTACATTGAATATTCTTTGTCCTTCTTTTGTGATATTTTGTATTTGTTCTAGGTATCTGAAATTTTCCTGCTTTAGATGCCCTGGCTTCATAAGAGTGGGAGTCAGCAATCCTGGTTAGCTTTAGGTTTCTGACATTAAGAATTACACTTTCTTAGAAAATTATTTAACAAAGATGAAACTGAATTAATTTTCCTAATGGCAAAATTCTCCAGAATAGAAACAGATCTTAAGTATGGTCTCTATATTCTGCAAAGCTCATAATCCTAATGCTTCTTTTTTTCAGCACTTCTTTATTTTGCAAATACTTTTGATATGTATTACCCCATATTGATATGCAGTAAATTATATGGGGGATGGATTAATGTGAAGGTGTGTAGGTTTTTTAGAAGTATGTCATGAGGAACTGTGTCAAATGCTTTCTTGAAGTCAATAAAGACTCCAATGCATTTACTTCCTTCATCAATCAGTTCTCTCATTTTATTAATAAGCACATCTAGTGCTACATCGGTGTTTATATTCTGTCTAAATCCATATGGTTCCTCATAGAAGTTCTGATTTACCAAAAAGCCAATTGATCTTTTATACATAAGTTTCATAAGTTTCAGGACTATCCAAGTTTTTTTCTTATTACCAGTACTCTCTGCAATTTTTTGCCAAAAATAATTTCGTTTTACTGTCCTTTTCAACTTATTTAGAAGTTTACAATATGTTTTGATCTTTTGGAGTTCTTCATGAGAAGGATTCTTTTCATACTTGGAATATAATTTATCTCTGTTGTCCATTGAGGCAAGTAATCCAGCAGTTATCTTTATACTTTTACCTTTTCCTTTTGACTTTTTGAAGGATGTTCTCCATTTTCTCAATGCAGAGTCAAGGTTTTCCTTGAATTTTTCATATGCAATGTCTATATCTTTCATTCCCAATATACCCTTCCAGTTCTGTTTTTTTTTAAATATTTCTTGCAATTCCTTTCAATCAAGTTTTTTCCAGTTTGACAGTTTCATTTGGCCTCTGACATGTTTCACCTTTGAATTCATTCTTGAACATATTAAGATTAAAAAATATAGGAAAATGATCACTCAGTTTGATTTCAATTGTCCCACCTCTTGCATATTGATCTTGGATGTTACTAAATATGTGATCTATGGTAAAACTTCCTCTTGTCATGAATGTGATAATTTGACTGAAATGACATGATTTTAAGACATGAAAGAAGTTCACACCTCCCATCTTGTCCAAAGTCCACATTCCAATCTCCAATAAGTATTGTCTTTCGCTCTAGATGTTGTGGGTTTTCTTCATGTAATACTTGTTCCATACTATCATAGAAAATATTTCCATTTCCTGGGAGTGGGCGAGTTGAATTGTTCCATTCCAAAAACAAAACAGAAAAACTCCTGTTTAACCCTTTGCACTATGTTTTTATCATAGTGCTATAGACAGTGTTGGACCACACCTGACACTGAGTGCAAAGGGTTAATGTCTACCCTAACTTTGCATAGATCCACCTTTCAATATCCTCCTATTCTTTCTTCAATCTTAGCAGGAAGACTGCAAGATGAATGGCACCATGACAACTGCAATTTTTAGTTTTACCACTTTTAAATGCCTAAATATCTACCAGCTTTTGATAACAAGGAAAGCTGGGAATAAGGTTGATGTACACAAATAATATGATGTCATAGCTGTACTAAATCAGTTTGGAAATGTGAGAAGTCTTTTGCAATCACTGTGACAAGCCTGCATGACTCAACAGTTGTGCCTAATTGGAATTTCACATTAGCCTTCACTGGAACAATTATGCAGACTATGGCCTCTTTTACATCCTCACTACTATAGATCAGTAGGCAAAATGTCTTCAGAAGAGGAGAAGAATGTTCTTGGAGGAAGATTGGAACCCTGTTGTTTCACCCCAAGCACAGGCTACTTTCGTGATGGATACTGTCGCACAGACTTGACAGATATTGGTCTTCATGTCATCTGTGCACAAGTAACAGCTGAGTTCCTGGAATTCACCAAATCCAATGGGAATGACCTTTCAACTCCGTGTCCAGGTTTCCCTGGCCTAAAACCTGGTGATCGATGGTGTCTGTGTGCTGTTCGATGGCAAGAAGCCAAGCAACATGGAGTTGCTCCACCTGTCATTCTTGCTGCAAGTCATATCAAAGCTCTTGAAGTGCTAACTTTGGAGGAACTCGTGGAGCATGCTTTGGAGGAACCTGAGCGCTAAAGGCTTCTAGCAGCATGGCTGTACCTATCTATAACCTACATTAGAACACCAAATATTTGTTTTTCATGCCTTTGAATGCCATTTGGTTTGAGAACATGGGCATTTTCTTAGATATCAGATGGTCATTGCCATATGCACAATACTTCTCATCTGTGTTTTATTCCTGTTATTGCTTATATAATAACTACATGCAAGAAAAATCTAAAAGAGGCAACCTGGTGATCTACTGGCTTAGCTTCAGTATTTCAATCAGCTCAATGTGTTAATGGATCAAATTATTGGCCTTTATTGGATGTTTTCATAGAAATCCAAGTGAGAGTGCATAATGCTATTAATTTTTGTTATGGTCCTTTCCCTCTAAAGGTATAGACTCAGTGTCTCATACAGTCTAACCACATGGTGCAAATACTTCACATGAGTTTTGATGAAATAATAATGAGTCAAGATTATCATATTTCATTTCATTCCCAAATCAAATGACAAAGTTCATCCTTGCAGAATATGTCTGGACATGGTCTGAATGTTCCCTATCATTTAAATGGGAAATTCCAAACAAACAAAATTAATATGACCAGCATATAATGAAGATATCAAGCTTGCTTTGATGTACTTGTATCCTATTGTACAAATCAAAGGATTTCCCATGTGCTAACCAGTAGTCACTCTTTCACTCTTGAATGCACACAGAGAAAGGAGCCCACTTTCTTATCCATATTGCAAGTTGTTGATGTAAGCATCCTGTATTGAACAACTCTTACAGGGACTGATGTCCAGCATTTTGCTGGGTGTTTTTGCTGCACATGTCTGAATGCTCTTCAATCAGCTAGGTTGAGGTAATGCAGAGTCATTTTCCTAATGGCACACATGAAACCCATGCATCCCTTTAAGTTACACTGAGTTTGGATTAACTTAGTACATAGCAGGATTCACTTTTTTTCTAGTTTGGCTTTGTGGTTTACAATAAGTTCTCTTTGAGGTATGAAGTATATCCAAAAATGTACTAAGTTATGAATGCACTGTAAATCTTGGCTGTTGTATTGGAATCCATTGTCACTACCAGATTCCAATCATTCATCTTGCTCATAGGCAGATTTCCATATATCCACCAAACAGACAGAGGAATGAAACCTGTAGAAGAGGCACAGGGGGAGGGTCATGTGGGACAAGAGAGTCCATAATCCTTTTCCATAGAAACCAATGCGGTCAGCATGAGCCTCACTAGACTTGATTTCAAATGTTTCAATAATCCATGTGCAGAGATTTGCTATAATGAGGAATGTGATGAGTTCTCGACCTGGCTTCTTCTCCTTCAAGTCCTTGTTATTGGTGCACCGATGAAGGCCCTCAATTATCATGGGCGTCTGGATTATCACTTGCAATACCTGAGGAAATTCATGACATACCTCATGATTTTCATCTTAAAAACATCATCAAAAGGGGACAGGAAGACTCACCTGCATGGCACTGAGGACAATGGACATCCGGCTGAGGGAATCATCTAATTGTACTGCTGGAACAGTGCTAAAGATACCATAGAGGAAGAATGATGGGATAGCTATGAAAAGGAGCAGAGTATCCAGCATAGCTGTGGGATTTGTTATCAGGTCCAGTTTCACAATCTGACGGTATGCCAGGATCACAGTCACTGTCATCATAGCTGTCAGTGTGAGGTCAGAGTAGGTGTTGACATACCTTCCCACATTCGTATAGTCCTCATTAGAGAAAGCAAGGAAGAATATTATCACAGTGATGATGGTGATGACCACAAGCAGAAGCCCTATAAAGAGACCTCGATTGGCAGAGTGACAGTCCACAGTTATTGTAGAAGAATTAGCATGCTTCCTAGATGGGTCTGCATTCCCTTGACAATGTATCTTTTCTCCGTGACTCTCGTGGTTCAGCCCAATGTTTTGCCACATGATGAACCATACACCAACTGCAATGTAGAGAGTAGAAACAAAATTTGATGAATTTCTGGTGGCTTTAAGCATCAAATGAGATGTTGGACAACACACACCAACAAGGATGTTGAATTCAATGGAGAAAGGATGTAAATAAGGAGCTGCTTTTCCAATCAAACCTGAAAGCTCATTTTCTTTTATGCACATTGCAGTATGATTGAGCGTTTCTGTCAGTATCTCCAAGACTAGGTCATCTTGGTAACCTGCAAAAAAGGTAAATTATTGAGAATCCCTGGGAATATGGTGTGTATAAAATATATTTCCCTTGGGAATGCAGTGGCAAAGTTAGAAAGGGCTATGGTCAACATCACCAGCTTTTCCTGCTTTGAGTCCCATCAGAGGGAGTGCATATGCCAAAGGTGCTGATATGAGGGAACTTGACCCCTGGTTATGGGGAACTTGGAGTGGCCTGAGCAGGTCTGGCTGGGCGACAATGGCGTTTTGGAGGTGATCTACAGTCTCTCTTATGATGCTCCAGAACCAAAAGCACAGGCTTGTTGAAATGCAATGCATGAGCCCGAAGCGAGCCACCCCTTTGAATTTCTCAATCACCACCTGCGATAAAATGGTTAGATCCTCATCAGTCCAAGCCTAAGATGCAACCAATGACTCAATTTGATGAAGTCACACTCACATTGGAATATTTGAAGACAATGAAAAGCTGGTAGAAGACAAAGATGGGGTGTATGATGAAAAGCAAGAGGCCAGCTGTGCTTGCACATAGCTTGTAAACTGTTTCATCGTTACTGGCAAGAAAGCCGATATGTCGACCCAGAAGGAGCCCCTCGTGGATCATGTGACCAAGGCAAAACCCTGATACAAGAGCAGTACCTCAAGTCATGGAAGTGCAAAAGTAACAGCATCAAAGTCTCAGTCACGACTCACGGCCGTTAAAGTTCACTCACCAGCTGTGCCAATTTTGAGATAGATACTTCCTGAATGACGACCAGTGAGGAACCAATAGCCCGGATCTGAAGGCGTTTTCTCTTCCTTTTCCATGTCTGAATTTATTTCAGGATTGTAGTATTGAGACATGTCCATGGAATAAGTGAACATATCTTCCGTCGGAGTCAGGCTGTCTACAGTCAAACTGTCTGGCAACAGTTCCCCTGATGAGGAAATCAATTTCAGGAATTTATGTGCTAACAAGTAACAGTGCACGAAATTAGATCTTCCTGCACTTGGGGGGGGGAGGGGGGGAAGGAACATGTCAGATACAAGAGGAAGTGAGGGGGCACTCGCAATGCAGACCCAAGTAGCAGTCACTTGTGCGACAAGAGCCTCCTCTGCAAGTCCAGCCTTTCATTCTCCTTAACTGTGGCTTTACCATTGAACGTTGAATCATCTGTGACCGCTTGACTCGCCGAACTCAATTTGCCGAATGTTCAACTCGTCGAATCACGATTTGCTGGCTCAATATTAACCGATTGTTCAACTCGAAAGCTTAATTCCTTGAAATGTATACTGGCGAGTATATCTCTCCATGTATTCAATTGGCTGACTTAATGAAACGTTGCAAACCATTTTTGCTTTGTACTTGGTAGCCGAATATATCAACACCTGAGAGAAGTTTCAAATAATTAAGACTGATAGATTTACGTGTTCCTAAGGATGAGGTGACAAGAAACATTGAAGCAATTCAAATTCTTGTAGAAAATGTTTTTTTTTTTAGTCAAGTCATCGTTCAGCAGAAATATATAAAAAAAAAACAATTAGAGCAATACTCGTCAAATACTTGGGAAATTCGGAACCCTTGTACCCAGAAACGACCATTTTCACTCTGCCGTTCAACCGGCGATATTTCTTCTGGGGCATTGGAAGCTGATGCCCAGCCCCAAGGCGCTCCGATAAGCTTCTCGTTGAAGCTTCAGAGCCAAGGGCTCGCACCGAAAAATGGGCTTTGTTCACCGAGCCGCTGATGGGATTGTGCCAGCCCTCCACGGAATTGTGGTTCTGGGGAGGCCAGGAGCGGTACGCTGGTAGTGAGACCACAACAAATGGGGAAACAGAGGCTGGCGGCGACGACCGCCTCTTCCAACATTTTCAATGTAGTTGGACTCGAAATAGTCAAGAATCGGGTCGAACTCTCGAGGGAAGCCTGGAGCATCAGTCAGGGCCTCGAACGCTGGAATAATATCTCCTTCAGAGACAAATGCCAGCGCAGGCAAGCATTTGCACCATAAAGCAACTCCACGTCGTCAGCGTAGCGAGTTTGGAGTCCAGGTTCTTGCATCCGACGCCAGATGCTGCAAGATGGCAAAAGCAGCCTTTTAGAAAAGGCTGCTTTTACCATCTTGCACACGAGAATCGCTGACGGAAGGCTGAAATAGCTACCGCCTCGAAATCCAGCATGATGGATTGTGGAGCGAGATCCCTGAGACTGGCGTCAGAGACGTGCGAAAGCAATGCCTATATGAACTAGCCGTTTTATCCTTCAGCAAAGCAAAGACACATGGCAAAGCCGTCGACTCCCCCATCAGAGCATGAATGGTGTATAGCTGAGTATAACCCGGTGGGGCAACGTTAAAAGTCCCATCGGCGAACTAGTGATCGGCTGCAGCAAGGACGGATAATGCTCGCTCAGATGCGAAGACAAGATTTTCCCCAGAATGAATCAGGAAGCGCTGACCTCAGTGGTGCACTGTAAGCGCCGAGGAATGATGCACACGCCATCTTCGTCGTCTGCATCACCTAGTTGTCGCCGTCGCTTGCAACGAGCTATCTGCGACAGTGCAGCATTGGAGGGGAGAGCAGGGGAGGCGATGATGGTGCTTCACGCTTTTGCGGGTTGAACTCTCAGAAGCAAGGGCTAACCGGCGAACATCAGACCTCATCACAGCCTTAGTGACGCGACTTGATGATGGTGCATGGGAATAGCGCTCGGATGGCGGCCTCACAATGACGTGACCTATGCTGTGCAATCTGGAGGTGCAGGTTCTGTCTTCGCATCGCCAGTAGGTCTTCTGCCCAAGTTTCTTGTCGAGAAGGTAGATGTAGCCATCAACTATGACTTTACGATGACCACGCTGGGTCACAACCTGAGGCTGGTTGCCTTGCCCTACACCCAAATTCCTCTCTCCGTCCATGGGGACGTAGGGACGGCTTAATCCCGTCTAGACAAAACCGTCTCACCCAGGCGAAGAATATTCCGGCTCCGGCTGAACAGCGATGAAAATATTTAAGTTACTAAAAGATTTGCAAAACGACTTACTGCAGCCCTTCACCTCGTGAAGATTTAGGTGGGCTAATTCTAATCCCATTATTATAGGGCGGATGAAAATAATTCGTGCTTCAGCTTCTGCTTTCAAGGAATAATGAAGTTCTGGCGAGCTGAGCTATCGGTGAATTATAAGTTGGCGAATAGTAATTCGACGACCTAAGTATTCGGCGAATTATAGATCGACGAATTGAACTTTCGACGAGTTGTAGTCGACAAATCGAATTCGGCGAGTTGTCACTCGGCGAAATGATAGGGAATTTTCTTATTCACTACTCTTATTTTCTTATTACTACTATACTAGGGTTCGTATCATGTCCAATTTCATCGGTCAACTCCTAGTTTGTGATATTTCAGAACATGCATTCATCCATATGTCCAAAGGGGGGGAGGGAATCGCATAGACGCAGCGCGGGAAAAATTTCCAAATGTTATTTGGAAATTACAGGAAAGAAAGGAACTAACTTGGGGACATTCTTTGGAACCTCTCCCTGTCCCTTTCCCTATCCCTCTTCCGCTGTTGGTGGAACTTCTCCATCTTCTTCTGGTAGATCCTGATGTCAGCATGGAGGAAGATGAGGAACACCAGCCCAAAAACGGAAAGGTAGATGTTGAAGACCTGGAACGCATTTTACAATTCGTGAATCCTCGGTAGAAAAAGTGAAAAGGTAGTGAAGGAAAAGTGTGGAACCTCTGCCATGCGGACGTCCGGGAGGAAAAGGTCGGCCATGTAGATGATGACCCCGACCATGAGGATGAAGATTGCATACACCCAGCTCAATGTCCTCGTCAAATTCGCCCTTCAATACAATCAACGTTTATTGTTCATGAATGTTGAATTCGATCTTTTGGAAGAATAAAGGTTAATGGGAGATCTAGAACTTTCAAAAGGAGGAGAGAGAGCGAGAGAGAGAACAAGGGCGCGTTTTCCATTCGGTACCCATTTTCCAGAAATCGGAATTTCTCAGGCTCCAATCCATGGGACGTACTAGGACTAGGACGTACAGGTGAGACAGCGGCAGATGTAAGAAATACTGGCATACTGTACATTCTTAAAATGGTGAAATGTCTGCTGGGAAATCCTGTATTCCGTTACTTACACACTCTGACACATTCATAATTCTCTTTGCTAAGAGTTGCCAAGTAATGCAAAATGAGATGTCCAAAATTTAGATATCCCTCCTCCCCTTCCCAGATCCACCACCAATGAAGCATGTGGATTACCTGAAGGATTTGGCTTTGGCCTCATTTGAAGTGGCAGGAAGCTTCGATTCAGATTGGATGGGGATTTGGCCGATGACAGTCGATCGAAGGGAAAGAGAATCCAAAGGTAGAGGAGATGCTCGGTATTCCGATCTCTTCCTCGCTTTCTCTCCATCCAGTACGTTGCAGGACTGGGATCGATGCGGCGGCAAAGGCAACTGCTCCTCCGACCCTGCATCATACATACTCAATCATGTCCTTTTATTTTATTCCATCAATTATATTCCGCTGTAAGGCTGCGTGCAAGACTTAGGTCTAAGGATTCCTCTGCCTTCCTAGTGCGAGTGTCCACACCCAACGTTAAAACGTTAAAAAGGCCTAGTTTCATGCTTACTTCCCGGCAGTGCAATAGAGGCGAATAGATGAAACGATTGGATTTCAGATGGGTACTCGCACCCGATCCTTTGAGTTTCTTTCTGACAGCATTCTTTGGGCCGCTGCACACTGCGAAGGGCGGCGGCAAAGTCGCACTTTGACCGTCTGAGAGGCCCGCAATTATATTAATATCTTGACTTCGACCGCATGCGAAGCAACTCCCACACAGGTCGCGGAGCACCCGAGCGAAATCAAACGCGGCTGTGTACAACCTGAGAGCTCGTGCTGCGACACTTTTGCTTCTTTGCAGCCCCCGGGGTGGGGCGGGGGAAGTTCTCGACAGTGGTGGGTATGTCCTTTACATAGATCCAGTCATCAGAAGGGAGAATTCGCGATTCTAGTAGAAAAGTTATCATCGAAGACAAGGAGTATTTTCCTCCTATGTCTACGAGAATGTCTCCTGCGCTATTGAAGACCCTTCATGGTCTGCTGGAGATTACCCTGAGGACAGGATACACACCATGTGTTTCATTTCTCCAGCGCTGATGGTGGCAGTGACCCTGAAGTAGGTAAATGTATACGAATACAAATATTCTGTACATCTCATACTGATGATCGTGCAGTTTATACCTCTTACGGGAGGGTACGACTCAGGCTTTTGCACTCGAAGAACAGGTGCTTCTCAACTTAAAAAATAAAAATTTTAATTAATGGATAGAAACAATGGAAAATAATCAGGACTGTAACGACATCGAGATCTCTCTTGAATACTTATTTCATATATTTAGGTATCTCGCTCATGGAAATCCAATGGTGACGATTGGCATCATCTACCACCAAAGTCATTCCATCAAAATATTATCTAACGACTCCATATGTTACGGTCAGTACATACGCAGCGCGAACCATTGCTTGGAATGCGACTGGAACCGACTCGTCCGGTTCTGTCGCGAAGCCTTCTGCGACTGAATGCAAGGACCCCTCCTATCCCTAGTGCGACCGATTGCAACGAACTGCGACGGTCGCAGTGATTGCAACACTTCGCAGTCGGTGTATGCTTCGTATGCGAATGTATGCTTCTGCTTAGAAAAAAAAAAGAAGGGAACTTAGCCTTGCTGCTAGCTTATGTAGTGAAGGTTTATAAGGAGAAAGGATTAAATTCATTATTTCAGGTCTAGATTTTCTGAAATTGTATTCAGTTCTGACCTCAATTCGCCCCCCCCCCCCCTCCTCCCTCTCCCGGAAAATATGTTTCGGTCGTTGCACCTTAAAAAGATTGTTTTTTTTTTCAATGTTTTCTAGAGCGTTCTTGTGTTCACAGCTCAGAAATTGCATCTGATCCACATGATGGAAAGTTCAATAATGATGTCACCTCATTCCCATACCTTTCGCTGCTCCCAGCACGAAATCGTGCCGATACAACAAAAAAATAAATATTAAAAATTCGACGCATTGAGGTTAGAAAGAAAGGATTTTGGAATATCGGCGGATAGATTACCTCGTCCGGAATCCCATTCGTCGGTCGGGGAGAGGACGTCAAAGGCGCTCACACTGTGCCGGAGCCGCGAGGAGGCCGCACTAGCATTTTCTCCGCTTCGATCATTGGTGCTCCGAGGTAGCACCAGGTGGAGCACCATGCTTTCGCCGTCATTTGTCACCTGCAAAGCATTCTCTTCTTTCAGTTTTTTTCATTCTGGACAGCAATGCGGGTGGGAGTGATGAAAGATTACACGCAGGAAGAACTGTCTGGAATTGTTTTTTTTTTTTTCTAGAACGGAACTACGCATAATATAAAAGATGTGTAAAATATGACCGTACTACCTCCCCCGCACCTATTGAACCTAATTATATCCCAAGATAAATTCGTAGGATGTGGCGACCCTCGGAGCGAAGGACATTCGAAGGGAGGCGTGACACTAAGTCGACCACATAAAGAGGTCACTCTTTTGTTCCCGAAACGATCTGATGAGCTCATGACATTGGGAAAAGTTTTTTTTTGCAATGGAGCGATCGAGGAAGAGAGATAAAGAGAAAGTGGCAACGCTCTTCCGGAAGGAGGAGAAAAAAACCAGGCACTATTTGCAAGAGGGAAAAAATGTCGCAACCTGCAAGGGGTTGGGATATCGTTTCCTCGATGGAATCCCCTAGAGAAATAATGGGAATACGAGTAAAAACGCATTTGCACGCAGACCGTAGAACCCACGAACGGGAACTGGCCCTGGAAACGTCGGTTTGGCGGTGGAATCGAAGCAACCAAATCGCACGAATCCCCTGCCACGGTGTGGCTCTTTCCACCGTCTACATGCATGGATGCAGCCGACATCCGTTTGCTGCGTCACGAAAGGCTCTCAATCTGGAAGTAAATCGCCAATACGCCGTGTCGGCCGGGAGCAGCGAAGGAGAGAGAGAAGGGGGAAAATATTTTCCATCTAAAATCTGGCAGCTTTTGTTTTCTCGCGGTGAAAGGGGAATCTGATACAACAGACACCTACGTCGACCCATAATTTTTTCAACGGGGCTAATCCCAACTGAGCTACTCTTGATGTCGGGAGATTCCCTGATCCAGTTCGGAGCAGTAATGGCAGAGAGAGAGTGCAGCGAATTAGAAATGGAATGCTAGAAATTTCCCAGAGGAAAAAAGTTGAGAAGTACGAACGCATGCAGACACGCATAAGTCCTTGTGCGAAGGTCGCACGGAACTCTCCAGGATACTCCAGGAGCAAGTGAGGAACTGGGGGGAGGGAAGGAGGAGGGGAGAAGTGACAATGCAATAATGGTCATCTGATATTTGAAAGTAGGAAGTGAAGTACGCTTCACACGTTGTGAGACCAAGGAATGTCACAACGGCACTCCCATCCGCCAGACTGTGTCGACCTTCATCATTGTGGAGATGAATTCTTTTGTAAGGATCGGCCTTGAGAATGGCCAAGTACATTGTGGAAATTATATTCACCGGGTTTTCATCGGCACACCCCAGCAAAGAAATAGCACAAAAGGATTGAATCCGATGAAGCAAGACCTCGTCGTCCCAACCCCCGTTTCCCATTTCCACCATTGTGGTTTTTATTTATTTTTTCATTCAGTTAGAGGGAAGGGACGAAATCCAAGAACTTCCGTAAAAGGAGGAAAAGACTGACTAACGAACACGAAATTTGAAATACCACCGAAGGTGAACCAGAACGGTAACGGAAGGGGAAGCCGTTTTTCACTCTTTTTTTGTTCGTCACCCTTACAGCCAGCCCGGTCTTTAAGAGCGGAAGCGACAGCATTGAAGAATGTTAAATGACGGCGCGTGGGTCATTAGAGCCGCTTGCACGCGCTACTTTTCCGGGATCTTATACACGATCACAGACGCACGGATTCTTTCGTAACTTTAACCGGCGAAGAAGGCGGAAGCAATTGTGAGATATGCAGGAATCAGGAAGGAAGTCTTTTTTTGTTGTTTTGTGGCTCTATGGGGCATCATGCCTGACTTGGCGTAATCCCGTGTTCGTTCAGTCCCCTCTCCCCCCGGGTGTTTCGTCATCTCCGAGATTCACACCGTGACAGCTTCCTAACTATCAAGATCAATTTAGCTTTTCTTGCAGGGGCAGTAATCCGTGCTTTAGATTGCTAGAAGTAAGAGGAATGAAGAAATAAATAAGTTGACGAATGAGTGCTTTCTTACGACATTTTCTTTCCGTTTCGGTGCAAATTTTCTTTTATCACTTATAGCAAGACTGGGTGTGTGTATTTCTCTCCGTGAAAAAGAGAAAAACGACACACGACGCTGCCGAAACCTCTTCCCATTCGTCAGTCGAAAAGGAACAACGCGAGCTAACATAGCATCGATCCGGTTTAAAGAACCGTTGGAAAGGGAGACAATGGCATTACCATCCAACATTTCCCCCCGCATAGACTGCTGCATCGGAGCCACGCGAGAGTGTTCTCCCCGGAAATCCGATTGAAGCCATTTTCAAACTTTCGTTTAGCTTATGTAAAGAAGATGTAGAATATATAGATATTAAGGGATCAATTTGTGTAGAGATGTCAGATTTCTTCCTAGGTTGTTGAATGCGAAAACAAGAAAAGAAATGAAGCGTTGACCTACAAATATGCATAGATCGCACATTGGAGACGGGAGCGTTAGAACCCCGACAAACCTGATACAAACCATTCTTAAATACACCTCAAGAGGTATGCATTGTGATGTCCTTGTTCGCTCTGTCGAGTTCATTGGTATTAAGCCTTTACTCCTCAGGGACGATTCTTCGGTTCGTAAGACAAAGGCGTAACGGAATGTTGGGTACATCCACAGGACATCTACGAAAATTCCATTCGTATCTTCATGTGCATCGCACTCCCGTTTGTACAATTTTATGATAGAAGTTGCATTTCAGGGGTACTAAGTTCAATACAATACTTGTCACAGGAACAAACAGAGGTTTCGGATAATAATGCGAATTTTTCCGGTCGTTGATCACGAGAGGAAGAAGTGACTGAAAGAATGGAGAGAGAGAGAGATGCCCGATGGAAAGGTGAAAGACCAGCAGCGACGCGTGTCTATTGACCACTCCGTGCTACGTTATGGTGACCAAGAATCCTCGCCCACATCTCCTAATATCCTGAACGCGCATGCACGCCTATCGTTCATCATCCTTTCTTTTCAGGGCTCTTCCTTCCCGTTCCTCCCAATGTCACATTCCGATTTCACGACGAAGCCGTTTCCACGACGTTCTGGACTACGCCGTAAAAAAAAAACAATGGTTCGGCCTAGATCCCTTAGATGGTTGTACGATTTCAGAGGGGTTTTCGGGGATCGAGAAAACATTTGAAATGGTTTTAAACGCACTTCAAAAACCATGTGACATAACGATGAGTAATAACAACTCGATAGCTCTTGAACTATTAAGGAAGAGGCTCGGCACGAGTCTTGTGAGCCCTAGAACCATTCTTTCACTATATTTGCTTGATAGTTGCTCGTGAGAGTGATCATGTGAACGTCCCAGATCGTAGCATTGATTATCTGCGGTGTCAAAGCCCTGAGATCCTGGTAGCTCGATCAACTAGTTTCAGTTCGTGTGTGCTTGGATCCACGAAAATGGTTCAATAACAGTTTTCCCCCCAAAAGTGGCTCCAATCCTTGCCTTTAATTACCATTTTTCACTACATTTTCTTTAGTTACTGACTGGAGTGATCGTGTGAATATCCTAGGTCGTAGCGTTTATGTTCTGCCTTGTCAAAGCCGCGGTAGCTCCAGGAATCAGTTTCAGCTCTTCTATGAAAATGGTTTCACTCTAGAACTTTTTTTTTAACAGTTTGGCTGGAACGTACGCGATCGGCTTTATATAACATGACTCAGTCTCGTCATGGGGTTCGACTATTAGAAAAAGTAATAATTTTAGGTGATTCGGATTCGATGTTTACATCGAATCCGAATCTCGTGATGAAACAGAATAGGGATGCCAATTCGATTTAATTAGATGATCGATTAATATGTTGAAGTTTTGATATTTAATATACAAAACGAAACTAATCGAATTTTATTCGGCATTTGAACCACCGATTTCGCTGTTCAGGCATGCAATTAGGATTTAAAAAATTAACGTTTGTAAGCAGTAGAACTCAACGAAATGACTGCTTTGACACGCGGCTCATTGGCTCTGCAAGGCTCATCCGTCAGCGTAAAAAGGATGATTATCTGCGTTCCTTCATGGTTGAAATAACATGAGAGACCACGAACGAACGTGCGGAGTTCATCAGCACCTCTGAATCTTCCATTATCTCACTCTGCTGCAGTCGGGAAGGAAATTAAGCTTGGTCAAATTTTGATAAATCAAAATTTGGTCAAAATTTGATTGAACAAGTCCCATCAGATTCACCTCATAAATCGGATTGACATTTCAACCGATTAACACCCCTGAAATTAAATTTTAAAAAGCTAAATCGATCTGACGCATGTTACTTATTGCAAACGATAACAACAATCTCTTTTGATACCTCCACGAAGGAGCAACCAGTTGCAGTTGGACAATGTTGGCATACGGTGAAGTCACATTCCACGATATCGATCACCGAGTAGGCGAACTGGTGTATGAGCCACTGAAGTATCGAAACACTTGCGTGAACGAGAGAGCGAGAGAGAGAGACGAAGTGAGAAACTCACTCGGCGACCGAATGAACGTGAATGGAGCGGAGCGAGGGGTTATCATGAAGAGAAAGGAGATACACGCGAGGCCCATGCGATTAAGCCCTCCCCCCGTTCTTTAGCACTTCATCCTTTTCCATGGTTCATTTCCTGGACATGCTGGAGCTGCGAATTTTAGAAGCAAGACTGCTCTTTGCGCAGCCCTGATGACGTGCGTCGAACAGGTGCGCCTCCATCTGTGATTATGCTGCCGTTTAATTTTTTTGCAAACCTGTTGAACCTAGTTTATTCGATTAAATTCGAATAGACCAAGTTCAACAGGTTTGCGAAGTTGCCAAGTTCAATAGGTAAATTCATTCAATAACAAACATGAATAGTATGTGCAAAATTTGAAGTCGTTCATTTGATGAAGAGGTAGATCTTTGAGTAGAAGTAACCCTGTAACAAGAACCAGTCTGTATGTGGGATTTCAAATGAGAGGTGCAGTTGGTGGAGTTTTATTTGAAGAAAAATTCTGAGATTTTAAAATCTATAAGAAATTCAATTATATAGTAAATTATTTTACGCCCTCTTACGCATTCTTTCTATTAAATAAGCTCGTTTCCATCCAGTACTGCTTCGATGATAAATAATAAATATGACTTCAGAAGCTTTGCGACTAAAGTATTTCTACAATCACTTTTGGCCAATCTAATTTGCAAATGCTGCCGTAGTAATTACTTTTTTCACCTCATATCTTCGAATTTTCAGTCTTTCTTATTTTATTTATGTATATCAATTTTTTCATATGTTATCTTCCTTTCGTTCTCATCTTCCTCTACTCGTCCATTTTTTTCCTAGCTTTCCCTCTTCGTTGCATGCACCTCTCTCTTTTTCGGAATGGATCACTACCTCTAGCAGAAGCAGATCCCTCTCTTATTTTGTAAGGTTTTCCGAGAGATCCTCGTGAAAAATTCAGTCGACCTACTCGCTATAGGAGCGATAAAAAAAATACGCAGACGCATCAAGCACACTTTAAATCTGACAGATGGCGTCGCTACTCGGACACGATAATGTAACACTTGTTCCCACAGGAGCTCAACAGCGTGCCTAGAAAATAATCCCAATGGGGAGGGAAGGGGGCTGACATCTGAAAAATTGTTAACCCACCCTGCATTTATGGCCAAATAAAAAAAATTTTGAGAATCGAACCTGTAAAATTTATCCCAGGAGAGGGGGTTATGGCCCACATAACCCACCCTTGGGCACGCCACCGCAGGAGCTTCTACACGGTGTTCCCAAAAAAAACTGCCAAATCATTTTTACTAATAATGACAGTACATTTTATCAGATCGACTCAGTATTTTCAACACTGCATGTGGATAGAGGAAAGAGGCTATGTTCCTAATTTAATTTTAAAAAATTGACTCATTGTGTCACGTTCTATGCTAATTCAAACTTGATAGGCGAAAAGTGTGCCGTACAAGCTCGCTGATGCGTTCGCCTCAGCCAGTGAAGCGAACCGAGATCTGAGCGTGTCATACCGAAGAGTCAAAGAGGCAGCGAGGATGGTGTTTTTCCTTCGTCACCTATTTCGATAACGAAATCTTTGGCAAATTCAAAGGAAATTCATACCTTGCATATGTACCTATAACAATTTAACACTTTTTTTTTAACACTTGGGTTTCCAAAAAACTACGCCAATATTTTTTAAATACTGAAGATGAAAGCTTCATCTGATCAGCCCAGTTAATAAACACTGAATGTGGATAGATAATGAGAGGTTTCTGCCGAATTTTAGGCAAATTCGTACATTTGGACACAGCATAGGCTCAAAATGGCTTCCACGTTCCCGGACGTAAGCATGCAGCCGCTGTCACCATTCCTCGAAGGCGCTCAGCTCCTGATATCCGGTGCTTTTTCTTATTCTTCAAGTTTGAAACTGTGTTGCACGTGACACATTGAGTCAATTTCCTTCAAATTCGGCAGAAACCTTCTTTGATCTATCTGCATGCAGTTTATGAAATATTGAACCGATCGGATAAAAGTTGCTACCATTTCTACAATAAACGAATTGGCACAGTTTTTTTTTAAACACCGATCCCATGAAGCATATTTTACACACGGTCTTTCCCTACAACTATGGTATCTGTGCCGGGGTGTGTTGAATTCCTGGAAATTTCGCTATTCCCATTCTGATAAGGCAATGAAAATAAACTGCAGGTAAAAGTGGAACCGCATCGACATCCAAGTCATGGAACCCGTCAAACCTCCTCCCATCTCCTTACACTCTTCTACAGGTATCCCAGAAAACCCTCCATATGTTTTATCCTTTCCATGGTAGTGTCTCTATTTGGAGACACTATGTGAAATTCATTTACAACTTGTAGCAGTATGTGCAGCAAAAATTTGAGGAGGACAGAAGTCCGATTGAAAGAATGAACTGTCATCCAGTCAGGGATATAGCAAAGAGCCTCAGTTACGAACAGTTTTGGCTTGGGTTCAGTGCATCTCTGACCACTTCCATATTAATTAGCCATGGAAAGGGTTAATTGCATAGAACGCAAAAGGTAAAGAAACAACATCGTAGAAATATATACTGTTTTGAAGGTTCCCTTCTCAACTAAAAAATAACACCACAGAAATCTGGGTGGACATTGATGTTTCAGTGACATCCATTCGAGGCGAAGGAACGCTTAGCGGAGCGATGGATTGGTCACAGAAGGCCCTGTGACTGGTCAGCGAGGTCATCCGATATCTCAATTTGTGATTTTTGGCTGCGGAGTATCTGAAGGAGATGCTTTACGTCACCAAACCCCGTAATGTTCCAGATCTCATAACAGTCATATTCCCTTGGCTATGGTGAGAAAAGCAACGGATGATATTCCCCGTCGATACCGGATGTACTCTGATACTGAAGGGGGTCATTTCGAATCGGTCACGTCATGGATCACGTTGGGAATCATGTCATACTGAAACATTAATACTCCACACAGATTTCTGTGGTGTAACTTTTAGTTAAGAAGGGAACCCTCAAAACTGTATATACATATATATCTTTAATGTTGTTCCTTTACCTTTTGTGTTAGCAATTAAACGTGTTGAGAGTTTTCTGGGGCACCCTGTAGTTTTCCGAATGCAGAAAATTACGATACAATTCCAGATAGTATAGGATCGTGAAGTCATAAGCATGGCTTATCATCCTTGGAAGGCAAAAAAAAACGCAGTTGGATTGGAATCGGATCCCTGCACCGACCTAAAAATACAGTAGCATGAAACCGAACACCCTTGGGATAATAATGAGCATCTTCCGGAACGTCCACCCCATTTCATCGCTTCCATCCCCAGAAAGATCGTCTGTGTATTACAGGGTGGACGATAGGAATGTACCCACTCATCCATAAGGGTCCCATGGCTGAGTGGGTACATGATTATGGTCCATCCCGCTTGTGATGCTCTTTTGTGGAGATTGAAAACTCCTCTTCCTCTCCATCCCTCCCACACCTTCACGTTTGGCTTCATCCCACTTCTTCAATGCTATATAGAACAAGACCTCCCCCCCCCCCCCCCCCTAAAAATACAGTAGCAAATCGGGTATTATGATGGCGTCACCATCGTGTCACGCGGCCAGCAACCTCAAATCACAGCTCGTGCGATTATAGCAATGACTCAATCTGGGTTCCATCAGTGGTAGAACAAGCCCCCCCCCCCCCCCCCCCCAAAAAAAAAGCAAAAAAAAGCCACACGCGCATCCGTACACACTGACTTGACCGAAAAGTCCCATATTATATTTTCATGGGAATCCTCTCTTTTACGTTTCTGGTTAGACCAAGCTGGCACAAGAGGTGGGCTTTGTCATTTTTGCACTTGTTTGGGATTTGAAGACCAATTTCCAAATCTCCAAAAGTATTTTCCATTAAAAATATTCTTTTTGCCGCATATGTTTATTTAAACTTAAATACTCGATACCTCCTTCATATTTGATGTCTACTATGCTGTTTCGAGAAATAGCTCCTCAAACACGGTAATTTAAACCCTTCTCGAGTCGGTCATAAGACTTATTAGGATTCTTGGAAGTGAGCCAACTTCCCCTAAACTTCACAACAAAAAGTTTAGAATTTAGTCTATCTTTGAGATCGAAGTGACTTCAGTTAGTATTTTGTATTTTTAAAAGTATTTCAATGGCGTATTTTTTAAATCTGTTATTTGAAATACGCGAGATGTAGGGCGTCCCAGAAGTGATTTAGACTGTTCGAAAAAAACTGTAGAGGACACGAGGAATAAAAATCAGAAACTTAGATCAAATTGACGGTGGAGAACGATGATGCGATTGAACAAACGAGGTGCTGTAATGACGTCACCATCGTGTCGCGTGCCCTCGCAGTCGAGATAGAAGCCATCACGCCCAGGGGCCCCGAACACATACCCAGGATTGAAAGAAAGCATGCATTGGAGCATTCGCTTCATTCATCACGAAATTCTACGTGCAGTGGTGTAGAATGGGCTGTCGCGACTTGAGGCAATTCTGACCACTGATGGAACCCAGATTGAGTCATTGCTATAATCGCACGAGCTGTGATTTGAGGTTGCTGGCCGCGTGACACGATGGTGACGCCATCATAATACCCGATTTGCTTATTCGAGTCAGCTTTCACGTAATCAAATCGGTTCAGCACCCGATGCACATAATTTCATGCGCCCTTCACAGCTGCCTGAACAGAGAAAGTGACTTTTGGAACACCCTGCATGAGTATTTTTTTTTTAATTCAAAACATGAAAAGGAATATTTTTCTTTCCTTGAAGGACATGGTTATCGAAACTTAATTTATTTTCGTACGACTTTATCAGGGGACTGATTGTTTTCCACTGACACTGGACGTCGAGATAATTTGTGCAACTCCCCTCCCCCTGATCGCCAATTATGACACTATATTACTTTATCCTTTGCATCTTCGAGGGCGATGTGTAATTCATGTATTGCCTCCATTGCAGAATTCCCTTTTTATGGTGTTCGTGCCAGCCCGTCTGATGGATTTGTCAATGGATGGCTACATTTCGGTGCGATATTCAGGACGCGCTGTGCGGTCATCCGTAGAGAATCTCAACTTTGCTTCGATTCGAGCATGTCGGTGCGTACGCGTAATTGTTCGTTCTTAGACTCTTAAACAGTGCCCCGGAGAGATATGGGATCGGACTGCGACGGTGTCAATGCTTCACCGACTATAGATAGAAGTGCCCGAAAGAACCCTCTTTCGTAATTGAACCGATTCCCTTCCCTCTCTTTAGAGGAAAGGGAAAGCGGGGAAATTTCGCCGAGCTTCTGTGCCTCGTCCCAGGAAGGAAAGGTGGGGAACTGGGAAGGTATTCCTCTCATCGTCTCATTGTCTGCTGGTCTATACTTCTTAGACTTTTTCAGAGTCAGACAAGAAAGGAGAGGTGAAAGGAAGAACGGTTCAGCCATGCACAGGAACCGAAGGGTCTCCGATTGTATCATTCGACATCTCATGCAGAAAGGAGAGAGGACTTTGCGGTTGCCTTATATGGGCTCTATTGGCACCCTGAAGAGAAAAAGTCTTCATCTCGTGGTATTCGAATGCATATCATTACCGGTTGTTGCACTTGAAGGGTAATAATGATATGGGATTGTCGTGTCATCTAGATCTTTTTTTTATCTAGATGACATAATGATCTAGCATGAAGACTGGAATGTGGCACGTCCCCCCCCCCCCCCCCCTTATACTTTATTGCCGGCAATAGCCGGGGAATATCAGAATAATTATAATAATAAAGTAAATATGAAGAAAAAATACAAGCAGAAAATATTTAAAGGGCTCCGAAATCGACGAAGATAACAAGAACACACTGGAAACTATCCTCATGGATTTCCTCTGAATTCCAGGTATCACACCATCAGATGAAGATTGAGTTCTTAAAATATCTCGACAGAAGGTTTTGGGACAAGTGGATTGTATAAAACGGACTTCAGCGCAATAAAGCTTTAAACCTCCTTTAGCGGTGCTAATTGAAGTTTAAAGTTTCATCACGCTAAAGTCAGTTTCATCCAATCCACCCTAGGACTTGAAACTAACCAAATCCAGGGACGTCATTTCGTGAACTGCAATGGGAGCAGCAGGATCGGAGGGAAGCGAAGGGCTATGGGTAGGGTGGCGATTTGCCCCCCCCTCCCTCAAGCCTCTCCGAAAAGACGTGCCTGACCAAATTACGTGTTTATTTCAGGGTGCAAATCCCGACTTGTTTGAAGAGGAAGACCCCCGAGCACTCGGCACTCCCGTCTCTAGATGGGGGACGTTACAAATTTCCAGTGGTGAAGGCCGAAACCGGCTAGCGTATCCCTTGAGTAACCACGAGGGCCAAATGGAATCTACCAAGGTTAGCGGTTACTTGGGACTAAGATGTGGGGAAAGGGGAGAATTCGCTGGGATTCCACAGCAAAGGCACATTTGTGGACCTTGACCCTCTTGCGTTCAGTAGCCTGTATGGTATCGAACCTTATGGAACAATCGCTGTCACTCGATTAGGAAATGAAGACGCAGTATTACCCGAAGTAGATTTTGAAGAAACACCTCGCTTATTCATGCGTGTATCTGAAACCCTTTTCAACAGGGGTGCTCAAAGTACAGTTAATGAAGGGCTAGGGCCGCGAGTCAATTTGGGGGGGGGGGGGGGGGGGGGGGGGAAGGGGGGTCTGAAGTCCGTTTTATACAATCCACTTGTCCCAAAACCTTCTGTCGAGATATTTTAAGAACTCAATCTTCATCTGATGGTGTGATACCTGGAATTCAGAGGAAATGAGGGAGAAAAAAAACAGCAGGGTGCAGAGAGAGGGGAGAGTGCTTGCCGTATCGTTGATGCAAACATACAAAATTATTTTAAAAAATAAGTGCCGGTAATTTAAAAAAATATCTCCATCAGATGTCGTGCGAGCCCCATGTTTTATTCTGCATTTGAAATTTCAGATGAATAAGGAAGAAAGGCCAGGTTTTAAGAAACTTCATTCACTGCTGCAAAAGGAATAACTTTTCGGAGCAGCAGTCTTGCCAGGCATTTCACTAAGGCGAGCTTCGGCACGGTACGCAGACGGTACGCAGTTTCAGAGACAAAATTCGTGTGTAATTACGATTGCTTTGCATTTTTTAAAACAAAAGAGTGCCAGTTTATCTATAAATAAATAAAATATCCTGCCAACATCAAGTGAACCTCACGTTCGTGCATGTCACATTTCAGACGAATAGAAAAAGTAATTTAGGCCAGCATAGAATATTTAAAAAAAATTGTTAAGTGCAATTAGATCAGAAGGTAGCATATTTTCAAGAACATGTATTTCTTCATAGAGACTTTCTGCTGCCTTCGTTGTCATGTTGGGAAGCTCCAATCCTGCCGAGGCGCAGCGCCGATCATTTCTTCACAGCAGTATTCAGTACTTTAACTTAAAAAATGTACTGTAATTGAAGCATTGGGAGAAAACTTTTTAAACATAGCAGACATTTTCCATATTTATCTGAGATGTAACGTGCAGGAAAATATTGAATGAATATATTTAATTAAAAAAAGTGGCAAGTAAATTGCCACTTTTTTTTTTAGAGATAGTTTAGCTTTCGTTGAGCACCTCCCCCCACTTTAGTTAACACCCCGCATTTTAACCAGCTATACCAAGTAAGTTTTGGATTTTCTCGAGTCCGTGGCTAAGTGGCTGCAGATCCCAATCATAAAACTTTCAGCATCCCTGCTTTACCTTGCCTTTATTTCTGGTTGAGAAAATGTACGTACAATGTTACCAAATGCGTTCAAGTGGTACCCATAATGTCAATGATTAAAAGTATTCATTGTGTACTCCTGGAGACAAATTTTACGACGGTAGTGCACAATGAGTCGGCCAAACTGGTCCACGACATTAACGCTGCGATTAACACGAACGACACCACTCGTCCTTCAGGTGCGCTAGTCTCTCTACGGCTTCGATCGGTTACTCCACTTGGGTATTTGCCAACGCTGCACATCGTTACCTCAATGGATCGAAAGCTTACAAGTGGGCTTATTGGCTTGTGGCATGTCACTACGCGATGCTTTTTCACGCATGATTTCGTTACACGCATGGATTGCCTCGATGGGACTGGGAACGAGAGTTGATCGAGGACGGGCATTTTTACCGCACTCGTGTGAAATGGAATCTCAGTTCATTCCGTATTCTCGATTACCCGAAAAGAACTTAACAGAGAATTTGGATGTTGCATCGGTTGCTCACTTACATTCTTGGGAACTCTGCCTCCCTCGGAGGTCTTTCTCCCTTCGTTTCTTTCGAAGGCCTGAGACATCTCAGATTTTCCCTCCCTGCTGATCCTAACTTACATCGCGCCGACTCGCTCTTTCGGACTTTCCTCTACTATATGTTGACTTTTTTCCTGATTTTTTAGGATCACGGGACGAGGTGATAAATTCTAATACGACCAATGGCGGTAGCACAAGCGGAGGGAAGTTAACTCATTGTGTGGGCATAAGTTCCCCAGAGTTTCCCACAGTTTCGCATCGTGTGTTCGATTCATGCATTCTACGCACGAGTCAGAACGCATCGTGTAGGCCGGCCATAGGTTTACTCTGCCGGAACACTTTAATGTGCAGTTCGAGACGTGAAGTCCCTTTTTTCACGTCATTGGAGAGAGAACTTGCTAGCATCCTATCGCCCTAGATAAGAGGAAAAGAAAGAAGGGTAAACGTAGAGAAGATAGCCGTCGGGGTCCGTCTTTCTCAGCCTACTCGACCTAGTCGGTGTCGACTGGCTGTCGACCGGGAGGAATATTAATTTCCCATTGTAGGCCTATTTGCTTGAATATTTCAGGCTCTTCCTGTTATCTCAGGGACTGCATTTTGAATTCTCCAGCGTCTCAACCTTGAAATCCAGCGAAAATGAGGACAGGAAAAGCTCATAACTAGGTCACATTACAGGAATAGCTATCACACGTGTCTCGGGTATGATGTAAAGGCTTTTGGAACGACCTTAGCCTTATTTATAGACCTTTATAGGCGCTGATATAAAACATTTATTAGAGGTGGATCGTGGATTAGAGGTGGTTCGTACAGTGTACGAACAGTCCAAAATTGAAAAAGAAATCGTTCAAAAAAGGTATTTTTGAATGTAAGGGAAAGGGCACCTCCAAAGAAATTGGATCGAGAATTCGCAGAAAGCATGCACATTGTTTTGCAGCCAATGCAGACGTTGCAAGGCAGTCGACTTACTGCTTCCTAATTCATGCACAACCCACCAGCTTCGGAAACCCTCGAAAACTCTCACACGGGTGCTCACACAAGGTTACTGAATAGAAACAATTTTGGATTATCTTTGACGTGATTCTTCGCAAATCCATATTTTATCAACTCCAAAAGCACAATACCCCTCTGGTTCCTTTGATTCCTCCTTCCGTCAGTACCATTTTGATCCTGATACTCAAATTGTAGGCGTTGAAGTCACGTAAAAGTTATGCAGGAAATTAGAGACCGCCCTGGCAGATGCGAGAAGAGTCGTATCATCAACATACAGTTCGATGGAGAAGTCCATGGAGAGAGATCTTTCCATTGGAGAAGGAAAAACGGATTCCCCCCCCCTCCCCCGACTTCTCTTTCCCTTTGGATTTTTCCCCCCAGAAAAAGTTTATACGATCCCTAGCTTATTTCTTTTCTCCGATTGGTGACGAATAGTTGTTGAGGATATGCATGTATTGCACTAATTTGCTTCGACTAGATATTTTGAAACGCAGGCCACACGTTCGCAGGACTGCCGTGAGAAAAGCTGAACCCTATCCTTGTGTTTCGGCTACAGACACCCCCTGGAATTTATCTCAGCAAGGGATCAGCAGCACGACCTGCCTTCACTGCTTCCAGGAATTTTTCTTTTGCCTTGAGAATCCCTAGCTTCCACCCTCTCTCAGTCGAAGCAAGGCTAATAATGAAGTCTGAGAACTGACCCTTGCGTTACGTCAACCATCCATGATTATGGAACAGGTTTTGTCACAGTTGTCACATGTAATCTGTTTTCTAGTGGTAAATTTGGAAGGGAAGAACGACGATACTCGAGGAGAAAAGAGGTATCATATGTTCAGTTTAAATGTGGAAGAATATTGAGGTTGGGGCATGAATGATGAGAGAGCAAAAATAAAACTATAAGTATCTTTTTCAAAAATTTTTAAACGAAATTCGTGGGAACTCTCTACGAACAGACTGAGCCATTCGTAAACGATGCAAGAGGCCTATAGACGTACGTCTGGTCATTTGGACAACAACCAAATTGAAACAAAGTGGTAAGCTTCTTTGGGTTTTTGTTAATAAACCTGAAAACAAGAATTTTTTTTTTCAAAAAAGGCTAAATCAAATCTTTTCCAGGAGCAGTCCCATTTCCTTAAGGATCGATGTGCAGAAAAAACTCGGCCCCAAGGCTAACTAACGAATTCTTGTTGCATGCCAGGATGAACCGCGGAAATTCACTCACTCGAAACGAGAATGTGACCTTTGCTAAAAGAAATCGAGCAAAAGGCGCAAGGACACCTGCTGTGAGGCCTAGAGTCATTTGCTAAGAAAAAAAAATAAGGAAGAGAAGGGATGAACTCTTCCTATATCAGGTGCCTGGCCGATTTTTTTCTCAGGACAGTAGCGACGTGATGAAAAGGGAGTAAAAGTGAGAGAGAGGAGAGAGACAAAGGGGAGGGAAAAGAGAAGTTTGGCTTCACTTAGAAAGTGAATCTTCGTTCTAGCTGGGTTCTTCATTATAAAGACTCCCCGTTGACTTAGGTCTCCACCTTTCAACCTTCAATTCCATTTCCCGGTTCCTTGCAACTTTAATCAGGGTGAACGAGTTGATCATGACATCAGGCCTGTCCGCAATGATGAAGCCGAGAACCGAGACAAAAAAAGTGTTCAGCTTCATTTGAACGAAGGTGAATGTTGGATTGTCCTTGTATAAGGGTGACGACGCAGGAGCGATTGCATTGATCCGGACAGAAAAAAAAAGCCTTGACATTAATTCCTGAACTAAATCCCCAGCCTGCAGGACAGGCCAGGGATTCTTCCTGGCGCTACTGCTTTCCTTCATGCTACACTGCCGGCTCCCCATTACCGTTTGCCACCCCTTCCACCGTGAAGGTTAGTCACAAGTGCGCAATGGATCACCTGTACGGAAGGAACCTTCGGCAGGCGTGGATATGGAGGGAGGAAAATGTAAAAAAAAAAGGTGATGAGAAGAAAGGCGAAGTCTACGACGTTGATGACATCGTGCTTCTTCCCAAGGACAATCCCATCCTTGGTCACGCTCGCCACCATAAACCATCGCATTTTTCTTATATAATTGATTAATAGTGCAAAAAAAATAGCCTTGAAGGGTTGGCAAGCCAGTGAAGATGATGAGAAGCTTACTTTGAACGGCTGTGGTGACTCCAGCAACTGAAGCAGCAGCTCGGCACGCTTGGAAGGAATGCAGTCCATGCGTTCCATGGAACGATGAATAATAAATTAACCCACGTGGGCGTTGAGGGGTTAATTTCGGTTTTCACGCGAAAAAGAAAGGCTGAGGAAGGATCTGAAGCACACGTGAGACTGCACGCAAGAGTCTCCTGGATTCCTTCCCCACGATGACAAGAGACCTGTCACATTTTCTCGGAAGAGCATTCCTGGTTTATTATTCCGTTAGTGGCAACAGGGAAGTATATATTTTCCTCGCAAGACATTGAGAGATGAGAAAGTGGCACTTTTCCTAATCACTTCCGGCATAAGAGTGATCTCCTCCACGATTAGTATCAGTGCATAATTACTGTCTCGATTCAAGGAATGTCTTCATCCAGTCGAGTGTTATGACATAGGAGTCACTCTGCTTTCACCTCACGTCTGTTTCAAGGTGTCAAAAACGTCAAAAAGAGACGTCATGTGGAGGAGAAACTGTGGCAGGATCAAAAATTATAATTTGATTCTGGCTGACCTTCCTAATTTCTAAAACACGAGCCTAAGCCAATTGAGGTCGTGTGTGGCAGGGGATAACATATCCTAATGATCGTCGAATCCCAATGCCACAACACTTTCACAATCATCATCGACCTGTCTGCTCGTCTCCATGGAAGCTATACTACCAACTATAGCCGGGGACAATGAAAAATCCTGTCGTGAAAAATCCCTATGGAATCGTCTGTGCGTAAGGGGGGCAGACGGGGGTTGCACGCTGAAGTCTTTCGACTGACCGTCCGGTCGATGATTCCGTGTCATGGTCGCTTCATTAGCAGGCAGTCCCTGGATCCACTCTTATGTTCGGAACTTCAGCCGTGCAGAAACATCCTAGAGAGAAACCTTTTCTGGATCAGCTCTTTTCAGTCGAGAATTCCCTAACACGGAGAGTTTCTACTTTCCGCGTCAGCGTGCTTATCTACAGGGTATGGCAAAAAATCGGAGTGTGAACCCATACCGTTAGTATCCACACTTATTAAAGCAATTTTCACCAAAACTGCAATATATCAATACATAGGTTGTTCCCAACAGGCTTCTAAATTTTAATACTAATTAGTATACCATTTCTTATAAATAGTGAAATGAACATTAAATTTAATAACTTTTTGTTATCACCAAGCACATTTAAAAATTAAAAAACAGAAATTGCAGGGAAGGCATAAACCGAACTACGGTGGAATTTTAGCGAAGATTGCTCAAATAAGAGCGGGAAAACGCGGGTTCAAATTAGGGAGTTGTTATTTTCCCGTCCCCTGTGCACTAGGTGAAAACGTGAGTTTTTCGTACGCCGGATACGAAGCGGCCTACAGGGCGCGACATTATGGGAATGAGGGGCTGCAAAACGTCATCGACGTGACAGTGATCGATAGACCATGAGTCTCGATCCTTCAAGGGCGTGTGCGTCAATTTTATTTACTGCAGGTCGATCAGCAGATAAGCAGCGCATCGAGACGGATGTTTTTTCAATTACACTTCATTTATAGACTGCATATCGCGTTATTTATATCCGTTATCTGCTGGAACAAATCACCCCGGTCAGTAGCTGCCAGATAAACGTGGATTGCAATTACCTTCTTTTTTATCTAAAAAAAAAAAAGGCAATCACAGCTTCCAGATTCTGGATTTCTCCTGAGGAAGTCCCTTCATTGTCAAAACAGGATACGAAGATAAAACGCACTTCTGTCCCATATTGCGTACTGAGAGGTATTCACCTGCGGGATTTCCCCGGTGATTTATCATGTCGGATGGAGGAATGACCTTGACACAATATCGACACATCTCCCATCTCTGACAACAGTATATGAAAACATGTTTCAGCGAAATGGCAAAATCTGTCTAGAAATGCCAAGGCTGTTGAGTTCAGACTTGGAGAAAATTGAGCAAAGTTGGTACCATGCATGGGTTATATTTAAAAAAAAGGGCCCTGTTTTTTTATTTCATTTATTTATTTCGGAAATAGTCTACGCAGACATTAAAAATTAATAATGAAATAATTACTAAAATTTGAAATACTCGCACAATAAATTATAAAATGACAAGAATAATTGTATTGAATGTGAAAGATATTAAAGTTACGATGTAAAAATACTATACATAAATAAAAATGGCTTCCATTTCGAATAAAATTTTTAAATTAACATTTGCTTCTGCCGACTAATAAAAATATTATGAATATGAAGATGGTATTGACTAATGGCTAGATTGTGTTTGAACCTCATGCATTTTGAATGAATCCTGTAGAACAGCAGAAAGGCAGAAAGGTAAAACAGCAGTAATCCGGATTTGCTACTTGATTAATTATTGGGAAGAAACCAATCTTTTTACATTTTAAAAGACCGAGAGATGGAAAAATAAAATGCAGGGAATAAAGTTTCTAATTATGAATACTGCAACAAGATAAACGGATGTTATTAACTGGTACAATATTAACTAGTATGTGTATAATAAACGACTTGAAGTTAATTCATAGAGGTTACTCCTGTACTGCACGGCCGCAATGCTTCCGCGGAATCGGGTCAGCCTAGATGGAAGGACCAGTGGCATTGGGCATCCCGGGGGGGGAGGCAGAGGAGGAGGGGAGTCCTTGCTATCTCGTTTCCGTGGAGAAATATCCGCACGTCATTCAGAGGAGGGAGAGGATCTGAGCTTTACTATTTTTATTACCTTTCTTCCTGTCGTCTGCTTTCTTTTTTTACATTTTCTTTTTGCCTGTCATTTCGTCCTTTGGCGAGGACTGACGGAGATCGCTCAACACGACCCTGTGACAACGTTTGTTAGCAGCGCTATCATCCTGTTCCTTCTGTCACCTCTGACACTCGGCGGGTCTTTATCATTAAAGTTAAAATGGAATACCATGGTTGGAAACGGTGGAAATGCCTGAAATACAGTAGCGTGAGATCCCACGGTTACGTCGGTAGTTCTTGCGATGAATCTGTGCATACGCTGAAACGACGCAAGTGCGTAAGGGTATGCAATTCACACTTATCACGCTATGCGAAATCAAAATATTTTATATTAATTTGGATGTATGAGAATAGATTTTAATGAAGATTTTTGATTAATTAAATTACATACGTTCTCTTTTCAATCTGACTCGTGGTTTTCCGTCCGACCGCAAGCAATCCGTTGTTCTGCATGGTTATACAGTATCTCGGCGACCTCAGCATTCCACTCAGATGTTCCGCAAGGCAGTGTCCTTGGCCGCCCGTCCTCCTCTTATTCAATAATGACGTCATTTCTACTATGGAGAACAAGGTCTACGTGTTTGCAAATGATACGACTTTCCACAATCCATCTCTTGTACGTCCCTAAAGAGCTGGTGATTACCAAAGAGATCTGGAATTCATATCCTAATAATGTCTTAATGGAACGTATCTTGAAATCATAAAAATCAACAATCTCCTTATCATTCTTTTCATGGAAATCAGCCTTCCTCTATCCATCTCGCTCTTCAAAATATCGCTACATCCTTGTAATTCATTTTGAAGTTTCTAGAGTTCACACTCAATAGTCAACTCAGTTGCTCTTATTCACATTGCAGTCTGCTGCACGTTATCTTGCGAAGGTCACGTGCCTAAGCCTTGAAAAGGTTTAGTCTGCACGTGCAAAATCTTTCTTGTCTTTCACTGCAGCTACCCAGTTATACATGTATAAAAACCACTGTACATTCACCCAATCATGGCGTATGCCTCTCACCTCTCTGGTGGAGGGTGTTCCACCCATTCATTCGCTTATCGATAGAATTAGCGTACAGGTACGCCTTCACAAGATATTTGGCATCAACTATCTGGAAATTTTCGGGATTCACCCTTCCCAACCCCGTCGTCACTCTGTAACTGCTTATCGTCTTTTCTTCTCTTTTCCCAGCAATGAACTTTCTGCTCTGCTTCCTCCCCTGAAACCTTTCGCAAGCAGGGCACGGGCATCGGCCTATCCAAATCCGTCCTTCCTATACCTGGGCAGCCCAAAGCACGAATGCACGAGGCATGCTTTCCTTTCATCCGAATGGAACTCTCTCCAGGATGTCGTGCTCTTTCCTTTGCCTTTTCAGATTTTCGAAACACTCTTTCTTTGCTCTCGTACAATCACTAATACCAAGTAATTCTTGACCCCTTCTTATGGAAATGGAAAAAAAGATCGGTGCTCTAATGAGCTATTATGGAATTATGGAAATTTGAGCGTTGACGAACAATTTCGAAACCAATAACATTTTGGAATATGTGACTTATCCCAAAGCTATGGATGGATATGTGATAGATTAATGACCTGATATAATCTTCACTAATTCATATCTAGTCTTGGATTATCATGATAACATGATTTAGAATGAATACCATTTCCACACTCAATTCTTTTTATTTTGGGACCTTGTGTCCTCGAAACGATGGCCTCTTTTTATTTAATAATAAAAAACTTGCTGATTTGTAGTGCCCTTTTGATATTTTTTTCATTCGCCTGCAAGACACTTCAGGGGTCGCCCATATACTGGCTCTTTTTTCGCATCGTCAGACAGCACCTAATCTTATAAATATTTGTCTCACTCAACCCTCTGGATTAGTTGACAATTTATCTTATTCAGGTGCAGGTGAGTCTCACACCCTTCGATAATCAATTTGGGGCGAATGAGGTATGGCAGGACATTGAGTGAAATTCCAATTTTTCTTGGATGCCTCAATTAGCCTGAACTTTGGAGGAAACGAGGCTTCAGTTTCACCTGTGACAAATCTTTTCTTGTGTGGGAACTTCAAAACCAGTAGAGCGTAGAGATCGATGGAGATTAAATTAGTTTGAGTAGAAAGCGCGACACAGGTTCAAGTTTAAGCTGCCTTATTCATTCCCGTTCCAGATGGTATCAGAGCAGGTTCATTTGGTCAAGGCTATGGTCTCGCTAATGAGTTATATTCTCATCCCCAAAAAGTGACCAAGAAGATGATCATGACCTTGGAATCCTGCCTTAGCAATAATAAGGGATGGACGCAAACGTTAGAGGAATTAAAATATGAGAATGAAACATGCATAGATTATAGTCTGTGGTCGCAATTAAATTTTTACCATAGCTTTCGTGCGATTTTTAGAAACACACCCATTATCAATGCTGATTCCATTTTTAAAATGGGGACACTCCAAGAAAGGGTGCAGGCAGTGGTGCAGTACATTGAGTTCAACAAAGCAACAAGTTTCATGGCCTTCCTTGAAGAACAGGATTGCACTGAAAATGCAGTTTTACAAAATGGGGCTCCCCATACTTTTCTAGAAGAAATCAAGATTTTTCATGCCCGTTTCTCTGAACGACGAATAGGAAAGGGTGGCTCATCTATAGACTCCAAGATCATCTCACCTAACCCCAATTATTTTTATCCTTGTGTAGAATTATCGAGGTACTGCGTGAAAGTAACGAGAACTCAAAATTGTCAAGAAATTCCGAAAAACTTCCTCATCCATATAGTGGTGGATCCAAGGGGGTGAGGGGGGGCAGCAACCGCTCCCCCGAAGGCTAAGTTCGCCATCTATTTTCAAATAACTAATAGATAAGTGAAAATATTCTCGTTGGACTCGGTGAAATGAACATCCAAGTTTTCCCGCGGATGAAAAGTGAAAAAGGTGATAGGACGGAGGATGGCGATTGGTGGTAGTGATGGTGGTGGTGGTGGTGGTGGTGGGGAGGGGGGGAGGAGGAACTAGCGAAGCATCGCTCCACTCCCCCCAATGAATAATTTCTGTATCCGCCACTGCATACATATAATCCATGATTTCTAGAATCGTTTACAAAAATGTTTTGACAATGGATGACGCCTTAAAGAAACAGGCAATGAAAACCTATAAATAAAAAACTGGAGACCCTATGCTATAATCCAATGTGTATATCCATTGTCATGATATTTCCTCGCCTTTAAATCCGTCCAACCCTTGGATCCTCCCTGTATCACTAAGACAATTGAGCCATTTTTCGAGCGCTTGCAACCCTTCACCCACTTAACTAACCTTTGGCAACTACTGTATTTTCGATAAAACACCTCCCTCAGCTGGTACTTGATATTCATTTGCGATAACAAGCTGCACAAGTGTTTGATACCGGAACATTGAAATAGACACATTAATACAAGAAATAAATGACAAATATTAAGTGTTCGCTTCCCCTTGAAGAAGAAAATCCTAGTTTTCTTCCTTCAAGGCTTTCTAAGTATAGGAATCTAACAGAAATTAATCACAACTCGCGTCCTTCATCGCCATCATCAGTCCTCCTTACTACCTCACGTCTGCTGTCACGCGTTATGCCCCCCCAGATGGGCTTGCTTGCCTTGACACTGACAACGACGATGCCTTGAAAAAGAGACGAAAGGAGAGAACTCACTTTTGTGGGGATGAAATGTTCCTCTCGTGGATCGATGGGAAAGGCCACTGATTTCCTAAGGGGCCTTCGAACTGTATCAGGGATTTGAGCAAGACGAGGGTTATCCACGCGCGATTGCCATTTTCGTTCAAGGATGTCATTTTCTCTTTCCATTTCCTGGGGGATGGACGGGGTGGAAGAATGCCGCCTCAAGGTATTTATAGGCCGATTTAAAAAATCTTGGTCTGCTCCAGTCACGGCTACCGGCGGCATGGGGTTCAAATTCAACATTGAAGAGGAATGATAGAGCAGTTTGCTGGATCTGGTCTGACTGGGGCTTCTCATATATCGATGAACTGGAGCTTGATTCATGTGGGAAATTCCCCTAGGGCCATTTGGGTGATGTACATTCAAGGCCTGACCTTCCCCAAACTCTATTGGACGTGAAGTGGAAGAGAAATGTCGACGTTTGGGGTTTGCGGGAGAGCGCGGGAAAGGCTGGATCCCGTCATATTGGGTAGGGGTTGAAACTGCATCCGGTGAAAGCATATTGAAAGCAATAGGTTGGTTATCGAAGGACGGTGGAGGTGCGATGATCTTTGGTGAAAGATCTTGAAGGTCCAAGGAAACACCACAGTCCAAATTGGGTTCCGGCAGGCTATATTCCATTCCTTTAAAAGTAAATTTCTCTTCTCTCGAGCCTTCCATCACCGTTGGGGTTGATAATCCAATAGTATATATCTTATGCTTGATATGGGCGGGCTATTAAATGATAAAGGCCATGTCTTGTTACCAAGTCTGACACGTGTTCAAAATCCCACTTACTATATGAGATCACGTATAGATTAAGTAATCTGTACTGTATATCAAGAACTGTATGCGTTTTTTAGAGTAATAAAACTGTACTTGAATACTTTTGTGATGCTCATAAAGAAGCACGTTGTACTTAATTATGAGCATTTAAATCGAAATATTTATGCATATAGCTTTAAATGCATGAGTACTTCGTACAAATAATTCGTCAATGTCCAAACATTCCAAACAAGACTTTTACAGTCTCGAAACGTCAAATTTTTAGCCTGAAATGGAGGCCCTTTGTAGGGTCAGAGAAAGTGGAAGGGGTGTCGCTAGAATAATCGACCTAGGAGCAGGTTGATGGTGAAGAAATGTGCAGAAAGAACTGTGTCGAACTGGAATAATATCGTCAAGAAAGGCTGACATAAACATATTCTTACGCTGAGGTCGACAAAGGACGTCGACAGGAAAAGATGTAGATCCGTATAGAGATAGTCTGAGATTCACTTCAAAAAGGATTATTAAAGGAGCGATTCATCAAGGAAAACAGCTGCTCAATGCCGTCGTCCAGGCGCAAGGCCATACAATCGTGCTTCAATTTCAGAAAGCCCCTGTGTACTCGCGGTATTTCACAATCTTTTACTGTAGAAATTGTTGTACCTCTTTGGCTAAACCAGCATTACATGATAGAAAACACGTAGATATATACCCGTCGGGACATACACAGAAGTAACTTCTACCCCTTCTTAAAAATATGTTCGCGTTTTTTACTCCCGCCCAGTACTTCCGGATTTTGCATCAGGAATTTGGATATATTTATGAAAAGAAGAGCGTCAAGCGTCGTTTAGACCGACGGAACGAAACCTGAAATTATTTAAAACCAGAAGATCCACTTTAAATTTTTTCGGCTAGGACGTGACAGGGCTTGACAAGACTCCACAGCATTTGAAATGGTACTAGACACGAAAGAGAGCCAGCCTGCGACACCTTGTACATAAGGGTCCTTGAGTCAAATATTGCCGCGCAAATATTTGACGCAAGTATCCGCGCAATTGTGAGACTATGGAGAACGCTCCGATCATTAACCAGCGAAGGTAAGTGAATTTACACTCATCTTCCCGAAAAGTTCGATTAAGGGGCTGGGGGGGGGGGTCTCAGACATAAGAATTGACCGATTTCGAACGCAAGAGGCGCGTAGTTCAGACAGAGCTCAAGGTTCATCATTTCCAGCTACCTATCCTATGAATATTTCTATCTTTTCCACCTTACAGCGTGAACTTTAATGAACTAGCCCGCTATTCACTCACACGAGAAAGGAGGCAGGTCACGAAGAAAAGAATGTAAGGAAAGGGTCTTTTATCTCGGAATGATCCGCTTTAGCTTAACCTGTTCCCAAGCGCGAGTTCGCATACAGTATGAGTAGGATGAATGGTGATAAAAAGCCTGCAAAATAGGCGCAATTAGTGAATTGAAAACACAGGGGGAAAAACGGAACCGAAGGCGATCTGATTCTCCCTACAAAACAGTCGAGTTAATTCTGGTCGATATTATTTCAGTTCGACGCAGTCCGGTCAAGGTGTATCATGTCCAATTAATTTTTTTTTCTCTGTCGGCAGAGTTCTCGTTCAACACTCTTCTGTAATGACCTAGTTCTGTGCTCTGTGTAGTGTCGACATCTTTCAAGTCGACGCAAGTCAGTGTCGACACTATTCGTAATGTCTTAGTTCTCAGTCGGGCTCAAGTCTGTGCCGCCATTATTCCTGTTGGCAACTTTCCAGTATTCGTTAGTGAAAACACTCCCCAGCCGACTTATTTCATGGCATTTGTCTATGTCCCCAAAATTGCAATTCCCTGGATATGAATTGGCCTTTTGAGAGCAATGCATAAAAATTTGGAGTTTGGGTGTCATGACATCATGCAGGTTTAGCGCTATGGGTGCTCAATGTAGACTTTCTCCTCGATAGGCAACTTCTTTTCCCTCCCTTGTTTTCGGGGGGGGGGGGGGGGGGGGGTTT
>CAJPEV010000004.1:388675-434858 GCA_905338385.1 Darwinula stevensoni | reverse complement strand
CCATTAAAATCTGCGCTGTGTCGTGAATTGTCCTCCCCTCTTTTTGCATATTCAGGATGGCCTGCTGTTCTTGAAGGGTCAAAGATTTTCCCCTACTCTGACGCGTTGACACGATGTCGAAGGGAGTAAAGTGGACCCATAGGGCCTTTGTTACCCCAAGTATGGGAAGTAATACCTACTACAGTGACATCTCTAAAAAATTTGTGGATGTACTATACCATATTGTCAGTAACGTCCACAACAGCGCCGTTTCGACTTTGATATTTTTCCTTACCCGAAGTATTAATCACCACATCGACCTGCTCAAATTCGTAGCACTGAATGCCTAATTTCTTCTCTTATATTTTCTTCGATGCAGCTAGACCGCAGTTCAGCATCTTGCAGCGTCGTATTTAGATGAATACGAATACTTGTACGAATATTGAGATCGCTCGATTCATGGGATTCGGGTTATATCAGAGAGCGGACAGCACTGCTGGTGATGGATGCTTACTAGAAGCGCGGCTTGGCGCTGCCTCCTGATAGAGGTCAGGCGCATCGTAGGCTTGCTTATTATAAAATATTCGCCTAGCTTTTGATTTCATGACTCTTAGGAATGAACGAAGAACTAGAAGAAAGTCTTGCGAGCTCCAAGCAACCCTGGAATAAACAACTGAAGGTGAGCGGATCTAATGAAATTTAGGCCTAGACAACGATGCATGTGTGTTTGATATATATATTAGCAAATAATTCAGTTTTCGTTTTGATTACCTGAGTTGAGGGCAACTTGGTGTAAAAGACCAGTGCAGACTGCAAAGCTCAAGATGTCAGAATCTCAGGTGTTTTCTCTGAGAAGGTAGAAAATAGAGAAAATTCCTCCAAGCCTAAGTATGAATAGAGCAGACAAGCTATAGTAGGGTGGCCAGACGTTCTTGTTTTACCGGGACAATCCTGGTTTTTCTGGCTATGCCCCGGTTGGAATTCCCATTTCCATTCTAGTGTCTTGTTTTTTTTTTTTCTTCCCCATTGCAGGTACTACCATTCTAGCATTTTCTTGAAAATGTCTCAGTATTTTCTGAAAAAAATCTGGTCACCCTAAGCCATAGGCACAGATAAGGAACTCAAACAAGAGACAGCAAAATTGCATTAAGAAGACCTTGCAATTTAAATTAAAAATTACTTAATGTCTTTAATATTTATAGGACAGAAGACAAGCAAGGTTTCAGTTTAAGAGCTCCTCAAAGAACCCTAAGGTACACCCTGAATAGTCTGAATTGTTTAATTGCTGTAAATATAGCAGTAATTTAATTTAAAAAAATTGTTTTTATAAAATAGTATTTCAAGGAGGGGGAGATTTTTTGTGTCTGCAGGGATAGAATTATATTCTCTGAGCAATGTTGCAAGAGCGGATCTGTATCCAGAGATTCTTGATTGTAATAAGGTTTGGCATACTAATAATAAGGTTAAAAGCATACTGTATTATGCATTTGTTATTCTGATATAGGTTTGCATTTTATGTGAATACTCTCCAGTTCCTGGTTTGCAAGTAGGCAAAGGGAAAAGGTATTCATTGCTGGAAAGTCAATTTTCTCCAGGATTAGCAATACTTACCTGTATTTTTTATATGTGGCAAGTAAATCAGAATTCATATAGTTTTGTTCTGTTGGACTTTTAATTTTCTAAAATGAGTTTTGGCAGTTGTATCCCTGATTGGTTAACATAGCCAATGTGAGGTTGTATAATTACACAGTACAGTTGCCTTTTGATACATTTAGGAACAAAATGTCTCATTCTGAGCAGAATACTCTTGCCAAGTGCCATCTTTTTCTGCTACTTTGACTATTTTGACTTTTCAGTTCCTTCTGTCTTATGTAATGGTATGGCTTTGTTACTTTTAGAAGAAAGGGGCTTTAATTTATCACAGGCTACATGCCATCAGAAGAATTTAGAAAATCAGGAGACTCAGAAAGTTAGAGTGGAGTGGTGTGAAAATGACTACAACCTAGATAACTAATCTCTGGGACTGGGACCTAATCTCTGGGAACGAGACTTCATAGTTCAGAATTAAGGTGTTGTAAGAACTGATAATAATACTCGTCCAAGTTGACCCTTATGTAAAAATTTCATTAACAATAACAGCTACTAACAGTTATGATAACCAAAGCAATAAACAAAGATTAAGGGATCACTAATTTTTTATTATTTTAAATTTTAGTATCCATATTCACAGTTACCAATGTGGTGTCCAATATTACTGGATAGGCCTGCATACAAATGATGGTGGCAGGTACACTGCATTGATAATCATGTAACAGGCACATGTCATTCATTTGTGTAAAGTTTTGATACCAGAAGAGCAAAATATTGAATTGCAGATATTCATAGAAATTTCAAATATCAGACTGATATTGATGCAGTATTGTTACATTTTTATATCTTGGTCATTGTGAAAATGAATCTTAAATCCTAGACAAGTCCCATTGGTAAAAATAGATTTATGGGTGCATGTGGTTAATTCAAATCTTGTGCACAATGTCTGACTTGAAAATTTAGTCAAAATAACTGGAGAAACTTTATAACCAACCAAGGTCCATTTTTTGCAAGTTCAAGGTTGCATTGAAAAAGAATTTGAAAAGCCTCAGGGTGGAGATAAGGTAGTAAGGAAATGAGGAGAATTATTATCCTCTAAGAGAAAGGTGGTAACTCATTGTAAGAGTAGGACTGCCTGACTGCAAATACACATATGATTGAGCATAATGTAAAACCTGATATTTTTATTCCTCTTTTAAAACAATAGTCTTATTCAGAACCTGAGAGTCCATGATTATTACCATTTCAGAGCATCCATAAAGGAATCTAGCCAGTCAGGACATTATCCATAGTTTTTCTCCCTTATTTAGTTCTTTGTTCTTCGGTATTTTCTTTTCCATGGACAAATGCTGTGCATAATAGATAAAACTCTTCGTTAGTAAGGCAATCAAATAAATTGCAATTGAAACTAATTACAATTTGAGTCTTGTGCCTCAATTTACGTTTTAGTATTATCTGAAATAATTAAGTAATGCATTCTATTGATGTCAACCTTAGCTGAAGCTCTTCGAAGGACTGTTAATCAATTAAGAAATAATCAAGATATAAAAATGTAACAATACTGCATCAATATCAGTCTGATATTTGAAATTTCTATGAATATCTGCAATTCAATATTTTGCTCTTCTGGTATCAAAACTTTACACAAATGAATGACATGTGCCTGTTACATGATTATCAATGCAGTGTACCTGCCACCATCATTTGTATGCAGGCCTATCCAGTAATATTGGACACCACATTGGTAACTGTGAATATGGATACTAAAATTTAAAATAATAAAAAATTAGTGATCCCTTAATCTTTGTTTATTGCTTTGGTTATCATAACTGTTAGTAGCTGTTATTGTTAATGAATAAAAATGTATTCCCAGTTGAACCTGCTCATAATAATAGTCAAGAATGTTGTGGAATTAAGACTTGATACTTCAGAGCAAGGGTCTCTAATCCAGGGTCAGGGTCTCTAATCAATAGATCCAACATCATCTAGGGAGATGTGTTATAAAGTCTTTCAAATTTCATGCTCAGTGGATGGAAAATGCCCATTCCATTTATATTGCTGTCATCAACATCTCCCATTGTTTCTTTTTCTTTCCAGGTCATTTAATAGCAATTTAAATGCATACTTTGAAATCAACAAAAAAGCTAAAAATTATCTATCCTTTGGATAGGTGAGGCAAATTCAGACCCTCCTATAAAGTCCACCCCCCATGTTAAATAATTCAATGCAATATGAAATACAAGCAACCTGTTTCACCCAAATTAAACCAATGTTCGATATCAAAACAGAATTGATTGTGTGTGCATTTTCTTCTCAAATGGCATAGATCCCCCAATAAGGGAATTTCAAAAAGGAGGCATGGGGGCAAATTTGAATCAAGGGGGAGTCAACATTTTTATCACCTACCCTATATACACATGCTGTGAAAGTGTTAACATCAGGTGGACTGATATTACTTGGCTATGTTTCAGGCAGTGGCATCCTTGCTGAAATGTGGGATCTGCTTTGACTTCATTTCTACTGCCATGATAACTCCATGTTCTCACAATTGTGAGTTTTGAAAGATTTCATCTTTTATCTTATGATTGACCTAACTTAAGGTATTTTATGAAGCTTAGGCATAAGGGTGAATCTCTGGAAGTGAGACTTCTGAAGCAGCACAGTGCTGGCTCAGGTGGCTGGCTTGACTGATCACATTGTATATTATTGCATACGATATTTATGCTTGGTTCTTAAGGTTTCATTTTGAACCCATGATCCAATATATTCTGCACTGGAGAAATCAAATGAATCCAGTCTCTGAGTTTATGAGATGGCAGTAGGTAACCTGTGATATAACTTCACCAGATGGAGCCATTTTCTACATTTGTTTCTGTTGATCAATTATGAGGGCTTTCCCTTTCAAAATAAGCCCTTTTTTATCAATTCATGGACCAAGTAAGTCATCTTCCTTTGTTTGCTTGACAAATTGGGTGATGTAATCATGGCTGAGGTCACTTTTAAACTGATCTGACCCATGATTTCTCTTAGTATGTTATTTATATCTTTCTGGCCATAAACTTAGAATAAATGTAATTTGCTGGAAAAAAACAGGTGGCTGGCAATAGGGTGTGTACCAAAGTTGCCTGTGTCCAGAGCTCCATGGACCCCCATTGTTCACCTTGTCTTGCCTTGGGAAAGTAAATATTTCTATTTATGAATATTTCAAGAAGAAGAGAAATTCCTCATGAACAACTTCCTTTTGGGGTATGATCTATCATCAGTGGAGCGAGATGGATATTAAGGATTCATCAGCTTGGTGGACTACAGTTGCCTTCTTTGAAGAACTGGAAGTGGTTTCATGTGGTGAGATGAAAACACTTAGAGGTAGGTAGTGGTTTCAGAAGTGACCCAACCCAAGTGTACCAGTCAAGAAGTCTATCTTGTTCTTGTAGCACTTCTCATATCGGACCTTTTGTTCCCATATATTGATGGTCATATCACAGTCATGCAGTAACTGTGAAACTGCATGCAGGATGCTACATTACAGTATCCTGTATACTGCCCTGTTTGAGTTTGAACTTGGCTTAATGAGCTGCTTCTGTGGAATGCACCCATCATAAAAACATTATGAGAAATCATTATTTACAGGTAACACTCCTTGCAGTTGCTTATACATTGAAATCCTTCTGCAGAAGTCATCCATCTTTTTGTTCATGAAGAATTTGCTTCTTGTGAGACTTCATATGACTCTATAAAATCTCATGCTTAGTGGATCTTAGAATTTGAAGTTTCAGTAAACCAATTTAGATAGACTTTCTTGGGCCATGAAGGCTGATGCAGGATCCTAATTATTAGCCTCTGCCGCTGATGGGAAACCAGAACATGGGAGGTCAGTCACATATCCTATATCAAGAAACTTTTATTTAAAATCATAATGCCTAAGGTAATATTATATAGATATTTGTCTATAAGATATTTGTCTGAGTTGGTGGTGGTTTATGGAAGTACTTGTGGAATACCCTTTGAACAGTGATTGAACTTCCAAATATTTTCATCCACTGTACAAGTTTTTTCTTTCAACAAGCCAACATTTAACAAGATATCTTAATGCATAAAATCAAGCAAATATACATGGTTCTAGCCATGAAAATATCCTTAACTGGATGGACCTTACTTTGGATCAATTCCTGTGAAACAACTATTCCCCACTCCTAATATTGATTTCCCCTCTGGCTTGATCCTAAAAAGAAACCATGCTGAGGCATTGACATGGAAGTGATGTTGCATCTCTTTCTCCCATTAATAACTGCTGTCATAAGGCATGCTTTCTTGGGCTGGTACCATGCATTAATATGCCCATGTCACCATTAATGTTTTTTTTGGAGCACAAGGAGGGGGGAGGGGAAGGGAAGACAAGGATCATTATTGACGGTAGCTTGAAAAGTTGTGTATTTTGTTCAATGAGGTAAACAATGCAAAGGGAAAGGGGAAATAATGGAAGAATGGTCTTGGTCCCATCCACAGTGTATGCATAATAAAAAGATATGGGTGGACCCCATCCACCCATATCTTTTTATTTCCTCCTCTTGATCAGTAAAAAGAAGGGAAAAGTGGAGGTGCATACACTGGTAACACATACCATAAATCAACCTTCATCCTTCACAGTTCAATCCAGTTCACCTGCACTTTCACTTGTGACATCCATCTCCAGAAGGAATTTGTGGAAATGCTCAAGAGGGGAAGAGAGGTAAACTCTTTTTTTCTCTGTTGTGTTAAAGCCCTGGATGCTCAGGTCTTTCCCATAACTGTGAAAATGAAAGAGTTCCCCATGTCTTTACATGTGAAAATTGTTAAATCTTCTTAATACCTTCTGTGCCTTATTTTTCCTTTCCAGGGGAACCCATTCACATCATTCAATGTCCACAATGGAGTTTTGACATATTGACTAACTTTACTTTGGTGCTCTGTGCAAATTCAATAACTGGTCATATGGTAAAATCTCTTTGTTCAAGAATTACCATTTCATGAATAAAGAAATTTGGGTACTTGAAACTAACTGGTACCAATGGTTCCATTTTTGGGAAAAGTGAACATAACAACTAAGTGGTTGGTTACCTGGTGGTTGTCTGGCAGTAAACTTGTAATAAGGTCTCTTTGGTGATAACTTCCCTTAGGCTAATGTTAAACCTCCTCTACTATTAACTATTCCATCAAGGATAGGCCTACCTTAATTTTATTAGGTCTTTGTTCACTTTGTTGCTAAGTGAGTGTTTCTGTTTCCCCTTGATTGATACATTTTGGTTATCTTACAGATTGTTCGTTGTGCATTCGTCGTCACATGAGCTACAAGTCTCAGTGTCCAACATGCTTTGAGGATACTAGTGAGCCGTATTTGCGCAATAACCGAATTTTGGATGATTTGTTGGAGAAGTTCAAAGAACTTGTGATCCAACTATCCTCTGTGAAGCTGCTGGCTAAGAAGTCTTCCACACCAGAGAAGATGAGGCTTTTTACTTCTCCATCATCCAGAGGTTCAGCCCAAGAACCTCCAACATTCAAAGAGCATATGTCTCCTCTGCCAAGGGAAGAGTCTTCTTCAGCTCATGTCACAACTGTTACCAAGAAGAATGGAGAAGGGAAAGGAACCAGTCTCCTCCAGTCCTTCATGTCCCCTCCATCCCATTCCAAGAAGAAAAGATATCTTGAGGAGACAATTGTTGCAGCTAGTGTCACCAATGCCAAGGAAGAAAGCCAGACAGTCACATGTCCTGTCTGCTCTGTCCCTGTTCCTAGTAAAAACATCAATCTCCACCTCGATAACTGTCTAAAAAGACAGGAAGCCAGCAATAATTTAGTGTAAGGAAGTGTAAATCTCATTTTGCATGTGGACACATGAATATACATACCACCTAAGTTCATATGTGAATATAGATATATAGGGTAAAGGTGTGCATCTATTGGTAATTGACAATCATGAATAATAATAATAATAATAATAAATTTTTATTAGAATTATAAAATAGTGGACAGAATTGCAGTTTAAATGAATTGGTATATGGTCCCTGAACTGACACTTGATCTCTGTTTAGGAATTAGAAAAAGAATGAGTTATGGGATGCAGATTGAGTGGTTAGTGGAGAACTAAAAATGAAAAGTGGCCAAGCGTGCACCCATGTATGAACACGGAGGGGATAAAATGAAAGAAAATGGGGGATAGACACTATCAGGTGGGAGAAGGGACAGGGGAGCCTTCACATTTTACTCTGGGAAGTGCATAAGGTAAAGGTGGAGGACAAGAGTTTTAGGGTGGCACAACAATCGAGAGAAAGAAAATAGAAGGCATGCAGAAACAGTAAAAAAAAATGTTGCATATTATAAGGTGACTCATAGTTGAAAGATTCATGAGGCAATAACTGTCTGGAGGTGCATTGTGTGTGAAGAAATTTTGAATGTGGATGCTTCCAGGAGTTATGCATTTGAGAAGTTATGCAGGTGGAGTACAATACTGGTTGGCCCCCCCAAAAAAGCTGTTTTAGGCTTTATAAGACCTTGTATAGAAATCCTAGATTTGTCTATTTATTGTCATGCAGGAAACACTAAAATTTGTTCAATGAAGGTTTTGAAGTCTTTAGGTTGTTTGACTAGAGAGCAACAATTTTTGAAATTTCTGTAGGAAAATTCTGCTTTTCCATGTATTGGGGGGCAGCAGTTTCAGCAGTGCTCTACAGATGTGTCCTATTTGTTGCAAAAAAGCCAGCTTCTTATGACTGCATTCTTATTGCAGTCATATCTTTTAAGGAAAAATTCAATGTGTTAGAGTGATGTTTTTAAAAAAGGGTTGGAGAGAGAAGAGACTCCACAGAACAGATCCATGATTTGAGAGGAAACTCTCTTCTCTTCCTTCCTACACTCTATATTTTTTCTTCATAAATTGGTATAAGATGATACATATCTTACTGGGCAATATGCAGTGCACCTGAGTTGAACAGGGGCTTTCCAGAGTTTGGTAGCTCATGTTCCTAATTCAACATAGCTTGTTTTTTTTCTTGACCATAACTTGTGATGTATTCATGAGTTAGGCCTTAAAGGCAGCAAGATGTGTGTGTTCAACAATTCCAAATTTTATTTTAATTTTTTTATTTTTAAGGAGGAAATTGAATACAAGGATTGCAGGTGTGTTTGAGTGAGCAGGATGTATTCAAACATTCTTGGCATGTGTTGGGCTCCACCAGGATTGTGTTCTCTCCTTTCCTGTTTCTCATTTGTATGGACAAGATCTGTAGGTGCAGCATGTACCCCTGAGGGAGTCAGCATCAGTGGTATCAATGTAAATATACTTCTCTTTGCTGTGATGTCCTTTTGGCCCTGTCTTGATAGGAGATTCAGAGCATGCTGAACTGGTTTGATTCTGAATGAACTAAACTCAGCATCCCAAAACAAAGGTTAGGGTCATCTTATGATTATGTCATGAAGCCTTGTCATGAGAGGCTGAGTGATTGACCTGATTAGCTTGAGTCCAATGCCCAGGATCAGGAACATTGAAGGATGCTCCTGGATCATGTTGAATGTGACCAATGAATGAAGGGAAGGAGATGATCTAGGAGCATTGTGTATTGGTTGAAGAATTTTCTTTAGCATAATGTTAGTTGGGGTTGTGTATGAAGAGTGTATGCATTTACAGAAAACAGGAATTTCATTTGCAGATGTGTGGAAACTGTAGGTCATTGTCCAGAAGAAAGATGCTATACCAAAGGTGCAATGAATATGTTTTTCAACGTAGCAGCTATAAGAGCATATAATAGTAGCTATATAAGTCTGTTAGGCCAAATTTTCAGGCTTGTATCTAAAGTTGATAGCAATGGAGGTTGGCAGTTATGTGGCACTCATTTCCTTCCACATGAGGAGGTGGAATCCAGAAAAGTCAGTGTTGTGTCAGAGTATATTCTTGTATTGTATGGACCTAACACAGTCACAGGTCAACACATTTGAAGTCTTGTCATTTGAACAGACACTGGCAAGTTCTACCACAATAACTTTTTGTCAGTCATCTCTTGAGAATATTGAGGCTGCCCAAAACTGGTTAATTAGGGGGAAAATATATGAAATAAAGGCATTTTGATTGCAAAAATATTTTGGGGCTCATTCTGAAAAAAACTTGAAAAGTTAACACGGACCTTCCATTTTAATTTCAAAACAACAGCCTTTATGGGGTTGAAAGGTTTATAAATGTGGTGACCCAACTGAATTAAAATGTATGAGCTGGATGAAATTGACTTGTCTCCTTGCCTGGAGAGATTCTGGTTAGCATTTATCAGGGGCTATCTCTTCACATTGTCATTACTAGGGTGATGTGATGTTTCCTCTAATTCCTAGCAATGGAATCAATTTTGGTTATGAGTAGACTATCCCAAAGTTGGTGTATAAAGCTGAGTGATTACATCTGCAATATTTTCTGTTGTATTGTTGTGTCCTATTATATTTTGTGAGAAAGTAACCAAAAGCTGAAAAAGCTATATCTGATATAAGAAGTAGTTCTTTCTGCCTTTGGTTGTCTTTTGATAAATTGCTGTTCTCTTTCCTCTCAGCCTCATTAATAAGATGGGTGTGGTGTATTGGTCTGTTATAGAGTTCAAGATGTTTATTCATGAGAATTTTATCAGAGTATTTGTTTTTTTTATTTATTTTAATTTTCTTTAGGGCTACAATAGAGGGGAAAGAGGATGAGAAGAGAAAACCAATGCCAAAGCTGGTGTATCGTCTCCTGCCAGATAAGGAGCTGAGGAAGCGTCTGCATGATCTTGGACTCAGTGACAAGGGTGATCGAAAGGCCCTCATCAACCGACATCATAGGTTTTGTTACTTCCAATGTGATAAGATTTACATCTACAGGTTATGGCAAAAAAAAAACCAATGACTTTTAACCTAAATATTTCTACTCACACTGGAGCTATTTATGAAACTTTTATAGTGCATACAAGGTTCTGTTAATAACTGATTCTCATGATTTTATCTGAATTTGTTGGACTGAAGTGATACTATCAGCAATTATTTTTTAAAAAGTTAGAAATTAGCACAATACTTCATAGCTACAAAGATACAATTGCTCCTGCTGGTAGTGGAGTGGAGTGGAGGGGAGGAAGCACTGGTGCTCTGTCTTTCTTGGTCATCTAAAAAACTACATCAAACTCCCCTTCCATTAAATTCATTCTTTGGACTTAAGAATTTTGGGAAATATTGGTTATTATAACTATTTTATCAAAAGAATATGGGAAAACTTACTTGGTATGAAAGAAATCTTAATCTTTATTCTAACTGAATTGAACAAGATGTGGTTAGAGTCCTTGGATACAGAAGTTCAAAGTCATTGATCTTCTTTGCCATGCCCTTTAGTTCTTGTCTATGTTCTCCTTAAACCAAGGGCAATTCTGGATGAAATTTGAGAAAGCTCTGGATTGATACTCACTGTTTCCTCTGCTATTCATTGGGAATAAGCTCAAGATAACCATCAATAAAAGAAAACCAAACCAAACCAAAGAATGGATTTATATGGAAGAAGAGTTCAATGTGATCTACATGACCAGGAAGGACAGCACTTGACATCCTTTTCCAGCAGGAACTTTTGTCCATTATTAATCTTCTATCTTCTTTTTAATAATTGCTGATAGTATTGCTTTGGCTCAACTTTTTCAGATGAAATTTTGTGAATCAGTTGGAAACATACTAATACTTGCATAGTGAAAAATTTGCAAAAATACATAGAGTGTGAGCAGGGATATTAAACCTTGTAGGTTTAAAGTCTTTGTTAATTTTTTTGCCATACCCTGTATACCTATTTAACAGCATCATTGAAGGAATTCCTGAAAGATTCAGTTACACAGTTTGAAAGATTATTGCTTTTCTTTTGTTCATGAAAAGTTACAAGCTTCCCTGATCAAAGTTGAGGTTTTCTTGAACAATTTAAAAGGTAGTATTGAAAAAAAAAAAGGTAGGGAAGTGTTGTGTACTTCCTAATGGGAGCACACAACTTGCCAGAAAAGGCCTTTTTTTTGTCAGGTCATACACTCAACAATTTTATGAAGGGAAAGATGGTCAGGTTCTTGTAAACTGATGATAATGTCCTGTGATGATGAATTTGCGACCTGAGAAGCTTGTTTCACTGGCAAGTTGTGCATTCACTGAAAAATGATGTCAGCTGACAGTTGATTCCTCAACTTACTGTAGTTTTGACATCCTCATTGGACTGAAAATGACATCCACAAAGGGCCTCCTTCATCAGTCCAAATTAATAACTGTCTCCTGGCAACAGATCAGGACTATATGAGAAGAGATCAGGTGCTTGAGAACTTTTCAATGCAGAGCAGCAAGGCATGCCAATTTTGATTATTTATGTGCAGTTCATCCATGTTTTTTTCTGTTATGAAAGAGTGAAAGATTCATGCTCATGTTCTTTTGCAGGTTCACCTTGCTGTACAACTCAGAATGTGATAAACTAAACCCAAAGTCAGTGCAGCAGATTGTGGCTGAGGTGGAACGAGAAGAGTCCCAGTTAAGAAGAATAAATGACATTTTTACTTCATCTGCGTCTAATTCCCATGCAGATCGCATGAATGTGGATCGCAATTCTGATTCTGAGACTATTGCAGCTGAACGCCAAAGGTAAGCCAAATCCAGCTGGTAGATTGATTTTTTAAATGTATGGGCCTAAATGCAATCATTTTCTTCCATCTACAGATACATGAAGAACCATAGTTCACACTTTTCTCATTTGATTGCACAAGCTCGAGAACATCACTTGGCTGAGAAAAGAAGAAGGGAACAGGAACAGAGTAAATGGGACCCAGATGCCCCAGGACCATCTGGTCTGGGCAGGAATCTTCATGAATCCTTCTCAGAGGAAGGAAAGGAAGAGCTGAGGGGAGAAAAAAGGGAGGAGGATGATGAGCAAGTGACATCATCTGAGGACATCATCCTGTCTCAGAGGACTCCTTCACCTGATCTCTTTGCTGAGGAAAACATCATTAGTACTGACAGAGAAGCACTTCAAGATGGTAAACAGTCTCCTTTCTGCTGTGCTGTGATTCAAACAAGATGAGAGGAAGGGGTAAGAAAACGATCAATGCAAGGTTAATACTGGCAATGATGTTTTTTTTTATCTTTTAAGGGGAGGAAGATGTGGTTCGGGGGAAGGGGAAAAGAAATCTGGTGAAGTCAAGTCCCTCATCTTCATCAGACAATTTTGTGGATGGTCTCTCCTTGAGAGGAAAGGGTAATCGGAAGAGGCTTCGAATGATAAAAGAAGAAAGCCTTGATTCCCAGCCCAAGAAAGTCCTTCGGGGTCGAATTGTACGTTGACTGTGGATTAGGAGAAAGAATGCATGCAATATTTTCCTCATCTCCTCATCCCTTTCTCCCCATGCTAATAGTTACGTTTTTTTTAAAAACTGTTTTGTGCTTTCTGCCATTTTTGGAATAGATGCTATAATTTTTTATCTGGGATAGACACTTTCCTTTCTGTTGTCACACTCCCCTTGAGGCTTAAAAGAGGTACACTCAGTGATGCAGGGCTTTCTGTTGGAGTTAGTCTGATGAAATCCTTGGGAAAACTCATTTATTGCCCAATACCAGAATACAAGTGGGTCTGGCATCTTCTTGAAAAAATCATGGAATAGTCCAAGCAGCACTGGCAAATTTCTGCAGTTGCAAACCAAATATTGAGGGCATTCTCTTTCATGTGATGTACTTGATATGAAAGCCATGTTGAACAGCAAAGTCATGGCAGGTTGCATATGTGCGGTAGTGGATCTTGAGATACTTGGCTCGATCAAACACCCACTCACAATGACAGCATTGATATTTGGGAGTCACCTGATGATATTTGTTGTTGTGGCGATTTCGTGCTGATGCTGTTGTATACACCTTGGCACAGTATTTGCATGGAAAAAGATTTCCATTGCTGGTGACAATGGGATCATGCATGGAATTATAGGAGGACAAGATAGTGGGTGGGAGAAGGCTATCTTTGACTTGGAAAAACTTTGTCCGAGCACGCTTGGACCTTGACTGGACGTCAGTGAAAAAGATTCGTCGGTGCATCCGCTTGGGCTTTGGTTCCAAATTGGATCCCTGGGTCAGGCTGATGGTATCCAGTTTGGTGAGATCTATTTGATGTAATGGGAGGTTCTCTTTATCATCTCCATTACATCTGTTGTCATCAGAGATTATGACCTCTGGTGCACTCTCAGGAACCTCCAATGTTGAGACAATGATGGGACCTGGGTCATCTTCGATTGCCTGATTCAATGGTTTCATTCCTCCAGGAATCAGGAAGGACTCATCAGTTGACACTTCTACTTCATCTCCTAGCTGCACCTCAAAAAATGAGCCTCCTGCTACATTAGACAAAAGGAATGGGAACAAGTGTGCCTGTTTAAATTTTGAATGTGACTGTAAAAATCAATCATACTGGAAACGGATGAGTAAGGGTGAAGACATACAATCATATTTGAAGACATGGTCATCGTGAGACTGGAAATAGTTGTTAAGCCTGAGCTTTCCTGCCACCATCTCCATATCTTCCAGTTTCTATACAAATCAATCCTGGCCCTTGTTATCCAAAAGTCTTTCCATTAGAATTACTTAAGCTTTGAACATAGCAGTGCATTCTGATGAATGTCCACCTTGGAGCCTACATCCTCTAGAATACAAGAACATGTATGCTGGAAAGTGATAGATTTGGGTAGGGAGAGAGACAGACAGCATTGATGGGATCCTTTGTCTTGGACACCACTGCCACTTGATCCCTGTTTCTTGTCCTACCTCCTTTGGGTCTTGTTAGTGGTCCATCCATGGAGTTTGACTGAACACTGTCAGCATTGCTACAAAGGAGGTCTTTGGCATTCCAAGCATTGATTGTAGTCCACTTCTCACCGAAGATGCTACTGTAAAAGCATATCCCATAGGGATCACCAAAGAGGAGATCTTGACAAATGCCTTCCTCTGATGTTTCCTCACTAGATGCAAGCCAAGGAAACCTCTTGGTACTTGTGTCTTCTCCTCTCTTCCCATATTCTTCCTATGTGCAGAGAAAAACCATTATTCACATCCATGTTGATATGGTTCCTTCAATATCCTCACACAGGAAATTTTGGCCCAACTTACTTTTCTTTTTAGATATTCCAGCAGTTACAGCAGAGGCACATTTACAAAAGCTCATTCACTTTCATAGTTATAATGTAATGGATGAAGAGAAATTCTTTCATAGTCATTAAACAGTCTGTTTATCAATTTGAATTAGAGGGACCAGGGTTCACCTTATTTCCTGTATGATTCCTGCCTCAATTTTCCTGCAAATAATATTTTGTATATGAAATTAGCCCAGGAAATGTAGTGGATAGGATGCTTGGTCAATCATCTGAGAGATGCATCTGGCTCATCTAACTTCCAAAGCATGAATACTAGCCAGTCACAAGCCACCATCCATCAGACCAGCTGCTGAAGGGTCAAGATCTTGTCCTATTGCTCATGCATGATTGAATACAGCTAGAAAACAACAGAGGCATCATTTCTTTCTGGTTCCTTTTTTCAGCTAGGTCTTCTTTTTGATGAATCGCACTGACTAACTCTTGCTGCAATACTTGGGTCTCACCATCTGACTTACCAAGTTGCAGTGAATCTTTCTCTCTAGAAGCTGATGCATGCACTAATTAAAGCTTAAGGCAAAATAATAATGAGGGATATAAGGCTATGTAGCATTTAATTTAATTAGTTTATGCTACCATGGACATTAGCTGAATGCATCTCAACCCCTCCCTCAAGTCAGACATGATACAGGTCTAATGTATCCAGCTAGATTCATCCCCTTTGTGCTTAATCTTGAAGAGAAAAAAGTATGATTGGCTATTCTTCAAACCCAAAGGAAACTTTTCTTTTTTTTAAACACTGCTGCATTCAACCCATTCATCATATAATAGATAGTTTTGGCCCATGGTTTATTGGGTCACTTGCTTCCAAAATTAGGCCAATCCAACACCTTGTCAAGTACCCACAAGAGGAAAGTATTCATATTAGGCCTACCAATTGCTTCAGAAGCTGGAAAAGTAACCTATATTTAAATACTTTTAAGATTACTTTTCACTGCTAACAATAACCAGTGGAAGAAAGTAAGTGGAAACTAATGGGTATGGTGTATGCCTCCAATTTTGCAGTTGGCAGTTGGCCATTGCTCTCTTGAGTGGGCACTGTCATTGAGGAAATGGTGAACATTTAGTAAATTTATTACACTCATGCCTATTACAACTGATGAGTGGTACCCCTTGCATATGGTGACAATTGAACCATAATCCTCCCCATGGGGTTATTAACTGCTTCAGCAAGGTTCAAGGCCATACAACTCATTGATACTAAGATAATCCATCCTCTCTGAGTAGCTAAACTAACTTAAGGACCCTGTAAAATAGGGGTCACTGATGGCATGCATAATTGCTGTGACATGCTGAGGCATGCTTTCCAATGGTTCCTGAGCTCCATTCCATCATAAGTTCTTGTCATTGATGCCAGCGACTGTAGAAGGTTGTGGGACTTGCTTTCACATTGATTTCACGATCAACTTTGAAAGTGACCATGTAATGAAAAAGCTTTTCAAGCATATAATTTTAACTAGAGCATTTGTGAGTCTCAACAACTCTATAATTAATTACTTGGCTGTAAAATAAAAATAAAAATATTTTTTGGCAGAAGTATGTTGCCAATGCTGGTGATTATTTCAATTATGGTAATTAAATGTAGCTACAGGTAATTATTTCTAAACACCAGACATATGTTGGCAGTTGTGGCTCAAGGGTAGGCTATAACTACAGACTATATAGTCGTCCCTGGTAAGTCTCGAGATGATGAGAAAGCCAGACCTCTCTCTAATATTGCCTATGCTTATATTGGACCCATGCCGGCTGGACAGTTGGATAGAATGGAAATAGGCCCTAGCCTAGAATTACACTATGTGTTGCGGTGAAAATCTTTAAGTTAGGCCCGCTTGCTGAGTCACGAAACTCTAGGACTCACCGGTTCTGTCGGGGAATCCCCGTGGCTAGATGACAGTTTCTGAGATGGGGAAATTGAGGGAGTGGAGAAAAATTGCGCTGAAGGTTCGCAGTTCATCTTCCTGTGGGAGAATAAGAACGAACGAAGCGAGATAAACTGATATTAGCATAGATTTTTCCCTCTCAGCGGAAGTGCTGCTGTCATCTGATTGCGACCCTGTTGCCGGGACCACCTATTGCTCTTCACCAGCTTCCGAATCGGCTTCTATCGCTCTTTTTCGACATCAACGTGCTGTATTGAGCTTTTCCATTATAAGACACCAAATATAACCTTCTCCTCCAATCTAGACACTTGCTGAGTCTTCGAATCCTGATCACAGGAATTCCCCTACCCCCCTCCTTGATCTCTCCTGGAGCTTGTAACCAATCGTGTTCACGCAATATTTTGGACAGCAGCATCACTTCCCGACACGGATAAATCCCGTGAACGCCCGAGAGAGTTGAAAGTTGAGACACAGCGATTTGCAAATGAATTCGTATTACCTTCAACATTATGCACGTTCTCTGTATGACGCATACAAGGTGAGGGGATCTTTACCATGTAAAAGTCAAATTGGTTATAAAGAATCCATATTAAAGATGGTACAAATTCATCTGCAAGTCACTATACAACTGTGGTCCCCAAACTTTTTGAGTTGGTGATACTTGGCCCTCCTCGACCGGGCAGCATTCCAAATGGAATAATTCCAAGTGATTATTCTATTTGCTTTAACCCTTGTAATGCCGTTGTGATAGCATCTGACAAAATCTTCCAGCTGCGTAATTCGTCATCATGAGGGTTAAGATGTCACTTTGCCTCAATGAAATGAAACATGGACCACGAGTGACGTATTTTTTCTGAAAATTCAAGTGGGGCTGGGTAGCAGAGCGGAGGCGCCATCCCCGCCCGAGCGATCTCAGGAAAGAAAATTAATACCTCAAATGGGGAGGCCGCCGCCTCCCGTCTTCCTTCCACCCCCCTCCCCAGGTAAAATACGCCACTGTGGGCTGCACATTGAATATCGGTCAAGCCCCGTAGCTTCTCCCCTCCCTCCCCCGCGTAGTTTTATTCGCAAGTCGACTTGCAAAGAAAAATCGCATAGAAACTTTCTGGTGTGGACGAGGCCTTACGTGGGGATTCCCTGGTACTAAGTATGTATAGGGTAACTTGGGGGAATATGGCCATTGGGGTAATATGGCCCTTCACAAGGAATCCCCTTATAGACTGAATAATTAGTTTGGGCGAATTTAAAAAATAGTTCTATCGAAGAGTACATGTAATTGTCGAAATGTGTAGACCTGTTCATCAATCCAGTTCCCACAGGAATTCGGGATACATCGATGTCTTGAAAGTCATATGCATGCGATTCTTTGACTCATGACCATAAAACTAATATGAGCCTTGAGCAACATAAGCGTATATTTCCTAATAGCAGCATGGATACAGAAACCATTACTTCTAAGTTCTTCTATGGTCTCTCCAGAATGCTTGTGCAAAGTGCTAGCCCCTTCACTTGCGGTTTGTAGGCAGTGTTGTCAATTTTGTAATGCGAGCCAATATGGGGAAATATGGCCATCTCGATTTGGGGTAATATGGACACATCTTTCATTTCATGTTAGCACCGCACAGACCTATTGATACTGTCTGCTTCCTTTCGTGTGGGATCTCAGACTGCAAGAGATCATCCAATGCACTTCCTCTGGATATATGGATAGACGTACTGGACATCTGGACGAAATATGCAGTACATGAGGAGGCCGTGCATGAGGGTATGCTTATGCACCTCCTTCTGCATCGCTTGACATTCTCCAGAAATTTTTGTTGCACGAAACTTGAATGCAAGTAAATATCCCTCGTAAAAATAGGACATTCTGTGGTTTTTGGCACTATTTATCCATACATGCAAAAACAACGCAACATTTTTCCTGCAATGTAAGACCTCTTATTTTACACTCGTAGCGCATAGTCACTTTAATCGATGCTTGATCATTCCTCTTACACATACACAGTCTCTAGATATTGTCTCCCAATCACGTGCATTGTTACTCAAAAGCAAAAGCGTTGCAATCCTGTTTTCCACAACGGTTCCTCGAGTCAGGTAATGATGTCGACTTCTTTGTTTGTCCTCGGTGCAGTTAATGTTTCTTTTTCAACTGCTGAGAGTCCTTTATCATGTTTCAAGGTACTCAGCATGTTCCAGCACATTTCACACGTTCCTGGACAATCTGGAGTTGTTTTTCAGAAGTGGCCATATTCCCCCAACTACAGGTATAGTGTTAATATGGCCTCTTGAGACCTACTCAAAAAAGACCCAAAGACGCCATAACCATGGTTTTTTTGCATACGCCTTGCTGGCATTTAGCAAAGGAGATATCAAGCAATATTTTAAAAACATTGTAATACTCAAATTCAACCTTGATGGACCATGATGACCAGGTTTCATTTTGTAGGGCCATATTCCCCCTAATGCCTGGCCAACAATAGGGGTAATATGGCCTCTTGGGACCCATGTGAAGAGGTCCCAAATACTCTTTTCCCATTTACTTTTCTCCCCGGATCTTCTTGGGAATAAATAAAGGAGACATCAATCAATATTTTCTGAATATTGGCAAAGTTTCATTTCACCTAGACGTGACGCTATAACCTGATTTCATTTTTGGTGTCCATATTCCCCCAAGTTACCCTATGCGAGGGAAAGTTGGATACATTTTTTTTTGCAGATACTGTACTGCACACAGAAAAATTGGCATATGCAGATAAAAGTACGTCTTTTGCTACGTCTCGAGATATTCACCATACGTGTTTAGACATTTGTTCCAGCGTTTCACTAGTTTTTTTAATAACCGTCTCATAAAATGTGTTACCTTGGACGTACAGCCAACGACGTACTGCTGTTTCCACGTCCTCGTCTCATTGGAAATGATGGCCGGCGAGACCTCTCTTTAACGGCCCGAATAGATGTAAGTCTGGGGGGAACACGTCAGGGCTGTAGGTGGGATGGTTAAGAATTTCCCGTCCAAGAGAAGTCTCGCTGGCCACCTTGTCCAATGAGATGAGGACGTGGAAACAACGGTTCGTCGTTGACTTTACGCCCAAGGTAACACATTCTATACGACAAGTAAAAAATAATGAAACGCTGGAACAAATGCCCGAACATGTATGATGAATGTCTCGAGAAGTAGCAAAAGGACATGTTTTGTTCATCTGTGTATGCCTTTTTTTTTTAATGCAGTACAGTATCGGCGAAAAATTTTGATCGACCTTATTTTCCGACTTTCACTCGTTTAATTTAAGATTTAAAGAATTGTAAATTTCAGGACATTGCTTCCTAGCTGATGATTGCGCCATTGTGCAAGAAAAAAATTCAGATCGTAAACTTCAACTTACTGCGTTGTGTCAGTAAACACCGCCATGAGAGACCAGATGGTAATTGACAGCCAAAGGCGTAGACAAATCGAGATATTTATTCCCCAAACAGTTCCATCACAAACTTGCACTGGTACTGATATCATATCTCATGCTGCCAACAGATTAAAAATTCAATGAGGAAAAAAGATAAAACTCCCAATATTCCAGGAAGGATCGATCGAGGCAACAGGATATCACCCGATGAGGACAGATGCTTAGGAAATGGCTGGTAGACACCATTTCATTGTGAATACAGACAATAGATCTACTATTAACGTCTGACTTAATATCACAGGAACATGAGTTTAAGCAGCACATGCAACAACGATCATTTTATGTATGAAAGTTAACATGGCAGTAGATGACGAGGAAACCGAGTATGGGGAAGTTTGATCATTGGGAAATGCCGAGAGAGAGATTTTTTGGGGGGAGGGGGGGGGGGGGGAGAGAGATCTGAAATGCGACCCTTAGGAGTAAAGAAAAAACTATGTCTGAGGAGACTTTCTTTCAGTGATCTCATTGATGTGCTTGTTTTTGGCTTCATCGTATGCAATGGAGAAAATGCTTTTCTTCTCTAGCATACGGTTCCGGCGGGAATCTCGAAGACTGCCCCTTCCCCCAACACTTGATATCCCACTATCGTGATCGTGATCGTGGTCGTGGTCATCTTCGACCATCCCCAATCTGATCTGGCCGTCGAGGATGTCGAGGGCAGCTCTGTCCTTGGTCCGTCTTCCCCGACCATCGGCACTTCTTAATATCTTAACGTCATCAGATAAATTTTCTTCCTTCCCAGTTCCAGATTTTCCTTTCATTTTATTACGCCTCTGAGCCTGACTGACGATATCTTCTGCTCTCTCCTTTGGTAACCCCCTCGGTCGACCTGAAGTCGATGCAGGGGTTTCTTTTCGGAGAACCTGCTCTTGACGCCGACTCCGATGCCGTTCTTGGGCCGTGTCATTGATGTCTTGTTGGCTGTCACTGGACCCCGGGGTATTTCTATCCTCACTATGTCCATAATCAATGTCATTCGTATCTTTGCTCCTCCTGGGACCCAAGGGCGCCGGCTTGCGTTGTCGCTCCAGGCTCTCATGTCTCACATCGAAGAGATGTTGGTTCCGACGTCTTTCTCGTCGTCGTCGAGCACTTTCTGCAATCTCTGATTCTCCCACTTTATTCTCCTCTTCTCTCGTTGTTGTGCTGGACCTCCTGTAATACTGCCTCTGTTGACGGGTTTCACCGCCACTTGTACTAGTGCTGGAGTCTGCGCCTGTTACAGAATCCAGTTTCTCATCCATACTTCTGGACACCTTTCGATTTAATTTTCCACGAGGCTTGGACGACCTCCCTCCCTCTCTTCTCCCACTGTCTTCTTCTTTCATCTTCTTCCCATCATCCTGGAACCCAACATGAAAGGATCTAGGTCGTGATACTCTACCTTTGTGGATATTAGAGGAACCGGCACGTGTGTGCGACTGGGAGGAATAACGTCGAATTGGAAGGTCTTCCATGCTTCGAACACTCCCCGCTCTCCGGAAGCTGCTTTTCCTCCTCCCTATTCTCCCAGATCCTTCAAAGCCAGCCACGCTGTTCCTTCGACGCCGACCCCCTCGAGCCGAATTAGTTGCTGCAGCTAAGTCTCTTTCATTGCGTTTCAGATATTCTAATATGTTTTGCATGCTGCTCCTTGGACCATGGGAATGAATGAAAGGATCTTCGTCTTCTCCCACTTTGGCAATGCTGTTTCTTCTCCTCAATTTGCTCGACTTGGTGTCATTGTATCCAAAATTTGGGGATGGTGTCCTTGGGGGCTCATCCGAGTGCTGTTGCTGCCCCCCTTTTCGTTGTTGCAGTTGTTCTAGGTTTTCTTCGGGTACGGTTTCCATATTGTTTTCTCGACTCCTCCTACGTCCTTCTCTCATCTCCATTTCCAATGCACTCATGGTCTCCTCAGCAATGGGTGTATGGATGAAACGCTTGTTCTTCCTCCTCCTGCCATATTTTCCACCTTCACCATCTTCATCGTCTTCATCTTCATAACTCTCGTCTTCCCTGTCTTCCTCTCCCGCTTCTTCCTCCTCTCCTCCATTCATGAAGCGATGCATGATCATTTCTTTTCCACTCTTCTCTTGTGACATCCCTCTTCTTCCTCCTCTCTCCTGGCCTCGATGTCTCTCATATTCATCCATAGAGACAAATACAGAGCCATCTCTTCCTCGGTTTCGTCCTTTGGGAGGAGTATCCAGGGTCAGAACCTCTGCATCTCCTGCATACAAAGCATGTCCTACATAGAAAAACTCCTATAGGGAACTAGAATAATTATATTTTTGCATCTCTGACAATAGTGGGGGTAACTAATTGGATATTGATGCAAGAAATAAAAATATCTGAGAAGTATAATAAAAATAGCAAGTAGATTGCTACTACTTTATAAAATTTCAGTAATCTTTTTAAAGTTCTCGAGGATATTTCTGACTGCTGTTATAAAAATTTAAAGATAATAATGATCATCAAATTTCCGAGTAATCTAACCTGTTTCAGTCTCCCCGATTATCTGATGTACACGTGACGCCAGGAGACTTGACATGAGTCATTGAATGCATAAATGCCTTATCAATATAAGTTATTCCCTTCCTGAAATAACTTCATACTGTAAGGTGTAGAATAAATGTCAGATATGCTCTAAATGCAAAAATAGTATGCATGTATCTAACTTCTCCCATCTCTAGCTCCCTAACTAGACATGACTGTAGGGTTTTGAGACACTTCGGCCCAAGAATGTAGGCTCAAATGGGGGATTAAGGAAACGCGGACATACCGATTTGGGAGAATCGTCCATGAGGAGGACCGTGACCTGGGCGTCCATCAATGTCCCTATGACTGCCTCTTTCGTCTTCCAGGTCCTCAAGGACATATGTCTCACCTTCTCTCAGGTGGTCGGGGTCTCTGATTCCAAGCCCCTCTCGATTTCGAATGACAAATACTCGTCTTTCTCCATCTCCTCCTCTTCCCACACGAATCTCTGAAAATGCATTGACCTTATGGGTTGATGCACATGATGCAATGTGATTGATGACGCCAGGCACATGCTCCATCAAAACATTGCTTATATCCATTCCAGGATGCAGGGTTTCTTCTATTCCATCTAGGGTTCATGACCTTACTTGACTCAATCTCAAATACTGTGGAAGCTTTAGAGGACTGGATTGCAGGATCATTCTAATTCTATCTAAAAGCAACAGTTCATTCCTATGCAGGAGACTACTGGGGAATAGCAAAGCATATATGCAGCTCTGGTTAGACACAATTTGGAAACTTGCTTAATGCTGTAAATATGATCTAATGGCGCTCGAGAGAGTTCAGTGGCGAGTTGCAAAAATGATTGGAGAAGTACGAGGACTTTCATACGAGAAGCACTAATACGTTGGGATTCTTCTCGCTCGAGAGAATGTAAAGGGCCGGGAGGGAGGGAGGGGGACCTCATCCTGGCTTTTAAGGTCACTAAGGGAAACGATAACGTGGAGCGTGGTGGATTCTCCAATTCGATGGTAGCAGCAGAGCGAGGAAACCGGTTTACGTTTCGCAAATCCCAAGCGAGGCTCAGGTTGCAAAATGACTTCTTTACTTCTATGATAGTTAATGCGTGGAATGCTTTAAGTGACGACGTAGTGGCTGCCTCTACCGGGACTAGCCTTAACCCGTTTACTCCCTAGTTCATATATTGAGTTTAAATTTTGCATGAACACAAGCCCAATATTACTCCCTCATGGTCTTTATTTTTTATTTCACCAAATAACAGTTATTTTAAGTAATACTGGATTTCATTGTATTTGAATTATTTCCATTTAACTTGTTTAGATAATATTTGTATCGAATTCCAAATATTATTTCAATCTTATTTTCATCAATGATAATCACTCCAAAACTTTATGAAAATTTATCGAAAACTTTTCTGTTTTATATGTTTCAAGATTTTTGAGTCATCGGAAGGTTTGATCATCAAACTCTTGAGTTAAGAATAATTTTTTAGTACCAAGCTGAGGCATTAAAAAGTCACCTTTCCCTGCCATTGAAAAGAGAGCAATTTTTTAAACATAGTGACAGTGACTCCAGAATGAAGTTTTTATCTTCATCCGGACGAAAGTTAAAGCTGAAACAACTTCCGCAGTTTCAGTCCGGGTTTTTGCTAGTAACTAAAAACAGGTAATATTTAAATTAATATATTAAGAGAACGGTAAAAGATATAAAGAAATGGTTCAAACATGGTTTATGAAAACCGATTTCACTATATCTCTGTCGATTTTATCAAAATCGGACCCGGTCGATGACTTCATCCAGCTGATACGTAGCGAAGTATTTCCCTTGACGTTCTGGACCACCTAAGATGGTAATAAGGTAGGTCTATCGGAACCAGTTTGGAGTAAAACGGTAAGAGAACATCATGTTCATGTATCGGGTCAAAGGTCGTCGTTGCAAATCGGGGTAATGTATTAAATGTATTAGGAGGAATGCTTTACCACGGGTACATCTTAGAATTTGGAAATTAATATGTTTTCATTTATTCTTTGACCAAACACACACCGAATTTCCTCTAAATCGGAGAGAATTTCTCGAAAATCATCCTCCCTGTGACCAATAGCTAGAAATCCGATGCGCTTTGTGAATGTTTTAATGCTAATGTTGATCATTTTAAATTTCGCTAATGCATTATTTTGCCCTGACAACGAATTGAATAAGGGGGCTTTAAGATCCCATTTCAAAAAAGGTTTAGATAGGTGCCTGGGAAAGATAAAATCAGCCAGTATCCCGAGCTCTTCTTAAGTGGATCTACGTATAGCTCTCTCTTTCGTAGCTCTCACACCCTTTACATGCCTTCTTCATGGTTTTTCATCATTGTAGGAAACAGATCCGAATGTATGTGACAGGATTCGACATAGTTATTGCTTTGAAAGCGGCAAGTCATATCTTCACAGGCAGAACTACTACTGCTTTATCCGTTTTCAATACCGCAACCACAATAGCTTTTTTTCTGGTGGGGGGGGGGGGCTTACCCCTATCTTTGTTGACGATCTACTGCTGTTGAATATCACGGGCCCCCCATGGTGCAGGAGATCGCGCTTTCCTTCCCTTGCCTCCTCCACTACTTTTCTTAAGTGGGATATTTAGGGGGATTCATAAGAGCTGACACATCACACAAATGACACCTAGTTACTGTATTGTAAAACAGGGTTGTACGAAACAAGACATGCAAGGGTGCATTCCACGAGGAAAGCCATTCAGGACTTGGAGGCTCATGGCTACTACTAAGCGAGCCAGCAGAGTGGAGGGTATTTGCATACGATTCAGATTATGGTATGCTTTAGGGATGATAGACCTGCGGGAGTGTAAGCTCTTCCATGGACGTATTCATCGAATGATGGTCTCCTCACCCAAAATCCACCTGAAAGCTCGAACACTATCAATCCAAAAGACAGTGTGAAAGGATGAAGATGACATCCACACGGGATCTGTTCCCGTTTTATCTGATAGGCTATGCCAGAACTTGGTATCTCAGAAATCTTGTTTTTTTTTCTCTCTTTAGCTATTTTTTATTTCTTAAAAGGCAGTAACTAACTGAAGTACCGATATGCTATGCATGCAAAATATGAAGTCGTACTCGCTTAAACCCGATGCGAATAATATGTGGTATGTACTGTAAAATGTTCGGCAGAAAGGGTACAGTTTGTCTGTCATACTCGTACCGTCTCTTTCGTGAGTGACGACGGGAGTTAGGATATCCCCAGGTACACCCTGTCCACGGGCTCTGTCCTTATACGTCGGACTCCTCACCCGGTGGTATCTGGGTCGACCGTCTGGACTCCACCCCCTCTCTCCTGTTGTATCCCATTCGTTTCGTACTCGTACAAGGTAGCCTAGCAATTAGGAAAGTGGATGTGTCCGAGTTAAATTTACCTGGATGTCGATCGCTGAGATGATGGGGCCCTTCGGAATGTTCCCCTGTCATCGTCTGGATCTCCTCGTCCCGGATCCTCTGCAGCTTCTCCCTCTCCACTTGTTTCCTATTCACGCCACAACTATTTGCTCAGTATGCCTAGTAACACCGCTGGAACGATGCCGCCAGTATTTTATTTATTTATTTTTCTTTAATCAGGGAAGGGGTTTTGTTTCGGTGTGCAATCAGGATCCAGCTATCAGCATACCTGTGCGATCAACCACTAGTATTGACCTTGGCTGCACGTGGTTTCAAAATCAGGACGTAAAATGCTAAAATATATACCGCTGGATAAAATATCGTAATCGAAAGAGGCCTTCGAGGGGTTGACTCCTGGATAATGCAATTTTGCAGAAACCATTCTAGTGATTCATGTTCATGGTGCAATAGTGCCCATGAAGGACTCTACTCGAGTTCTCCTACGTGATCGATACTTTATTATTTTTCCATTAACAGTTGGAGAAGCAGGAAATTGCTCCATCGATGCGTTTTCTTTACTTTTCAAACGCTACTCCTCCCTCCAGCCAAATATGTCCGTAAGTAAAAGTGCTTTAAGTAAACTACGAATAGTTGACATGGAGGGGTGAAGGTGAAAAGGAATGTAGGCCCGAATGCACAAACCTCATTTAGGCGAGATAAAGGGGTCTTTAACCTCAAGATCTGTTTTTCTCCTATAGGGTTCCGTGTATTCTTAAAGGACCTTACTAAAGGAGGCATTCAGCTTTCGGACCGTAGCCTGTACGAGGTAAACCCAGCCTGTAACCAACATAAAGGTCAGTATTCAATAGAAACATGTTTTACTAATTTAATACAAACTGGTATTTTAGCATGCATTTAGCAGCCTCGACTGTGACTTTTGAAGCAGTGAGCAGGAAAACTGAGCTTGTCCTAGATGCCAGTTATTTCATTGTGTCCATATAACACTTCGAGATGGCGCTGATGTACACAAACGAATTGACACTCATACTTAGGCATTAGCGTCATCTCCGCATAAATTTTGTTCATGTCCCATCGATGATAACTTTTTGCATAACTTTCTTGTCACAAAAAATAAAAAAATAATCATGAGGACATTCGGGGCTTACTGTACTCCCACTTGATGGTTATGGGAAAGAGAGCAGAGATCCAAAGTTTTACTGCCATCGAAGAAAGATCGGCTGTAGGGAGAACTTTCCTCTTTATCTCTACCCAAGACGTCCTTGTATGAATTGAATATCACGTGTCTGAAGTTCCTAATTGGGAGAATTGTGATGTAGAGATAGGAAGATATTTCGAGGGTTACTGCGCCAATGATTACTACAGACTGCCGCCCAGCTTCCTAGATCTCTTCTACTTCTGTTGAGGGGAAAAGCTAGAGCACTGGGTGTCGATATAAAATCAGACAAAATCACTGAAACCGATTAGTAGAGACCGGGTGGGCATCTTTGAAAGATACGTGAAAATGAGCGATGAATGTTGTAGTTGAATGCTTGAATGAAAAATCAGGTATGTTTTTGCCTTTTGTATCAACGTGAAACACGTTTGTACATCCTGATTGTCGCCCCTCCCCGAACTTATGTAGCACGTGACTGTACGAGTGTACACGCGAGAAGTGGCTGACCTCCGATAGTAGGTGAAGAAGAAGAGGAGTCCGAGAACAATGAGGACGAGGACGACAGCTAGGGCGACGATGATGGCTTGCAGATCAGTGTTAGCTGCTTGCAGTCTCGTCACGTCCTGAAGGGTGGAAAAAAAAACCCAGTTATGTCTCTTTTTTTCATCGCTGGTGTCGGTGGAAAGAAAAGGGTCGATCGCTTTGGATTTTCGTTAAGTGGCTAAGTGGTGGCAGTTGCGATGAAAATAAATGCTTTTTGTGGGTTGTCGATTCGAGAGTCAGAAATTCGGTAATTATCTTCCCTCCCTTCCCAGAGAGATTTGCACACGGCTTCCAGGACTAAACCAATTAAAAATTTGATATTACAGAAAACCATTGGTTTGGGATGTTTTTTTGCTGTCAATACGAGTATTCGCACTCAGCCCCAAGGGCTGAATGTGGAAGTCGTAGGAGATGTTAGTAGTGGGCTATATAGAAAGTAGCCTGAAGTTAACACAGCGGAGAAAGGGAAGACTCACGGGTCTGTTGCCGGATCCCGAGGCGAGTATGGCGGCAATAGCATCCACATCCACGATTGCCTCCGTCGGCAATCTCACCACCGCTGTCACCATGCTCCTACATACGCAGTAGCAGAAACTCGTGGATTCCCGACCGTCGTACTTGGATAAACTATTTTCAGGTATCATGCACACGATGTTCGACCATCGAAGTCTCACTATCCTGTAAACCTGACCAGATGAACAATCCCCACCGGTATTGTTTGATGTGATCAAAGCGAAACCAGGTTTCCCTTCTTTCTGAAGGTGAATAATAAAAAAAGAAATTTCTTTAGTTCTCGGATCCATTCTATTATGCTGTGAAGGGCTCTCAAATTATACAAATTAGTGCGAGGAAGTGAGTCTGGTCTGTACCTCCTTTTATTCGGCGATTTAATAATCGATTCGCAGATGGGCCATATTCCCATATTCCGCTGTAATGCAGTGTGTCGTTGAACGTTATACGAAAAAAATAAGCCGGAAAAAGCCACCCAGATAAAAGACTGGGAAAAAGCCGACATCCGAGACGAAAACACGGAAGTGCTAAGAGAAAACTTAGTCTTATCTTGCATCAGATTCATGATGATGGTTTTCACATCAGCATATAAATATACCTGGGATCGCGTCCGCTGGCTTGGGGACCTTGATCTTTATCCATTCCGTTGATCTCTTCCGCATCCGGATTGAGCGAACTGAAAGGCGAGACCTGGAAGTTGGTGATGTGTTTCCCGCCCGTGAGAGCCAGAAGCATGCTTTCGTATGCCGACTGATTCCGTCGAATGTCCTGCACCGTCTGCGGGAGCTTGAACCTCATGGTCCGATCGAAAATTTCTTGTGTGAAGATCTCCACTTTCACCGTCCCGCTTAGGCTCGGCGTCCCTGCATTTCATCATTCAATTGTCTCAATCTTTGTCGAGAGGTGAAAGAAGGCATGCAGGGTGGATGGTCCTCTCAAAGAGCAAATTTCTTTTTGGACTCGACTCGAGATGCTCCTGCCTGGTCGTGGGATCTAGTCTGCCTGTGCTTTTGGATCATACTGCCAAAACGAAAATAATTCCTGGAGCGTATTCTTGGGGGCTTTGTTGGAAGCGATCTCCCTGGCATCTTTCATACACATCCAGACGAACTTGGTGAGAGAGATATACGATTGATGCAATGAGCGATTGCCGTCTGGAAGGCATGGAGAGGTTCAAGATTCTACTCCGAGAAGGCTTTTCTGGAATATGTTCCGAAAGAAACCTAAACTCTAAAAAAGTATGAATCAGATTCTATAGATATAGTGAAACTTTTATGCGACCATTTTCCTGGAACCAAGCAAACAAGAGCTGAAACCGATTCCTAAAGCTACCAGGATCTCTGGACTTGGACAAGGCAGATAATCAATGTCATGATCTAGGACATTCACATGATTTCCTCCGACGAGTATTAAGGTAAGATAGTAGAAAATTGTTCTGGGTAGCACAAGACAATGACTCGTATTGAGCCCTTTCCTTAATAGCTGAAAAACCGAGTGTTTTTTCGAGAGGGGTCGTCATATATGGCTTTGAAAATGAGCTTAAAACCATTTCGAATGTTTGCTAAAGAATCAGAAACCGCTTTGAAGGCGTTCAATCATCTAAAGATTCTAGTCCAAATCATTATATTTTAGGGTGTAGAGAAAATAAAAAGGAGGAAAGATCCAATACCAGGATGGGAAATCAACCTATCCATGAGGACTTAGATCCAATTTGGTCAGGTTCACAATGTGCAACTTTTTAGAGGTGAATATTATTCAGATGCTTTCGGTTAGCCAGAGGGAATTCTCGTCAGAATTCTATAATGATTGACCGCAAAAGCTCATTCCTAAAAGGGTTCTCATATACGATGATTCGGTATACGATTTGATTGTCAATGCCAACTTGACACGAGCTGAAGCCAGTTGTCAGGCCCAGACTGCGGCGCCGTGACTGTAAACCGAGCACCTTGAAAGGACCACTTAGAGAAGGATGGAATCGAGAAGTGATGTCATACCGAGATCGTAGGCGCGAACTATGAGTTCGTACACGTAATTTTCCTCGTCTTGGAGGGGCTCCTTCCGGTAATTTCGTGGATCCACCGTCACCTCGCCTGTACCAATAGGGATTCTTTTCACCGTGTGGGCCATTGCCATCACGAAATATTTATAATATAATAGAATCAGAGGGAATTCGTGATGTGATCACCGGTGGCGGAGTTGATGTTGAACATGTTGTTGGCGTTCCCCGACACGATCTCGTAGCGGATTTTCCCGTTGTCTCCTTCGTCTTCGTCCGTCGCCTTCGATGTCGCAAAGCAGAAGAAAGAGATCGGAGAGATAAAATGTTGTTATCGGTTCCGCCGTTCGCTATTCTTTGAAGTCGGTCGATGTCGCACGGACGCACCTGGACGATGACGGGCGTTTTCAAAGAGTTCATGCCGGGATTGAGGACGCCGCCGTAGTACGACCTGGGGAATTTGGGCGGAGAGTCGTTGACGTCCAGGAGTTGAATGAGGACCTCCGCCATGGCCGCGTTACCCCGTCCGTTGTCGTCCACGGCTTCCACGGTCACTTTGAATTCGGGGATGGACTCCCGGTCGAATCCCGGATTCCTGGTTGCCACGGAAATGACCCCGGACAGGGGATCCAGTGCCAACTTTTCCCCCACCGGCCCCGTCAATCGGGAATACATGACCTGCCCAAAGGGCGTGTCCGGGCTATCCCCATCCGTCGCCGACACCTCAAATAAATACCGCAAAAGTACTTATCATGCACGATCGTGTATGCAACTCGCTACAAAACCCCTACGCTTCCGTCTTCGGACTGACTTACGGACATGACATGCAAAGGATGCCATGAAATCATAGACACTCTGCACAGGGAAAAAGGCAAAATGTAGGGAAAAGCCGAGAGCACTGCCGGAGTCCCCGTTTATTTATAAAAGCACAGATGAACCTTTGTTGCTAATTTCAGCCTTTCTGACGACTTCAAGTCTTTCAAGGTACATTGCCATCTTCCAGGCTTTTCAGGACGCTGTTCATGCATTTGTCGATGTTCATAGTTGATTCAAGAAGGAATTGATTCTGAGGTGTCTCAAAAAACGTTCGAGACCTCTCCTCTCTATTTGATTTGGTCTCCGGACGTTCTGTGGCGTTTAAATTGTGGGAAAACCCCTGGTCAGTCCATCGTCACGAAGCAAAAATAAAATTGTTCCTATGGAAACGGCAAGTCGTACTAGGCGAACGACAGTGATCACATCAGGTCGAGGGTGGATCGAGAAATTATACATTGCAGTGCCTGAGCACAGGGACCATAATAACGGCCCACGCTGTCGTGCTTTTCTGAGCCTCCTTCTCCATCAATTCTTCCGAGACCAAATGGAGAGCCGCACATCTAAAGTGTTCTGAGAACGTTTCCTAGGGAAACGGAGCCCCAGAGGCCTTCAAGATGATGCTGTAGATATGTATCGACGCAGAAATAAATGAGAAGTTGCAGTGGCATGTCTAACTTTTCCACACATATTGTCGTTTTCCTTATACAAAGGATCTATCCCTCGCTCCATTTCCCCCGTTCCTCAGGATTTTGGTCAAGTTTTCTCTGTATTACCTCATCCTATGACCTTGAAGCATTCTTCGATTTCTCTGTATTCCATTAGGAGTTCTCGTTCCGGATTTCCAGTGGTGGCTCGTGATATTTAGCGCTAGTGGTTCGTCTATGGAGAAAGCAGCGCCCTCTGCTGCCTACCCCCTCTCCATAGACGAATCACTAGCACTAAATATCACGAGCCGCCACTGCGGATTTCATCTATGAAATTCTTCGAGGTGTTTATTTAGGATAATTAGGACCGCTTCAACTCATCCCCCCCTTCGTAAGAATGTTTCACCAATTTTCTATGTGAAATGTGAGGTGGAACTCGAATAGATTTCTTGACACGCTGCTATTAGTTCGTTTAGTTTTCATTGAGATCACTCAGCTCCTTCCTGGAATTGCAATTTCAACTGCTGTTAATGCATGATTAAGAAATTCGTAAAGAGAATAATTTCAATTTGGTGCTTCAATAATGGTACAATTATTTGGATCCGCTCACATGAGCTCGTGAGCTCGATATTCGCATTATAAAGGCTATCGCCTGTTTCCCACTGTTTCCCACCTTTACCAAAACTCTGTCATCTATGTCCCGACCTGTGGCTGCAAATTATGCGCGGAATCTCTCAATAACTGTTATCTGATGCGACCGGTGATGAATAAAATACCTGGGTGATGAGGGTGCCGAGGGTGGCATTCTCGGGGACCTGGGCCACGTATCGAGTCTTCTTGAACACCGGCGGATTGTCGTTGACATCCTCGATGTACACTGTGACCTCCGCTGTCGCCGAAAGAGGTAGCTCCGAATCCGCTCTGGATGCCACGATCTGTGCGAGTCCAAACATTTCTTTCTCTCAACCATCTCCACACTCCATTCTCTCCAATAATTTACAGGCTGGAGGATTTGAATGGAATCGAGTGTTTCGATGCAAGCGAACTTTATACCCACATGCTTCGAGTGCTAGGGAAGAGTTGGGGTTTTTAGGGATTCAGATGGGAAAAAGTTCTGCCCTACCATTTTAAATTATTATTGTTGGTGGTAAGGCTGTCTCGTTGACTGAAAAAAAAAAAAACATTTTCCCCCTTTCCCTCTCTCAGATTGTTTTCCCGAAACTCCGTGCCGTCATGGAATCCCTTGCATTCTCTATTAGGAAAGAAAAACCTGTTGACAGGAGGAATGTCCCATTGAGAGGGATTTCCACGAATCAGGTACCGGGCACAGACGAGAAAGTTAACGCAGTTAGTGGAGTCGCCAGTAGCTTGCTAGGAGGACTGGGAAAAGTAGAACAAATAGAAATACCTTAAAAGTGGTTTTGGTTGTGGTTTCATAGTCGAGTCGGGCGGAGTCCTTGACTCGGATGCTGAGTTCTCCACTTTCCCCCGTGATGACACTCGGTGCAACGTCGAACAATCCCTCGTCCTCCACGATTTTCACAGACACGACTCCTCGTCCCGACTGCCAATCCATACATTAGAAATTGCTGAACCCTTTCCGTCCTGGGTCATGCAGAGCTGGGAAACGGTAACTGTCTGTGACTCATTTTGGGATGAACGGTGGCACGTTTAACCGAAGACGAATGAGATCGCAACGTCTCAACGGATTAGAGGAAACAAATATTGAGTCGGATGCCCCAGCAGTTGGGAAATATTCAAATATGCACCCGAAACATCAACTGTTAAATTCTATCTACTCCTGGAGCTGCAGAGTTTTCGCTGCAAGTATAAATGAGGAACATGAGGAATTTTCGAAAAGGGGTTTGTATTTTGGAGACTGTGGAAAACCTGTGCAATCCTTTGCTTGAGCTTCATAGATGTGCGAAAATTGCTTAATTGGTCTTGTGGTTCTTTCCTCGGGCGTCGAAAATATTTATTTAAAATTTAGTGCCTTATGCATCAGTTAAACACGACACAGACGTTCCTGGGTCCCCAGTCCTGTATACACGTCGGAAGGAAAGGTGAAAAACGAATTACGGGATTGGGATTGAAGACAAGGGGTCGAGATTGAGGCCCGTTGTAATCCACTTCCGTCCCCACTGGACTCCCCTCTCGAACCGAGCAAAAGATCCTGCACATAATGAGGATGATTATGAGGCCTTCGACGCAGTAAAGAGCAAGGTCCTAGAATAATCCATAATGGTGTCCATAATGGAGTACGTAAACACAGGCGCGATCGATGTGACCACATTTGCACCGCACCCTCGCCCTCTTTTTTTCGCGGTGACGGACCAGCAGACGAAATCGGTGAGGGGAATTTCGTCTATTGACATTGAGGAATCGGTGAAAATCGGCATCGTCTTCAAGCCTGTCGTATCTTATCTGGCCATCGTGCAGCGTTGGCCAGACTAGCATTGGAATCCACATTCGATAAGTGTTTCCATGTTTAATGCCTTAAACTGCCATCGTGGCCCACAGAAAGAAAAAAATAAGAAACCAATATAATTCTTCGAATCGGACAAAAATTACGATTTCACTGGCAACTGGTCAGGTAATTCCTCAATTGAAGCTCCTCAGCCTGCTGAAGCCGCTTTTGGGAAGACGAGATGAGAATCAGGACCAGGGCTGCCAAGCAGCCAGAACCCATAGAATAGGCTTTGGCAATCAGCGATTGCTCCTGAAATTCTACCAACTTATCAGAATGAATCGGGATATACTTCTCTATTCTCCCATGTAAACGATCTTACACATTTTTTCATACGTATTTACGAGGTCCGTGAATTTAATCGTCATCCGTGATAAGAATATATTTATGCCCATGAGTTCAATTTACAGTGGAAGCTCGCTTTACTCTTTTTCGTGGTTGAGTTCCGCACTTCCCATGAGTTCCCAAGAAACTCAACTCAACACACGGAGTGGAGTCCGTGATGTGGCGATTGTGAGGCTCACTCCCTGCCTAAGAAACAACCTCTGTTGTTTTTCACCTTTTCGCGGAAGCGATGTCATACCCCACGCGGGTCAGAGCTCTTAAAGGTAAACTGAGCTAATAATGCAGTAGGGTATAAAAGTCTTATGTTCTGAGCGTGTGATGGGAAGCCATTATTGCCGATTTCATGGGTCACGCGTGGAGATATCGAGATAGAAAGCCCCGCCGATGATGTCATTGCTCCCTACTGCATTGGCGGTAGGGAACAATGACGTCATAAAACACGGGGTGTCCCAAAATATAGTGTCAGTTTCGCTATGAGCAGAATTGATTACTCTTTTTTTCGTAAAACGTTCGAATTAGCAACCATTTAGATCGATGAGGACTTGGTAATGGTAATCATATTAAGTGGCATTCCACGTAATTGTGATATTTAGTTAACTTGATACTTTTGAGCCACCTTAAAGTTAAGCATGCACCAGATTACACCTTACAGATTACCCTTCTCCAGTCTTTACAGGAGGGAAGTGATTTCGGGTCGGCAAAGGGTTCCTCGAACGACTCGAGTCTCCATCTCGAGCCATATATAACGAGCAGATTTGCGATTTTCAGGGCTCATTGCCGAGTGATAAAAGGGTGGAGACCTGCAAATCGACCAAGCGATGGGGGAAATTTGCGAAGAGAGAACCCGAAGAAAGCACATGGAGATTCTGCCGTAATCATCTGATGAGTGGAGAGCGAAAAAAATTATATGGAGAAACGACTTTCCATGTTTGCACCGAACACTATGCCCCCTGCTTGAGTTATTGGGCGAACGAGGGGAAGATAATGCATCTGCGTCAAGCGATGCATCTTATCTTTCCGCGTGATGACAATATATGGAAGATAATGGGGATGCATAGGGAAACTAAACGAGCGAACGATCGGAACGGAATGGGGCAAGGATGTGGAGGGCATTAATGACGTCATCGATCCCGCTTTCTTCCTGCTTTTCTTCCTTACGTGCAGCCTCCCATACGTGCGAGTTCTGCCCTTTCGTCGTACTAGTCGACTTTCTCTTCCACATTCTGAATTACGGTTCTAATCATGAGGCACTTTTATGCCTTATAATGTAGAGACAGACTATGGGCCATATTCGTAAACAGATATATATATTCCTATTCTTCTGTCCTTGAATCCGGATGGTCTCCAGTCAAGGCTTTTCCTATGTTCTTGCCCGTGACGTCTTTCCTGGTTGGGCAAAACACCCCAGTGATGGATCACCTATCGGTGATGAATCGTAGAAGATAGCCAAGAACGGTGTTGATCGGTGTAGGTGACGTAACCGTAGGTGACGGTTAAAGAGTGACGGAAAATGCGAGCCTCCTAACTCTACAAACAAAACTTTTTTGTCCCGATTATGACACACTTGGGATGTGCCAAAAGTATCAAGTTAACTAAATATCACAATTACGTGGAATGCCACTTAATATGATTACCATTACCAAGTCCTCATCGATNCGAGAACCACGGTCGTGAGTCATGTAATGAGAGGGAACAAGTTACAGGGACGGAACTTCAATGACAGGGTACATGAGCTCATTTCCCCCCACAAACTGTCGTGCATGATATTCGGTAGTTTAGCTTAAATCCCATCCCATTCCAGCTATTATCTCCACGGTGTCTCTTCAACATTCGGGTTTAACCACTGACGGAATGGCACACGAGGAGCACGGGAAATTTTATTCTTTGCTTATAGTCGTGGGGCTTTTCGTAAGGAATTCGCTTTCCAAGTCGGAAGGGAAAAGTCCATTAAGGAACATTAAGGCTGCTTCATTTTGCGATGGGAAAAACAAGCAATCACGCTTGATGCTGTATCGGTATCTGATGAATGCCTTGGTTGACTTCATTTGCATTTAGACAATGTCATGTACTGGCACCCACATCACACATAATGTTGCACGATGCTGTTCAGCTGGCACTCATCAAAATTTCAGAAGTATCTGCCGCAGGTATACGTTTTCTTTCTTGACTTGAAAAGACAATCCAAATTTTAGTAGAATATAGGATCATATTGGGAACATGGATGATAATATCCATTGTCAATTGGCTAGTGCTACTCATTTCAATAAAATTCGATAAAGCCTCCGTACCACGACTTGAAAGCGTTCAAGGAATGCATGGAATGCACATTCTCATTTGTTTAATCGGAAATTCATGCAGGAATCGGCCGATCGCTTTCTAGGGCTGACGTCACTTGAGCGTCTCACGCCGAAACGCCGTCGTCACCTGTCCCGACGTGACCCCAGTCTCTCACAAAGCGCCCTTGCTTTGTGAGACTTGGGTGAGACAAGACGAGGGCAAGACATCCAGTGATGGATCGTCTTACACACAAAACATTTTTGACACGAAAGTGGTTGTCCCTATTATGACCCTCGTACGTGCGTTTTGTGTCAAAAGGTTTCTGGGTGAACTGCGTAATTTCGGCAATGCCACGCAGATTAGCCGACTATCATTGGTTGCCATCAGGTTAAAACCTGAGGTCAACTAGCGTTCCATTCGAAATAGATGATGAGCTGCTGCACGCAAACTTTCGGTGTCAAAGTGACACATTTTTTACTCGTATGGTCATTTGGACACACTTCGTTTTCATATTTTAATACTCGACACACCTTTTGGCACATTTCAAGTGTCATAATAGGGACAACCACTTTCGTGTCAAAAATGTTTTGTGTGTAAGACGATCCATCACTGGATGTCTTGCCCTCGTCTTGTCTCACCCAAGTCTCACAAAGCAAGGGCGCTTTGTGAGAGACTGGGGTCACGTCGGGACAGGTGACGACGGCGTTTCGGCGTGAGACGCTCAAGTGACGTCAGCCCTAGAAAGCGATCGGCCGATTCCTGCATGAATTTCCGATTAAACAAATGAGAATGTGCATTCCATGCATTCCTTGAACGCTTTCAAGTCGTGGTACGGAGGCTTTATCGAATTTTATTGAAATGAGTAGCACTAGCCAATTGACAATGGATATTATCATCCATGTTCCCAATATGATCCTATATTCTACTAAAATTTGGATTGTCTTTTCAAGTCAAGAAAGAAAACGTATACCTGCGGCAGATACTTCTGAAATTTTGATGAGTGCCAGCTGAACAGCATCGTGCAACATTATGTGTGATGTGGGTGCCAGTACATGACATTGTCTAAATGCAAATGAAGTCAACCAAGGCATTCATCAGATACCGATACAGCATCAAGCGTGATTGCTTGTTTTTCCCATCGCAAAATGAAGCAGCCTTAATGTTCCTTAATGGACTTTTCCCTTCCGACTTGGAAAGCGAATTCCTTACGAAAAGCCCCACGACTATAAGCAAAGAATAAAATTTCCCGTGCTCCTCGTGTGCCATTCCGTCAGTGGTTAAACCCGAATGTTGAAGAGACACCGTGGAGATAATAGCTGGAATGGGATGGGATTTAAGCTAAACTACCGAATATCATGCACGACAGTTTGTGGGGGGAAATGAGCTCATGTACCCTGTCATTGAAGTTCCGTCCCTGTAACTTGTTCCCTCTCATTACATGACTCACGACCGTGGTTCTCGATTCGTGTACTGCTATACAAAATCCCTGCCCTTCAAGTTCCCGCTTCAGTTTCTTGGGTGTTTAGCCTTCTCTGAGGAGGACCGAAGCGTCATTGCAAGCCAAATGTCGAGATTTCGAATTCTTCCTCGCTAAGGAAAATTTGATTTAAAGTTGGACGTTTCATAGGATAAAATTCTTAGTGATGGATCATGTTAGAGTTAGTAGAAGATGGCAAAGAATGGTATTGATCTAGGAAGTGAACTTGGCTTGGAATCTGTGATGGATCATAAGGTCTCACTTTTCTTGCGGTGGATGACTTTAAACAGTGACATCACGGAAAATGTGAGCCACCGAACTTTAACATGATCATGACTGGTAGATGATCCATGACTGGGTGTTTTACCCTAAATTCATTTTGGAACAGGGAAAATTCACCCCATCGCTATGGATTTTCGTTGTTTGAAAAGCCTAAAAGGGCTCATTAATCAGTGTGTCACCAATATGGTTCAGATTAAGGTAACAGATTTCTCATATCTACGCACTCAATTTGAGGAAGCTCCTTTAGGTAGGGTAAACCACCCAGTGATGGATCATATTAGAATTAGGAAGCTGACATTTTCCGTGATGTCACTGTTTAACCCCACTTAGACGATATCATCCATCATTGGTTGCACACCACGCTCACTTCCTAGATCAATACCGTTCTTAGTCATCTTGTACGAAATCCAAGACGATCCATCATCGGTAGGTGATCCATCATTGGGTGTTTTATCCTCTAGCAGAATGCGGCAGATTTTCCAAAGCAGATTTCTGGGGCCTCACCAAAGGAGTGGGATTTCCTGATGGTAAAAGGCCATGGTCAGGGATGAAATTTCCATTTCCTGAAAAGCATGTATGGGAATTCCAATTTTAAAGGAAGAGAAAGCGACTCGAATGTCCGTACCTGGCCGAATCGCTGGGGCGTGAAATTAGATTTCAGGGGCCTGTTCCTCGCCTCTGCTAAACTTAAATCTAAATCTAAATCTAAATCTAAAAGCAGTCTAAAAGCAAGAAGTCACTTCTTCGCCCTAACCCTTTAGACTAAGATTTAGCCTAAGATTTAGATTTAGATTTAGATTAAAGTTTAGCAGAGGCGAGGAACGGGCCCCAGTTCTTCGTGCAAATTTTACCTTCACCTGAATAGGAGAAGTTCAAGTTCAATCTTGAGGCAGAACTTTTGCACTACAGTATTTATTCTTCGATTTGTGCTTTCAGGGTTCTTCTCAATCTACGAAAGTTCAGGTTAATTCTTTTAGTTACTTTTCCTATGCCCTTCCAACAGTACTCCAATAAGTGGCACCGACATTTCGCATTAATTTAGCTTAGCATTTTAGGGAAATTTTTCATACGCGAGTATACTAGGTTGCTTCTCTAAGCTGGCATCAGAAGTTAAATTAGTCTCGAAGGTGAAAATGTCCGATGATTCGCCAAGTAGCCGCTCCAAGGCAGCACCGGCTGGCAGAGAGATGTTGTTTTCGATCAACAGCATTTTCACCTTTACAAGTGATTTTAAAGATGGCAAGTTATCAAGTGTCGGTCATTATCAGCTGCATTGGTGTTTGTCATCAGAAAGTTATGCGCTACAGTAACGTCGCTTTCTTTCTATTTTTTTTTCTATGAGTAAGGAACTCGTTAGCGATTCCGTTACTAGCGCGACTGCAAAGTATCAATAACTCGTCTTCACTGAAATCACATTAAATACAATTAAATACTGTAACGCGTTACTCTTCGCTACCCCCTGGCTCCGCTCGAAAGAATGTGGGGCGACGCATTCAAGCGAGCATACGTGACGTACGACTGTTTATGAAGAATGAATCAATCCACGTGAATAAAGGAAGGGAGAGGGAGACACATGAAGGCCGAAAGGAGGGAGAACGGGAATGCAGGTCGATGGGATGGCACCGATCATCGCGAGTCGATACGGTGCGCCACGGACCGGGTCCCGTTCTATAATGCATCCTCTCGATGCATCTCACGCGAATCCTCCCCCTCTCTCCTTCCACCCTCAGACGACGGATTCGGGTCAAAGGCAAAGAGGATGGGAACCGAAACAGACTTGTCGGACGAGAAGGAAGGGGGAAGATTGGAGAAGGCTTCGTCGATGTGGAAGCCGATGTTGACGATGGTGGCCTGATCGCTGGTGGCGAAATCCGAGGCGGACGTCACGCGTTCCTCGGCCATCACGGGTAACTCCAACACCAACCGCTCCTTCCCGGCCTCGGCCAACTCAGCCAGACTTCGCGACAACATCACCTTCCCTACGGTCCATTTCCAGTCGTTCTTATATAAAATCACCTCTAGTGATAAAGCAATTGTCTAAATCGATACATGAGTATATCGGGGCAAGGAGAACGACGTCCAACGGACGTAACGTTTATCGACCGGTAATTTACTCGTGTGTTCCAACGATCGGTGCTTGGGGAAATTCCCCGAAATCAGATTCCATGATATTTCCTTGGAATGCTCACATGCATGTTGTCTGCGCTTATCTCCAATGTTGCACCTCTGGACAAATGATGTCATACTTACATGGACGCTTACGCTGCAGCCCTAGAGCCTGTCGACGTGATTATCCTGCTGGACACGTTAAAAATTTTCTACTCTAATTCATTTATTAATATTTGAATTTGACTCATGTAACCGATTGATAATAATCAGGAATATCGCCAATGAATCAGTTATCGGAATCGTACATTTTTAAAATCAGCTCATTACTATTCACCTCCTTAATTTGGTCATTACTGAGTGATGGATGGGTCAGCATCTCGCGTTTCCCCACATTCTAAGAAGCAACGAGTCTCTTGCATGTCGTCATGAAATCCAGATTCGGGCATTTAGCCCTCATTTCCCCCCTGCCTACTTCGCCGTTAACCCATTTCCCTCCTCGCGATGACCTGCCGAGAAAGGAGGGGCAAAGAAATGAGGGTAAAAGAAGAATGGTACCGGATTCCTCGTCGACGGAGAAGTACGAGACCCAGGGATTATCGGATCGTCGGAGGGAATAACGGATGGCCCGGGACGAACCCCTATCCCCGTCCACGGCCTTCACCTGCGTCAGGGTATCTCCCTATAGAAAGAGAGAGACGAAATGGCACCTCCAGCTGTTTCTCTGAACGCACGGAGCGATTGAAAAGGTATTTGACCTTGGCGGCGTTAGAAGGTATGATGGTGAGGGGAGGAGCGTTGAGGAAGACGGGTGGAGTGTCCTGAACGTCCACCACCACCAGGATCACGTCCAGGGACACCACGTTTCGGTTGTCGACCTTCCGTTCCACGTACGCGTCCTCACGTAACGAAAGCATACCGTAACGTCATCACCGAGACTCTTCCGTGCGGTCGGCCGGACGGGTGCCTGCACGCCTTACCTTGCAGACGAGGGTGAGGTGGTAGAGGGATCGGGTCTCGAAGTCCAACGGTTTCGCCAGGGCGATCGATACGTTCAGGTTCTCTCCGGCGATGGACGGCTGCGACACCGTGAACGCCTTCCCGCTCTCCTCCGTCTGCAGACGATACTCTTCAGCGTGGAGGACGAGGTCGAACATCCAGAAAGAAATTTACCGAGCTCGAAATAGGATACGGACCTGCGTGTCCAGGGAGCAGTCTGGGGAACCACGAAGCTCGGGATCTTTGTTCACGATGACGGAATACACCACCGTCCCCACCGCCACATCCTGTCGGTCCGAGCTCTTAATGCAATCTCATTCTGTCGCACTCAGTGTGAATGGATGAAGGTTTCACTGACCTCGGGGACGAGGACTGGAGCGTTTCGGTAATTGGGGAACGTGTCCCGGAGGGTATAATTCCCCTTGGTTGCATTCACCCGAAGATCCACCTCTCGAGACTCCCCCCTCGTGTCCTGCACCCGGAGGATCGCGTCGTAATTCCGACCTGATGCCAAGAAATAAAACCTTCGGTCGATCCTCGTAGTCGGTAAAGTCGCAAGGTACAAGGGGAGTCCTTTGAGAGACGAACCGGCTTCGAGCTGTCTCATGAGACGAAGATCGGCTTCGCAGTACCGAGCTCCCTTCAGGCAAGGCATCGGCTTCACGGACAAAATGTTGTTCGCACTTCTCCCTACGCACAAGTCAAAGGCCGGGGGAAGGCTTGGAATCATCTCTCATTAGAGGGAAAAATAAGGATAACGACAAGAACAGCGATCGACTAGCGATGGTTCAACCTACCTTCCGATAAAATAAAAATCCCGAGTTCGGGTATTGTCATATTCATATAACTACAGTTTGAGGCCGGGCAGATCGATCAGATTAATAATATCTAAAATAAACTAAAAAGCGACAAAACAATAATATTCCCGAGCGAAGGGAAGTTGATTTCAAGTTCTGAATACCGACCCGTGAGGGAGAATTCGAGAGGGGTGTCGCCGTCGAAATCCTGAGCCATGATCCTCAGGATGGGTGTCCCCTCGGGCCCTGCCACGGGGGTGCTCGCCGGGATGAGGAGCACCCTCCGGTATCCCGATCCGTAGATGTCGAATTCCGGGGGTCGACCCTCCGTCCGCCGCACCGAACACATCAGCAGCAAGAAGAGGAAGAAAATTCCTCCTTCCCGTTTCCAGCCCGGCGACATCTTCAGGCACCGACAAAGAGAGCGAGAAAGAGAAAAGAAGAAGGCTGTCATCACGTGATGCGAAATGGACTCGTTTGCGTTTCGTCTCGAAGAATAAAAGGCGACGACGACATTCGCATCGATGCATTTAATCGTTTACGTCCGCTTGTCGATGAGGTTGAGGGAAACGCCCGCGCCCGATCCAATCCCTGGGGATCTCCCGCGTGCAGGTGATTCATTGTTCGCGAATAAGGGCCGTTTTTCCCGGAACGAGGAAGGGAAGAGACCGACCTCTATTCATCCGATGTGACCGACCTCTATTCACCCTGTCAGGCACTTCATTATCCATGCCTCATTTTTCGTAGAAGCTATCTTTATCTCTTCTTGAAACATGACCGCTTTCTTCGTTGGGGTTCATGTACCTTCTCTCTTCTTTCTTTAAGATTTTTCCCACATTACGTTGCCTTTATTCCCATGATTACTTGACGACTTTGGTGATATTCGAGATTTGCATACATTCGGTGTTGAAAAAAAAATCGTGTTTCTGTCGTAGTTTGCAGTCTCAAAGATACAATCCGCATATTCTACCCTTTTTTTACGTTTCTGACGGCAAGAACTGAATGGGAACGTTTTGACAGTGTCTGAGGAAATGAAGATGGCCTTCGAGAATATACTTTTCAACCACCATGTGGAAAATAGAATTCCAGGAAAAGAAAAGAAAAGACGGTCTCTTCCTTCCTTCTCCCCCCCCCCTCCTTTAGGTAGGGTAAACCACCCAGTGATGGATCATATTAGAATTAGGAAGCTGACATTTTCCGTGATGTCACTGTTTAACCCCACTTAGACGATATCATCCATCATTGGTTGCACACCACGCTCTCTCCCCCCCCCCCCCCCCCCCCCCCCGAATCGTCCCCTCATTCTGAGTCGCGATGACGACTAAATGCTCGTCTCGTTAAGACATCTTTGTCCTACTTTCAAACGATGCGCAATTTTCCGCCGTAGGGAACACACTCCGATGACGAACGATGAAAGCAGAAGGGCGCACAAAAAGGCACACAAAAGGTGCACAAAATTGAACACCAAAGCTCATACGCCAGCTCAAGGCAGACACAGGGAGTATTTATTTTTCTTGAAAACATTTTGAGATGAGACTTCATTAAAAGATGAATTCATGCAAGAATAAACCACCGAGTGGGAATATCGTGGCCCGATGCTTCTTGGCCTGGACCTTAAACAAGTGCTTCTCGTATGTGAGGGATTCTTTTGAACTTGTACCGTTTCCCATGGGTCCCTGAAAACCCAGAAGGGCATTCACCTGTCGTTCTTGTTCTAACTCCTTGCAGCTCGGGCTTGCTACGACAGATATTTTCTTCAGTCGAGTATGAGAAATGGCTAAGTTCACGCGTTCTTAAACCCCAACATCGTGGATATCAGCTCCCATCCATCCTTAATATGGTGCATTTTAATTGTTTTCTTTCATTTACATATTTACCATTGAGTTAGAGGGCTAATAACCACGGAACATGCTAATGGGCAATGGAAGAAAATCAGATTCAATTTCTAGATATTTCCTATTTTTAGATTTTAGAAATGGCTTCAGATGGCATTTAAAAAATGGGTTCTTCTAAGAAAATGCCTGTTTGAAATGGAAAATATAAATAGATCAGAGTCAAAGCATTTAAAACTAAAGCTAAATTCGAAAAAATTTCTGCTTTAGATATTTACTCCTGTATATGCATGAGTAATAGGCGAGACTCGACGAAGAATGAAGGGGATGCCGAAAATGGCTATAATTTGGATATTCCGGCTTATGAAGCTGATTTATGGCTATTGCCGAGAATCGACCATGCTCTCTCCATCCCTCGTTGCACCTGCTTCTCGCTCATCCCATGCTTCCTTCATCCCTCGCTACACCTGCCTCTCGCTCATCCCATCCTCTCTTCATCCCTCGCTAGACCTGCTTCTCGCTCATCCCATGCTCCTTTCATCCCTCGCTACACCTGCTTCTCGCTCATCCCATCCTCTCTTCATCCCTCGCTAGACCTGCTTCTCGCTCATCCCATGCTTTTCTTTACTCGATCAAGCTGCTCATTATTATTTCAAATTTTCTTTGAGTCACGAATCGCAATCCATGAAATCGTGTATATTGCAGAATCAGCAAGTTTCCCATCTGGCTAAAATATCGCTAGCGTTAGTGATAGGACAGTGTTTTGGAGATAGAGATCATCACTAAGGAAATCTCACTTTTAATGCATGGGTTTGAAGAAATGAATAATCAACGTTCACAAAATGAGTCTTTTTTCATACAATGGGTTCATCGGATACATAGATTAACACATGTATATGACGGTATAAAACCATTTTCAAGGTCTTCAATTTGGAGAGAGTCGGTGGAGCCGATCCGTGCCGATCTGACTCCGGTGTTGCAGCTTCGAAGCTGCTAAAACAATTACAGCGGTAATCCCCAGTCCGTCATGAATGCTACAGTGAAGGACCGATGCACCAATGGATTCACAAATTTGTTTCACGGAGACACTTGCCTACCCTGCATCGTGACACCGCCGACATGTAAAGGGATTTGCCCGAAGTGCACTCTTAGAAGTCGTTTTTCGCGTTTTCTCTTCCAGAAGTGTTCATGGCCCTTTAAAGGTGTGATTCGCACGTCCCGAAGCCTCATATCGCCGTTTTATATTGGGGGGTTTTATATATACAATCATCGACGTTTTCTCTTAGGAGAAAATGGCGATATGACTTGTGCGCAGGGGGCCTCGATCGGCTCGCACTCTCTAGCCCTATTAAATATTTACCAGTTATTATAGATCACCTTGTACTCGTGTTAGGGCGTGATGCGTCCTTGAGGCTCTTTCTTTATTCGATAGCGGCTATGGTGAGAGAAACGCAAGTCTGCTCACTTCGTCGATAGGGAAATGTCGTGAGTTATTAGAGGCGTTTCATCAATGATTCATCCGACCAGCGCAGAGAGCGTCAAATGTATCTGGTTTCCTCATGAGAAGCGGGCCGATTCCCTCCTTTTCGCGACTGTTCGCGAACGGTCGAGGAAAACGGATGCGTTTGTCCGGATTCCGAACCCCCAAAGCATTGAGAGGCAGCAAAAGCGCTTACATGTTGTTGAAAAGGGTGTGAGAATCCTTGGAGATCGCTTCTTCAGGAAGAAAAGAAGACTCGGGAAGGCGTAAGACTAGTCAGAAGACGAGGATTCCTTCTTCATGCCTTCTCATCATCGAGCCTTCCCTTCTTGTGTTTACTTTCGAGTGCGGTAAAACCCATTTTAGGAATCCCCGGGTTTTTTGCTGTCCTCCGGATTAAAAAATAAGGCCCCAATGTCGAAATGTGATTTAAGTGAGATAAAAGGACCTTTAAGCCGAAGAGCCCTTCCCCCCCCCCCCCCCCCCCCCCCCC
>CAJPEV010000004.1:352417-388652 GCA_905338385.1 Darwinula stevensoni | reverse complement strand
AAGGCCCCCCCCCCCCCCCCCCCCCCCATAGGAGTCCATGTATTCTTGGACTGCGAAAAAAACTGTCCGAACCGTCGGTCGAAGAAAAAAAGTTCAAGTCACGGGCCGTAAGTACATCTAGCCGTCCCACGAAAATCTGGAATCGGATTCGTCGCCTTGGCATCCCCGACGAATTCACCGACGGCCGAAAGCTCCATATGTCACGCTTCCCTACGTGTCAGCGCCGAGACATTTCGTCCGTATCCGCCGACGACTCGGCTCGACGGGTGAGGCCCAAGGTGGGCGAGGCCTGCCGAGGCATTCAGAATCATCCACGCAAGGAACGATTTAACCCTTTTCGGTGGAATCGTCTTCCCTGTCTCCAGTTCGTGGCGAGACGGGGTCGACGAGGTTCCATCGCTTTCGAATCGGTCATAGTCATGGAACATCGGTATCTCGAGTTTTCCACGCCTGCCCGTAACGGGCTGCGTTCCGATTCAAACTGTAGCTATGCGAATGCAGTAAATCTACGTAAATGAGCAAAGAGTATATATATATTTCGCATTAAGACGTGCGCAACGGTGTCCGGAAAAGTGCAGTTGACGCGTGTTCTTCGCGACGACGCCAGTGAGAAATTTCCTTCCGGAACTAGCCTTTTTGGGGAGCACTCGGACGTGCGGTATCTCTGAGCCGATGTTCGGGCAAGAACCACCACCATTTTGCTCTGTTGCATGATTTTAGGTCATTCCTATGCTTTTTGGGAACACCATGGAATCTCGCATTAGCTGAAAAATTTGCAAAAAGCCTCTGCATTCCATCGCAATAAAGTTCTTATGTCAGGATTCCTTGGGCTCTGCGTCTCGGGCCCATCCGAATCCCTTTGCGACGTCACCAGAAACACGTAGATGCCACGACCACGAAAACCTAACGTGACGTGTGAAAATATGAATCGATGGGACGGGAGGGGAAAGGTTCTTCCGTGACGGTGGCTTGCCGCGGCCGATGGCACGAATGAATTATCCCACAGAGAAGAAGCGGGGGAAAACCGGATCCAGAAGAGAACTACTTATCGGGGTGCCGTCACAGATGAAACACGCTAAACATAAGGAATGTCAAGGCTAAAGGGGGAAGAAGGTGCTAAAATATGCCTCGTGTTTCGGCTGAGTGAAGCTTCAGAAATGAACATGTAGTCTAAATCCTTCCATCCCTGACTTTTCTGAGGAAGGGTGAGAGAGGAAGGGGGAAGGGGAGAGGGGGAGGGAGGGGGGGGGGGGCAGCAATTCAAGGACAGGCCGAGAGTGAAACCCCCCATATTCTGATCGTTTTACAATCTCCGTCGCTATGCCTGTGTCGATTTCAAACTCATGCACGAGTGTATGCAAAACTGGAGAAGTTTTGTATCGGTCTAGCCAGATCTTAACATGCTCGAGTGGAACTGCCTCTTCCTTGTTGCCATAAAACCGTTCCGACCTCGATCTCTATCTCTAAGAAGTTCATTCTCTTCCATATTCTTCGGAATGCCGTCCCGAAAATACCGGTTCCTCTCGAATCCGAGTTCTTTTCGAACTCTCTCTCGACACCGATTACTTCCTAGATTTTTAAACGAACACGGAACCTTTTCGCCGCAGCGAATGTTGAATGCACGATAGATCGGCTTCTGCCTTCTGCCTCCAGGATGAACGAGACTCGGCGCCTCATGATGATCCCGTCGTGATGAGGAAGGCTGCAAGGCTGCTTTCCTTCCTTCACGCGATCGCTTCATCTCATTCTCCCGTGCTCTGCCGTCTTTTCTTTTTTTGCTTTCTCGGAGCCTCTCGGCCTCGGCGGTGGCCTTGACGGCGGCCTTGACGTGCGATCGCGTGCCCCGACACGTGATGCTCCACCCCGATTCGCGAAGATCCGTCAACCATCGCATCGCCGGCATCGAATGTAAATAGATACTCGATCGAAAAAATATCTATGACTATTGAACTTTGGAGTCCATGACGACGAACCGTGCGCGAGCGAGTCCCTCGCACCTGGTGGGACACACGTCTCGCTCCCCTTCGGTTCCGCTCAAAATTTCGACGTTGGAAACGCGTTCTCCCCGGCGCCTACTGTCTCAAAAATTGAGTCCTTTCATGATCTGAGAATCCACGGAATGTGGCTCATCGGTCGGAGCGTCATCGAACGAACGTCACTAAAAGAGTCGCATCGATCGATGCGAGACCACAGGGACACTACGGAAGTTTCAAATCGAGCGATCGTTGAGATGTCGAAAGCGCTCATCTGGACCTCTGTGGGATCGCCGTTCGTAACAGAAAGAGCGTCTGAGAAGACGAGGATGGCCCTGGTAAACGTTATTTTTCCGGAAAGCGACCGTCATTCCTCGCGATTTGAAGACCGAGACCGCATCTCATCGATCAGGGAACGCCGGGTTACCATCGAGACGGCGTGGGTGAAACAACTCGCGCTGCAGGGGATATATGGATTTTCCTAGAAAATTCTGTTTAAACGACCCCAATTCTCCTCGCCTTCACGTCGAGATCACGTAATTCCTCGTATAATTTTGAATTTTTTTCTCTCTAGAGCAAAAGACCTACTGTTTGCGCTGGGCAATGAAGGCGGGCGCTAAACGAGGTCATGACGGCGACTGGAACGAGGGCAAAGCGTGATCGTCGGCAATCGGTCCATAACCAGCATGTTCCAATTGGGGGAGAGGAAGGGGAGTTTGGAAATCTAGGAGGCGGTCCAGAATTGTGAATGAAGCGGAAAGCTTCATTTGAGTTCAATCAATATCTCTGTTACGCATTCAGAAAATCTAATGGCAGAGATTGCAAAACGAAGCGAAATTACTCAGCTCAGTACAGTATATTGACTGTACTGGGGGAGAGGTAATTGCTCCTCGGCTCTCCTGCTAACGAGAAGTTTGTCTGCAATATATTAATACATTTCTTCTTGGGTACTTCAAGCAGGAAAATGTACACATTTTTCCCAAGTTACCTGTTACCTGCACTACCAAGCAGCTGTGTTTCTTATAGGGGAGGGCGGGGGGGGGGGGGAGTTGGTTGAGTTGATACCATGAGTGATGCTCTTTATCATCCAAGTCTCCATCAACATTCTTTGGTCGCTCAAGGTCAACCCATGAGGAGCAATATTGCCTTGTTTACTCAAAGCACCCATAGAGCCCATAATAAGTAAGTCGTTCGCTGGCAACATTTCGCAGAGGCAACACAAAATAGTTTCATATTATTAAATAAAAACCCTGATATTTCTAATGTATGGTGAATGCAATATCAGAACAGAATTATGATTACGACATTCATACATAGAATATTTAACTCCATATTGGAAAGCATTGATTTATGAAAATTTGTGGTTTCGCCTCAAAATCCAAGACCCCTCGCAATAAAAATTTAACTACTATCTAAGAAGGCAATTTTAAGCGAATGGGTCTTCAGATTCCCCGCGTGTAGTAAAAAAAAGTTAGTGGATGAAAAATTGAGCTTCCGTGGTAAACTGAATATTTTCGTCATTGTTGGCGCAAGAGGAAAGATTCAGAGCACTATTGAGATTCATTTGTGTTACGGCTGATGCTTGGCTGGCTCTGTAAACTCAAGATACCGTGCAATGTTTGGAGATTGTTTGGTGCCAAATGTTTGCTCAAATTAAATGAAGAAATATTTCCATTTAATCCTGAGACAATATGTATTAACATGGCATGCTGCAAAGCTGTAAGAAAGCTGCAGAAAACTGCTGAAAATTCATAGAAGTTTGTCCAAAGAAACACAGGGACCCAGAGAGTCGAGGGTCTTTATAGAACCCGTGAAGATAAAAATAAAATATTAGAAAGCCATCATTAGGAACCCAAATGAAATGCGACAATAAAATATTATTAAAATGTGAAAACTCCAATTTTTACCCTTTTACCTTTTAACCTTTCCCCTCCCCCCTTTTAAGGGACGATGCTCGGTCCACGAGAATCTCTTTACGTCGTCGAGCTTCATCCGGAGAATTTGGCATTTCTGAATCCGGCCGAGAAGACAATCTCAAGTCAGCTGCGAAACGGAACGAGACGTCATTTTTCCATGGAAACGGCATTACATGCTCTTCGAATTGGATCCATGAAACGATTTTTTCATGCCGTACGCCTTCAGAATAGTGCTTGCAGACCACCAGAGACCTGCAGCCGAATGAAACCCATTTTTGAAGGGCGGAGCGACTTTTTTTTTCCCGCTGAGGTAAGATGAGATTCCCGTCTGATAGGGATCCGATGTGAACCCCGATGCACGGCTACGGAATTCTCTTTCGACCGGTCAAGAGTTTTTCTAAAGAGCGTACTTACGGATCTTTTCCCAGTTTCCTGTCTTATATTCCAGCGCAAACGCAAAAGGACGAGGGTAACGCGGAAGGGGCACAGGGACATTGCCGTGTCGTACGAGGCACGTCCCAAAAAATGTGCCAATCATTTTTAGCAAACTGTTTTAAAATAACATGACATTTAACCCGTTTTCTCGAATCGGTTCATCGTCGAGCCTTCAACATGCTAGACGCGTTTTAATTTTCTTTTCCCCCGATTTTTTTGGTCTTTTTGAATTCCGACGGCGCATGATCGAAAATAGCGCAAAGCACCAGCAGGAAACGAAAGAACCTTCTACAAGCAGAAAAGATTCTGAGAGCCGATTTCAGAACGCGGACGAGACGCCCATCTCACCGCGCGCTGTGGCTGCTCACAGCTAGGCAGAAGAGCAAGCTGGCGGAAGGAAACCAACTCTCATCCCAAGGCATTCTCAGCTCGTTGGGCTATCACTAAAAAAGACTATTATTTTCCGCGATGACCTGGGCATGAGCTAAGTCTATTCGTATTAGCTTTTATACTATCTGGATGAAACTAAGATAGTTTTCGCGAGTATTTTCTCCGATTCCAAGATATCAATGTTCTTCAGCTCATACTGGGCTTTCCAACTTTTGTGTGCATAACGTATTTAGAGGTTCCTAGGTGCTGATTTTAATGAGTCTCGCTCATTTTTTTGGCAGTATTAGAAGCATCTTATAAATCATAGACCGTCACTACCTGAAAAAAAGAGAAGGAAAGTTCATGAATCTTTTTATTCCGTAAGTCGATACCACCCAGGGGTCATTATTGTAATACTCTGACCAAAAAGTTGCCACTCGTTTGGAATCGCGCCTTGCAATGTGACATAGCATATAATTCATAGGGGTTCTGGCCTCGGTCTCCCTTTATTTGACTCCCCTCTCCGTGGCATGCACATGCACCCCACCTTCATCAATCCATAAATGAATTAATACTTAATTACAATGAAATGCATTCACCTGTGCCCCATCGCATGATGTCGTACGCGTTTGACCCGAATCCATGCGTTACCCTCTTCCACTTTTGCGCACACCCCACTTAACGGCAGGTGGAAGGACATCGAGTCATTTCGCGGGATGGGGCTGCCTGTCCCTCTCCATCACGTATCCCACGGGATGCTTCCCTGGAGTCGGCCTCCCAGTTCCCCTATAATTATGACAGGGGTTCTGACACTAATTATCCCCCCCCCCCTCTCCCACCGTGGACATCGACCGAAAACCTCTCGCTATACGGCGGATGCTTGGGGACCGAGAGAAAAAATGGGGGAGGAGGGGGGGGGGGAGACGTAAGTCACGGAAGGACGACATGCATGCATGCCTCATTGCCATGTATCATGTCACCTTCGGACTCGCATCCCCTGATTCGTGTTGGCACACATCTTATCCTGCATCCTTTTATTCTCTCGTCCCGCTTCCTCGCCTGACTTCCTTTTCCAGAGTCATATGTGCCACCTGTCTCATAATCCCCTCGGCTAAAGTGCACTACCCCAGAAATTGGGTGAGTTTTTTTTTTTTCCTCCTCCCCCCCCTCCTCTGTTTACCCATCCCATTTTGTGTTATCGACTGGATGGGAGTGGGGGAATGGTCCATAACGAGCAGTGCCGGCGATGACAGAAACAAAATCGGTAAATGCTTAGCCTGTCTCTAAGAAAGCTAGCTTCGTACTCACTCGTGCACGGGTTTGTTCATGTACGGTGTATAGTGTGTACATCGATCGAGGAATGTCCAGGGACTGGGGGGTGACTTACCTTGAACTGGAGGGGCGTTGCCATAGAAATCTTCCCCACACGTCACGTTCAACGCTGCGTTCTATTTTCTTTTTCTTTTCCTCCCACTTTCACATCGTTTGCTCCTGCTTGGCACTTCGCACGCGATCCGGTTCCACGTGTACTTTTTCACCGGAGTTCGCTTCCTCGGAAGAAAAAACTTTCGTCTGCCGATGTCACTAAGGGTGCATTCTACTATCGACAGCACACTTTCCCTATCCGGAGCAAAATTAAAAATATTAACGGTTCACTATCATGTTTCTAATACCCAACTGGGTCACTTTTTGCGGTCCTATGGCTGAGGGGAACTTCAAATAAGTACTGCCCGTTTCCTGTATCGACAGAACGAACGATATGCAGGACGTTCTCAAGTTTCTTATCGAAAACAATCCGACCCTTGTTCTAGGGATTTTAAATTACAATACTGCTTTTTAAATTTATTTATTCGCAGTTGTAAATATTCTGAGGTTGCAGACGTCTTCACGCAAAAGTAATCGCTATCGAATTTCGCGCGTTATCGAAGCTTATTTACTCGTGTCGAAGAATCCAGACACAAAAACTCACTCGGATACCGACTTTAGTGATCGTACTGTGGGATAAAACACAGAAGGAAGAAGAACTGATTGTCGATCGAATGGGAAGAGCTGGGGCCGGACTGGATAGTGGAACCCCGTCGCACCGTCTAGGTGAATAAGTATAAAGCGCAGACGCTTTGGAGCCCTGTCTCGCCTTGTATACCTACCGTCGACCTACCTTCCCCCTTGTTCTAGGAAATACCCTATGTAGACTACATCTCTATGTAGATAAAGCACGTACACTTCGTGGGTACATGCGCAGCGGTACGTGTCGGTCGATATGAGCCTACAGATAGCTGGAAATACTCGGCCATTTTCTGCCTGTTCTATGCATAATGGAAGCGCGAAATCCCTGGAAGTCCACGCTTCATGATACCCATTTATTTAGTCCGTCCATCCAACGGCGCTGAGCCGATCGGATCCAAAATTAGTCGGGTGATGGTGAGCTGCCCGTGAGCGGTCTGAAACCTACTCAACGGCACCTGGTTCTCGATTGAGTATACGAGGGTCGCTCAGAAAGTTTTGAGATGCGCGAGGAGAATTTATGAAATTTTATTTCAACATTTAAGACTTTCGAAGTACTCCACAGAACACTCGACACATTTTCACCCTGTAAACCATCTCTCGGAGCCTCTACGCCTTTCCCCGTTTGGCGCCTCAGAAACTTGTTCCTCACAGGCAACGACGGCATCTTCTGGACTCGCGAACCGCTTCCTTTGAAATGAATCTTTGACTTGCGAACGAAGAGCACCGGCACCCAGGTCGTTGTTGTTTTCCTGGTACTTTTTGGAAAACTTTGGGCAGGCAGACAGTGGAGTACCACTCAGTCTTCATTATACTTCAAAAAAAAAAAACAGTCGCCACATGACCCCTGACAAGAAAGTGGAAAGAATCTTCTTCTCCTCTATACCTTCGCGGGCTTGTCGTCCCCATGGAACGCACAAACCACAGATTGCCTCTTTGTTTCCGAGTCATGCTGGTAAATCCATTACTTCTCACCAGTGTCGGTGTCAAAACTTTTTAAGCGTTCTCCTTGAAAATTTTGGAGCATTTACTCGCGCAACATTCCTCTCGGGCCACCGTTGGGTCATCTGACAGGTTGTTGGGGACCCAACAGCAAAATAATTTTTCTGACTCGAAGAAATCTAGGCTGAAATTCTGCAACGCTTCCCGATCCAATGTTCAGATACTCCTCGATATCATGGTATATGCACATTCGGTCTCCTTGAAACATAGCTTCCATTTTCTGAAGTTTTCTTAGGTGAAAGCTGTTACATGTCTTCCACTACGGGGGACATCTTCAATGCTGGTTCTTCCCCTCTTAAACTCGACAAAGCAGCGTGAAACTATGTCTATGGAATGCGCTCTTTCCAAAAAAAAGACTTATGCGAGCGCCTCAGATGCTGCGCTAAATTTAAAGCACTTACCTGATTATAAGGAATCATGGCACGGAAGTGCTCCCTGTTCAGTTCCATGGTGTCGACCGAAAGAACGCTTACATATCTAACTAAAAATATCCAGAAAATAAAATTTTGCTTCAATCAGATTGAAACTTGTTCGCAAGGTATGAAAATAATCATTTTCAACCTGTTTCAATCACTAATCTCTACGCTATCTCGTTTTTGCGCATCTTAGAACTTTCTGAGCAACCCCCGTACTTGAGGACGAGAAAACGGGGAAGTTCATTTCATGTCGTCATTCTTCAATGAATTCTGATTTTTATTCCGAGGGAAATGCAAAAGAGGAGGATTTTGCAGACGGGACGGGCACAGGGACTGAGACGGACGGTGGGCCAAGAAATAGGGAAGAGGGAGAAAAAAAAAGCCTAGGAATCAAAAACTCGGGAGAGAAAGGGATGAGCGAGAAAAAAGAGAGAGGGAGAGAAGGAAAGGGCAGGGTTATTCGTATTTGTGGAGTTTGCAAAGGATGGCGAAGGTGATGAGGGTAACGGGGACGATGAAGAGCCAGAACATGTTCTCGGGATGAGATACGCAGAAGAGAAGGCAGACGAACTTGCGTAAGTGTTTGAAGAAACATCCGACGGGATCCCGGACGACACAGCAAAGGAGTTCGGCCGTGTTGACCAGGAGGAAGTGGATGGAGGAGAGCGGATGGGTCGCGATCCACCGACATCCTGTGATGGCCTGTCCCGTTGCCGTTTTCAAGTGGAATCTCATGCTTGCTCCAGGTGGCGCCATCCTCCCCGCTCCCGTCCAGTGGGCATAAACCTTGGTCGTACGGGTGGGGGGAAAGAAAGGCTGTTACTCAATCCATCCCATGAACCGCTAACTTTTATGGCTGTGAAATGCAAAGGAAGGCATGGGAGAATCGTAAATAACAAAAGAAAAAGTGCAATTCAGCCTTTGGCTCATTCAGGATGAACCGAGTTAACAGAAAAATTGTCGATGGCTAAAAATTTAAACAGAATTTTCCTCTTCTGCTTTCACTCAGGATGATTCAAAACTAGGACTGACCTCTACGTCCTCAGACACTTTTAGTGTGTCATCTAGAATAACACCGATGACGATGGTAGGGAATGTTATGTCCCCATTCAAGAAAGGTGATCAGAGTAAATACAGGCCAAACAGTTCGACTAGGATATGATCGGGTTACGGAAATGTTAGTCAAATCCATTTCTGTTGAGATTTTGCCGAGGCTTTTCATACTTTTCCACGTAAAATATTGCTTATTCGGTTCTCATCTTCAGGGATTCGAGGGAATTTCGAGGGAATTTCACTTCTGTATATTTAGTTATCTCGATTCAATGGTAATGATTGGCATCATCTACTGCCGAAACCATTCCAACAAGAGTACTTGATAACTTGCAGGCATCACTTATGCAGCACGAACCATTGCGAAGGCGCGACTGGAACCGACTCGCCCGATTCCACTGCGAAGCCTCCTGCGACCGAATACTCGGGTCTCACCCATCCCTGTTGAGACCGATTTCGATCGCAGTGGTCGCAACGCAGCTCTTCGCAGTCGGTGAACATGGGCCTTCAGGCTAAGGATGCAGAAGCCTAGGTTAGAGCGACCTGGACTACGAAACTCGCATTGCTCGCTCTCAAGCGGATTAAACCTGCACCTCTGAAACAAATACAGTTAATGAAAGAAAAGCGTTTGAGGCAGATATTCCAAAACAGTGATGCAGCCTGACACGTAGAAGCTAGTCAGTGAGATTCGTGGCAGGAGATATCAATTACTAGCTACTGCCCAGTCCAGCTCGGTGCAACTATTGACATAACCTCTAATTCCCTGTTAAGTTCTTCAATAGTCAGTTGTGCATGACTCTAATGTTACAGAAAGATGCTACTTTTTCCATGCAAAATAGCACTTTTGCTCGGTGTTTGCTCAGATTCAGATGGCTCTAGGGAAGTAAAAATTTCCACCAGAGGGAGTTACTTTTCACAGTCACAGGCACTTTTGCAGCTTATTGATCAGCTGCAAACTACTCCACATTCGAGGGGAGGAAGGGGGGAGGGGAGGAAGGGGAGGGAGGGGAGTACAGCACTCCCATGTAAATGGCACTCACTTCCTTGGTTATCTTCCGTCCCATCTCGATGGCGAAGGGAGCGCTGTATTGAAGCATGTGTCCGATGTGGGTGCTTCCCTTAAAGTTGCTGCATTTCGGGTACCAAAGAAAGAGGAAAACAGCCATGATGGAGTGAAAGATGATGTACCGAGGGAAACGTCCGCACACGAATCCCACCGGACCCACCGTCCCGTAGGCCACGGCCAGCAAGACGGCCAGCATCAGGCCTCGATAGTCTTCCTGCATGCGTGACATGTCGGTTGGGAAGCTTTTTTTCCAATTCATTCCGTTGACTCGATGTGGCATTTGAATTACCTGAAGTGCAGTGATGACGTTGATCGTGCAGAGAGAGACGAGGACGGAGAGTTCCGTGACCCAACGGACCCTTACTCGAAATATCCGTTGACGGGACAAGGAAACAAAAAGTGGGGCAAGAACGATGAGATAAGGCAAGGCAGCAGCCTCGCTGAATCCATGAGCATGCATGTAGGAGACAATGAGCAACGGAAGCCCCATCACCCCTGTCAGCCAGTGGAGACGATAGTAAGCTCGGAGGAAAAGGTCCTGCCTCTCCGGCGTCCCTACATCCGAGGGAAAAAGTTTCTAAGGGAAAATTCAGTAACACAGGGGATCCCGGAAATTTCCGGGTGTTGCACATAGATAGCCCCCCCCTCCACAGCTTAAACTATAAGAGCTAGGAAAAAAACTCACATTTCATGAGAAAGAGCTATATGTAAAACATATTGAAACGTTACAACTCCTTTAGCGATATGGAAATCGTTGAGCGGCAAAATGAAGTCCATTCTTGGCTCTTTCTTTTCAGGCGGTGTTAACAGCCAAATGTGCCCCTCACAGGACGCAAATCCGCCAGGGGTGCCAAAACGTGACTGAATGAAGAAATAAGGGATGCCACTCTCAGTTTTACTTCAGAAAGTGGAAATGCCTTCCGTTTCGGCGTCTATTTGGACACGGGATCTCCCTTGGGGGAGAGAGAGGGGGGGGAGGGTGGACGTGTTGGGAGTCTCTTTGCACAGGGCGCCGAAATAACTAGGGCTGGCCCTGGTGGACACCTGCATGGCACACCACGGCGGACTATTTCAGGTAAAGACACAGAATCATGTAGCAGTACCTGAAAGAATAAGGAATGGGCTTCATTTTGCTGTTTTCAAATTCCATTTATCTTTGAAAATTAAGAGTTATGGAACATTTTTCGTGTCACAATCCAACGACCTGAGAGAAAGAGAAATGAATTTGAAAGGATAAGATTGTGGACAGGAATGTCGCCTACAGTGATAATTTATTAGCAGTAAAATGAGTTATTATGCAAATATGTATCCATCCTACAATCCCAACAAATCAATCTAATTTGACATGCACGAAAGAAAATATTGAAATAAATGAGAAGGGGGGGGGGGGGGAGGTTGAGGTTGAGGTTGGCATTGGGATTGGGATCGGGGTTGAAGAAAGGGAAAACCTTTGAAAATTGGTTTTCACATTATTTCATGCAGGTATGAGATCAGTAAGAGGCTTCATCAAGGTATATAATCTGGCGGTTCGGTTGGAAAGTTGGGAAATCGTGACAGGACTGTTCCATCCATCTAACTCAGTGATGCACAACCCGCGGCCCGCAGAGACCTTTTTTGCGGCCCCTTGGATGCCTCCGGTCTCTAAAGATCCATATTTATATGTGGCCTATTTCTGCTCATGTTCGAGGGTCTGCGGCCCTCGATCCCCTCAAACACGAGCCGAAATCTTAATTTTGGTCCTCTACGGGGAAAAGGTTGTGCACCACTGATCTAACTTCTTAACTTCCTACGACTGAAGTAGGGAGCATTGAGCATGCCTCGGTTCTCTCTCTTCTCCTGCTGACTCTCCCTACATCAGGGGTGTCAAACTCGATTAAGCGAGGAGTCGGATGGAACCCTTAGGGGTTTCCACACCAACAAATCTTATGCCAAATTTTTTACGCGAATTGTTCTGAAATCTCAGCGCATTTCCAAACCAACTAGTGAAGTGGGCGTCGCAGGCCGGACAAAATGAACTAACGCCAGTTTAGCACCCCTGATCTACATCCGCCGTTTTGCTTCGCACCCCTTTCTCCCTAATTTATTAATTTAATCCTATTTCGCGCTCGTGAATGAATTGAAGGTGATCGGATTCTGATTGTTTTTGGATCTTGCCCAGTCCATTTTTGAGTTCAGTGGTTCCGAAGGACGGCCAATAAGCGCTTAAAGGCGGCTTACTCCTTTAAATCAAAGCGCTGAAACCGAGGTCTCTTGAAATTAATTAAAAGCCGAACTGCTAACGGAATCGCCCTGCTATCTACAGTTGGAGAAAGAAGCATTCTAACGCGCAGTCTAATTCCCAGGTGTCAGGACTTGTCTGTCTATAATGCAAAGTCCCCTTCCCCTCTCCCCGCTGCTTCCCTCTCTCTCCCTCTCCCCCCCCCCCCCCCCCCCCCCCCCCCCCCCCCCTAAAGGTGAAACTTGGCACACGTATAAGTGACATGATATTATTATTATTGAGTTGAGAGAGTATTCAGCTTTCATGGTGCATCGGCTTTTCCAAACATGATTTTTAACTAGCAAAAATGGCAAACGTATAAGGTTGAAACTTTGTGGGCATGTATTTCTCTGAGGATTGATTTTGGTAATAAAAAAAAGTACTTTTCGGTTAAAACGCCCCGGGGCACATATATTGCAAAAGGCGTATTTTCTCGATCCAGCAAAACAGAGGGCGCTAGAAAGTTTGAACTTGCCAAAAAATAACCTGATGGATATCTGAGTAAAGAAAAATTTCTACATTTGGTGATACATGCCATAGGGGCACACCTTTTCGGAGAACATATTTTCAAATAGTTCTCTTTGCTTCAATCAAACTGAGACACATGGAAAGCTGAAACCTAGCAAGAACGTGACTGCTGACGCACTGAGCTCAAATGTCAAATGGCAAATTTCAAATATATATTTTTTTTTTGGGGGGGGGGGGGGGTTGATCCCCCCCCCCCCCCCCCGCCTCTCCCCTAAATACGGCCTTGCCTCGACGGCGCGAATATATGCTCAACTGTAAGCACTAATCGGATAAGGAAACCCCACAGTATGTAAACAGGGACTCTGTCAACCGTTACTCGTCAGTTGACATGTGTTAATGTGCAGCCGTAATTCATATTGTCTCATCCAAGAATAAGCCAGCTTGAAACCAGTATGACTTCAGTTGTTGGTTTGAGTTTCAGTTTTTTTGAAAGACTTTGTTTCCGTTACATTTTAGTTTCATTTGTAATCGTGACGAGAACTTTCAGGTTGTCTGTTCCAGTTTTAGAGTCGGTGAACTGGAGCACAAAGCAACTGTATTTCATAATTTTATTACATCCTTTTTGCGGAAGACGGTAGCCAGTCGTGTTATACGTGGTTTTTACCTCTCACATTTTCTCTTTTCATCGTCTCCACATCGTCTCCACCTAAGCCACATTCAGCGAATGAAGGAAGTAAAATCGAGCTGATGCCTATATTGTCCCCGTGCGATTCATGTTGAGTCATTTGGAGGTACGCTCGCGCAACTACACATTTCGGAAGATTTCTCATTGGCAATACTTGAGTTTGTTTTTCACTTTAGTTAGACACTTTGCTGACTCGGGTCCAACACCAGTCTGGTGAAGGAGAGGTGACCCACGATGAAGCCTTTTAATTACAGTGAACTTTTAAAATTAGTTTTTCGTCATATGAAACGTCTTGACGCGCTTTTGATTCGCCTATTCGGTAAATCTAGCTCTGGGAGCCAAGTAAACATGCATTGAACTCAAGTGAAAAACCTTTCGTCCGCGCGGAACAACCCTTTGTTTACAGTCAGTTAGAAGCACGTATCCTCTTACATCTGCCAAGGGACGAAGAAATAATAAATATGCCAATATGAGATGTAATCATACTAACATCAATAATCTGAACGAAGAGTTTTTCGAGCCACATTTCACTAGGAGCCTGAGACAAAAAATTAGAATTAGTCTCAAAAAGAGAAACATGGACGGATAAGCGGACCTTTTAGAACCACCGCTCAGCACATTTTTTCGGGCTTTACTAGTAATCAGGCGTATCTGGGTTTATATTCTGTAACCAAACCTCTGTAAACCAAAAGTTTAATGAATTGTTGGAAATTTGATTAAGAACTTGGAAATGATCTAATGTATGTAATATGCTGCTATCCCTCTTTAATAAGTTGGACGAAGGAGGTGAATAACGATAACAAGTCGGCTTGCCAAAAGTTGGATGAGGTTCCTGTTCGCCTAGTCCCCGTCTCTTCAGGTTCAGTATTTCTTTCAGACTGTTTTGCTTGATTGCATGAATTGCATAGGCATGACGAAGCTCGAAAGATGTCAGGTCAGACCTAGACGCAAACCTGACCGAGTCCAGACAATAAATGATTTTTCTGTTCGGATCTTCTTTGGTTTTTATGTGGCTACAGAAATGGAATGAAAATATAGATGGATGGTATAGGCAGAAAATTAAATGAGTGTGCAATTTGCATACCACTTCTGCAAGAGTCGATCGTGACGCTTCACATAAGCAAGAGTCTGTCAAGGGGGGATTCGTCTTGTCTTTCCTCCTGATTCTTCGTCGTATATTTTTGTTGTCGAAATAGGGATCGGCTGTGTTCTATCCTGAGACTATTTATTTCTCCCCGATAGTAAACTATCCAATAAAGGAAGGAAAATGAAAGGCAAAACTATACGAATGCCTTCCTTCCGCCTACTGCAGGATTTGGGTTTGTCGTCGCTCGTACAATCATGCATACACATATGTTTATGCGAAACACTTCCTGGAAGGCATTATCACACTGAAGCAGTTTCTTCATTACAAATAGCAAATCACTCCGAGTGTGACGGATTATTAGGCTTACATGCCATATGGTGTTTTTCCCCCTTAGTTTTTGAATTTATTTTCATGTGCAAATCATAGATAATGCGATTTATTTATTTGTTAATACAATTTTTTTTGTAAAAAAAATTTCTTCTCAGCCGAGTCGAAGTTCTGAAACAAGGAACATTTAAGCTGAGTAGTGTGATAATGGATCTCTTCTCCCGCCTTTTCCTCTCGACTACATTCCCTAGATCTTTATCTTTCCCCGGGAGTCTTGTACTTGTACTTGTGACTTGTACTTACACGAAGTCTTGTAGTTTCATGAAGTCTTCACGGAAGGGCTTAGAAATCCTTTTTCAATGGATCTTTGCTTCAATCAGAAGTTTAATCTTCCTTTTTTTGTTGGATGCAAGACTTTTTAGCCGTACATCCAAATTTTGGATTGCACGTCTCTTTGGGCTGTACCTTTAAACCTTTGTGTGGTGTTGGTGCACCGGTTTTCTACAAAAAAAAAATATTTGAAAAGACGAGAGGGAAACTCAAAAGAGATTGGTCTCCCAGGCAGAGCAAAATTTCTTAAGGCAAGAAAACATGAAGATCTCATTCTCGTGCGATGGCAACCACAGGCAATCTTTTCATTAAAATCCCTGCTGAACTTTTGGATTAGCATCGAAGAGAAGAATTAGCATCTCTCCGTCGAAGCGAAAAAAAATTCTGCTTCCAATTGCCTCATCATACCCCTGCGAAATCGGTTATCTCTTCAGGAACTGCAATGAACACCGTTGATCGTTTGTGCACCCAAACCTCGCAGACCTCATTAAATTTCAAGACCCATCATCCAATTGGCAGCTGTGGCCCACTACTTTCAACCTACTGGGGCCCGTTCCTCGCCTCTGCTAAACTTAAATCTAAATCTAAATCTAGATCTTAGGCTAAATCTTAGCCTAAAGGGTCAAGGCGAAGAATAGACTTTTTACTTTTAGACTGCTTTTATATTTATATTTATATTTATATTTAAGTTTAGCAGAGGCGAGGAACAGGCTGGGATCCTTTCTCATTTTTCTTTCATTCTAAAACGAATATATTTCCTTTCGGTATGCTCCATCGAAACAGGTTTGCAGGCTCGTGTAAAGGTAACCCTCGGAGGAAAAGGAGAGCGTGACGCTAATCCAAGGTCGCCAGTGGGCGCGTGCATAACAAGTTTAACTGCTTGCTGAGGCCCAAACGCTTTTCCCGTCAGACGAGTGCTGTGCGTCTCCCAATTGAGCCCGAGGGTGGAGACGTCCTTCCAGTCGACTCAACCACCCCATCACAGCTATCGCGTGGAAAACACCCTATTTTGGGCCAAGCCCCTTCTCGAACCATTCTCCTCCCCCTCGCTTCAGATCTGAAAGCTAACGAACCTCTTGACCTCTCATAATGCGGTCGCGTATCATACCCTGCCATCTTTTCTGAGTCACTCCGTTTCTAAGATCCGTGAGGTCGAAATTCAGGGTGAGTCTTTTCGGGAGACTCTTCGGGAGCTTGCGGCAGACGTGTCGGAACCACCAGACTTATTTTCTCCTCGATGCGGGGAAGTAGCCGCTAGATTACGTAGCTTTCACGGATCCCGGTACTCATCACGAATGGGCCACGCCACACGCCAACCACTCGGTGTGGGAACCTCGTATCGGCAGCTCGTACCCACAATCCGATTCTTTCGGACGTATTCCAAAAAGTTAAAGGCTATAGCTGAGGGTGGGGAGATGAAAGCTTCAAAAACCGAGTTTCACTTTCCCGGAAATTTTCGACTCGGCATTTATGGTCCGCCAGAGATCCCACAACACTACAAAAGCCCTGAAAACGCGATTCTCGATCTCGTTTTCATATTGCCTGTCGTAGGCACGCCGGAGTCCTATATATTCAATACATTAACTTCACCTGTTCCAGTCCCAGTCCCAGTCCCCCTCCCTGACATGTCTGGCCCATTATACAGGATTTCTCAAGAGAACCATAACCTGGGTTTTGGGGACACTGTTTCATTCTGGCCCCTATATATTCGTAGTCGAACCGCTTCAGCACGTTTTGAAGCTCCTGCTAAGAACGAATACGGGTCATGTTGCATTCTGATGTGTGATAAACTGCGGAAAACCATTTCTGAAGTTCCACTTTGGCCAGACACACATCCTTCGCTGTAACTTAGAAGTGAATCGTGATGGTGTCGCAATTCAGTCTCAAAGAAAGGAAAGAACAGGAAGTCGATGGAAAAAAAAATTTAATATACCTTGTAAGTGCACTATTCAGGATAACAGAATCACGATGAAAGGGGGAAGGGGAGGGAGGTAGAAGGAATTGACAAGCTCCACCTTCCTTCCTCCTTGCAGAACTGAAATCCGCGTTACCACGATTCACTTTCATCAATACGAGAGACCTCCAACGAGGCTCTGGCCAAAATGGAACGTTGGATGCTCCCTTCCACACTTACAGATGGAGTTCTGCGGTTAAGTTGGACTCTTATTAAGACCGCGCGAACGAGTTGATGGAATGGGACAGATACCGAAGGCGCGGATTCCGACAACGATGGCGAAGAGGAAGAGGGCATAGGCCGGAATCCCGCTAGCGGCAATCAACGCATCTTTGCGGCCGTTCCAGCGGAATCGGACGAGCCCGACGAGGGCCGAGGTGGCGGCCAGGATCCCGAAAAACAGGACCAGGGCGATTCCCAAGCGAGACGAACTCTCTTCATCTAACTGGGTCTCCTTTCCGTGCTCCCGAACGAATTCCAGAATCCAATTCCGATACCGGGACTTAGCGAATTCAGGCGTTCGAGTCAGGTCTGCGAACTTCTCCGTCTCGTCCAGGCTCTCGTACCTGGGGAGAAACGATCCGGAGAAGTGCTCAAACGTGGACGGATACCGAGAAGATTTTTCGGGGAAGAAACGGGTGAAGACCATTGTTGCCATTGTTTTTCACTCCAGTTCCGAGGATCGGCACTCGTCCTGGCACTGCTGCTCGGCTGGGCTCGAGTCCCGGATGGACTGGAGGATCCTTCCGCCCCGCTCTCTGTCCCACTTCGCATACTTCCTTCTCTCTCCATCTCTTCGGCGAGTGTGAAGAAAAATCAAGATCAGGTATAATCGTGGGTGAGACTATTCATTTTCAAGGAAAATCTTCCCCTTCCCTACAGGTGAAAAAAGTTCTATCTTGATAGCTCGTCTTTCCATTCCGCGATGGCGGCCGATTGTAATTAATTATAAAACTAGACAGCTGTGCCAACGATATGCAAATTAGCTGTCATCCCTGCGATAACGAGTAATCTAAAGAAAACAATGGAATCTACCATCTCGTGCAGGTTTAGGAACTAGTGTAGTTTTATTTATTGGAAAGGAAAAAAACACGAATCTTCCCTTTTTTTCCAAGCGGCAGAAAACTTCATGTTGAGATTTAAAAAAGGGATTTGTTTTCGCTAGCGGATGTCTTTCGGTAATTTCACGCTGACTGGCACGGCAATGAGGGAATCACGTCATAAGGTTAGACATAGTAAAGGTCCGGAGAAAGAGGATGGATTTCTGCGATCGAAGTATGCACGGTATCGGAAGAGCACGAGTAGGGAACAATCGCAAGTCTGAGGCAAGAGTTGGATTGAGTCGAACCAGATTCCGTGGGAGATTTAGGAGTCGAAGACGAGGGGATCCTTCCCGATCCCGTCGGCGTCGTCCCGGTTTTTGCCTCTGCTTCGCCTCCACGCCTTTTAAAAGGAGGGAAATCAGTCACCGACTGAGAATTTCTTCGGTCGGTTTCCGGACGACCACGGCTCTGTAACTCGGTCGTTTCCTCCGATGGAACGCGAAATTCGTTCGCTCTCGCAGAATTTCTAGGCTCTACCAAGGATCCATTGTTGCATCGTCGTGCCTCTCTCTCTCTCTCTCTCTCTTTTTCATCCAGTTAGTTCTAAAATGTTTCTCTCATGAACCTCAAATCCACGTTTCCGACTCGTTGTCTCGTCTTTCTAAGAAATTTGAAGGCCCCAGAGCCGGCTGGGGGTGCTAAATTTTCTCTCGTGAGTCCTTGTTCATTTTGCAAAAGTTTCGCTCCTCTGATACATTTCGTTTCACACACCCTCAATTGCTCGACATGCGTGGAATGAAAAGCCCCACTGCCTGTTGCAAACTGCAATTATGGGTGTTTTCCGCAAGAGTCAGACGACTTTCCACTTGACTCAAACGCTCAGAATGAAGAACATCTCACGCACAAATATCTGAGTCGTGAGAAATTTTGACTCAAGTGAAAGACAATGTACCCCGAGTACCACCTGCGATGTTCCCTCATCCCAGTCGCTCGTATGTTAAGAAGTGCAGCTTTCAGAGAATTGGTTCCGTCTGTTGGATACATTTTAGCCGAAACGTGTCACTTTTGAAATAATTCTGAGAAGTTATCGTTGGTCGGCAGCAGCAACTACCTCTCTAATCACAACTGCTGATACGGGAACGCTTGAATTCCCCAATTCCACTCCGATTTCGCCATGTTTCAGTTGGCTTCCTACCTGCATGATACACGCAGCAAGGGCTTTCAAAGTATTACCATTTTATGACATCTCCGTAGTGAATAGGTGTGGGGTTACGCAGTGCCGGAATCTCCACACAATAACTTTCTTTCGACTGGACCTTGTTTTACGTATGGAATTTTTTTTAAATCCCAGTTGTTGAATCAGAGCCTGCTGCTGGGGGTGGGGGAAGTTTGATAGGGAACCCAAGAAGCTAGCGTTTTATCGCTCGCGAATGTGAGGAAATTTCGCGAAATTTTACTACCCTGAAACGAAATTTAGAGTGAACCAATCCTTCGGAAAGGCAAGTGGGGGAAGGGGGGAGGGGGGGAAAGGGAAGAAATATTGCCTGCAAGACAACTTTTGTCGTGGGTGGACGGCCACAGCCCTGGAGGCACAGCTACAATCCGAAACCGCAAAAGTGTATCTGACGTCTGATAAGACATGGGCCAGAGCAACAGAAGCATATAAACCAAAACTCAGTCGCGTAGAGTCGGGGGACACGTGCCCCCTCCCCCCCCTTTCCAAGAAAAGAAGCTAAAAAAAAGAAGGAAAAGACCCATGAAAAGGGTCCCAGAGATCCCGCGCCCCCCTCCCCCATATTTCACGCTACGCTTATGCAAAAAACCGCAGGGTGAATGGCAAGGTTCCTGGATATACTTGACGGTATCGAGGGGAATGATCCCCTCCACTTTCACCTTGCATTGCACTGGGTGCCTTCAAGGCAAGAGAGTCGTCGGGTTCGAATGAGCATGCATGCAAGGCTTTCCAAAGGATCGAAAGCAATGAAAGGCGAATATTGCATCATATACAAGAATTACGAGCATGGAACAGCCAATACAGGGAAGAAAAAGCACTTGGAGGGTGCGCGATTCACAGCGATTACGAGGGTATAGTCAATTTATTCTCGACGAATTTAACTTAAACGAAGAGCAACTGAGGATCTCACATTCCGATCAAGTAAAATAATGGGGTCTAAAAATGCTGAAAGATGCCTTCTAGATAGGGACTTAAGACTGCGTGAGGCGTTCAAGACATCGCGATCCATAGAGCATTTCTAAAGCTTTGATTTTACTGGAAATTGCCTCGGCTTCCGACTACATTATGTTTAATATCCATTGTGAGTTTCAAATTCGGCAACACTGGTCATTGGGTATGAAAATCTCTTGCGAATATTTCATTACATTTTCAGCGGTTTTGGTTTAGCGACATTCTGCAGTGGAGACAAGCTTCAACGAGACAAGCTTGACAAGTATGACGGATCCATTTAAGTGCTGTCCAAAGAAATAAAAAAAAACCAGCAAAGGAGACGGTTGAAACAAGGCTGATGTCTCCAAAACAAAAAGAAAAGAAAGACAATCAGTTTTGTAGGGGATTTATTTCACAAGGTTTGCAGTAACTGAGATGCATCTGTTTCGAAAAGAGAAAGGGAAAGGGGAGAAAAATAGGGTTTTTACTGTCGTGACTCTTCTTTTGTGACACCATTTGTTTTGCGTTTCCATTGCTGAGTGACAAGCCAGCCCAAAATTTTAAACTTTCGAATGAAAATTTGAACATGTAAAAATTGGGTTTGACGTCTCTGACGCAAACATTTTAAGGATAATTATCGCTGGAGTTTGAGGAAAAGCGTCCCACCACGGGATTGGTGGGCATATCAGGTCCAGGAGAGTGGGATGACACTCAAGGTGTAAATAGAGGGAGAGGGAACACGTGCGCACGAGGTGGACGTCGTACGAGGAATCCGTGTCGTATTATATCAAAGATCCGGTTCCTGTGGCGTACCGGGCATAACGGTGCGTCACGTGGCACACTCGTAGTCATGATCTGCGCGTGCGCCCTCAGTTCATTCTTAAAGAGATCGATGAAGGGAGGGCGGCTACAGTAGGCAGCGAGAGTATGCGCCAGACGCAGCCCAAGTGCTTGTCTTTCGTGTAGCTCGGCGACGGTAAAGCGGTGTTATTCATAGGATACTATCGCTTGCAGGCCTCTGTCTGTGCCAGTCACGTTTTTCACGTCGTGTTCCGCAACTTTTACTCCCATCATGTGTGGTAAGACCTTACTTCCCTTCTACTTTTCCCTATTATGCAATACCATCATTCTCAGCCATTGCATAGGGGTACGAAGTAAAGTCCGGTCGGGATAGGAAATGAGAAATCTCAACTAAAAATCGGGATTGGTGCTCATTCCCGCTGTTCGAGTAGTCTAATGAATATTGATCGCATCACCGTAGCCTCAGTGGTTTGGGTCTCAGACTTGCATGTATGAGGTAGCACCGGTGGCACGGCCGACGGTGCCCCTCGTGCTATTTTGGTACTATTAGGGGGATTCGAGAGCTTAGGCCACGCTGCTGCATTGTGGTGGAAGAAGGGGCTGATGTCCCTCGCTAGCGACGGCCATATACCCGAAGTTATTAGGATGAATAAGCGTAGGGCCTGAGTAGCATTAAAGTTGTGATCTTCGCACCCTGATATTACGTCTTCGTTGACGCTACTCCCCCCCCCCCGCCAAAAAAAGGGCTGTGGATGTAATTGTATTGCAGTGGCACCTATGACACAAAAGCATTGCTCTGAATGAAATGTTATTTCCACTTCCTTAATACAGATACGATATTCCTCTATTCTTCGATACTTGTTGATGGTGGTCTGCATTTGAGCGAATACTGCCTCATTGCACGCTGCAACGAGGCAAGGGGAATGACTTGGATACATACATACATACATACAATTCGAAAATTACCCTTTTTAATTATTAAATGCTTCTGGTTTCATCCTGCTAGAAACGTTCTTGCAATACCAAGTGATCAATAGGGTCTCCAGTCGAACTAACTTGTTGCCACATGTGAAGTTTAATGACGTCTGGCACTTCGTTTCGCAGGAAATCAACAATTGCCCAAGATGTCACCATCTTGAAGGATAGTTTGCGCCTGAGATTTGACAAATGTCTGGCCAAATACGCGAAAACAGATTTGCGAAATTAATGCATACCCTACCATTTACTTACTTGCAACTTACCCATACAAAGTTCAGCCAAACCATAAGGCGGAGCATGGAAGACTCCAGTTGAGCAATAGCTGATTCTTGGCAATCCCTAATACTCCGCTCGTTGCCGTGCACAATTTGACTGTGGTGCATATAACTGCAAGACATTGAATAGAAAGGAGGACATGTTTGTATTGGCGAAATAAAAGTACTGTATGCAGTGGCGGCTCGTCTATAAGTCGCGATCACCAAGCAGATACCTCTCCCCCATCCGTCGCGGGAGGGGACGGATGGGGGAGAGGTATCTGCTTGGTGATCGGCTGAATATCACGAGCCGCCACTGACTGTATGTCATTCAGAGCAACGTTTTTGTTTCATAGCTGCCGTTCATGTTGATCACACTTAAGGGTAGAGGTATCCTTTTCTTTGACCTCCTTGTAGAGCTCCTAATGTCTATAGTTGGATCACCAAAGTGCCTATCGTGTGTATGTATGGAAGTCCATGGAAGTGAGGCAAATTAGGAAAACGTCACCAATATAGACTTCTACGATGTGTAGCATCATGAGGCAATGAGAGCCTTTCATTGCAACTTATTTGTATCTGGAGAGGATAAAACATCCGACGGGAGTAGCAAAGGCGTCATAGGTGTTCGGTAAGCGACTGAGGTGTTGAACCGCTTCTGTCATTGGTCCCACTTGTGTACTTGTTTCAGTCCACATGGAAAAGTAAATAGAAGAGCTGAATAAATAAGAACGAAATTCCGTTTGTTTGTAATCAACTGTTGCCTAAGCAGGAGAAAATGCTTAATTTTTTGACAATTCTTTGAATATTTACATCTGGAAGAAAATTCTTTATAATAATAAATGCATTCATTCATTGTTTCGACTTGGGAGTTCGGTTCATTAGTATTTTCAGCATTGATATTGATATGCATTGATCAGGTATTTCCTGTTGCATCAGAGTAGTTTTGAAATTTCATATCGTAGAACACCAGTAATAGAATATTGGGTAATAATGGAGCATTCAAGAAAGCAGCGAGATGAAGAAAGAGGGTGCTGGTGATTACGGAAGCCAGCAGTCGAACCCGCCGGTCAACTTTCTTTTATCGTTGCTCCAGTCGTTATAGACTTGACTTCGTACCTGTGATCTGAACATCTATCACTCGCTCCTTTCATATGATGGGTTCCATGTTGGGTTTTTTATATGTATATATAAAGACTCTTTTAAACATGCTTGACTCTTATCTCTCTGGCTTGTTATTTCCTCCATTCCAGCATAGTTTTCCTGCTTGACCAGGTGTGGTATCTACCTATTCATGTGTAAAGGAAAAGGAACTATTTTAGATAGCCTCATATCGGGATGAGAATATTACGGAAACCTACGCAAGGAAATACCCAGCGTAATTAAAAGGGGAAGGAGGACAGAAATACGAGAAGGATCGCAGATTGAGAAAGTAAATTGAGGGCTAAGAATTAAGATAGGGATCGAGATGGAGATCCGAAGGAGCCACAAAGACTATGCATCCTTGCACAAAAATAATCTGGTAAACAGCATTGTTGTAGGGTAGACCCTGGTTGAGTAAAAGCGACATTCGTGACTCTTCAGGTGAGAGTGCGAAGACCAATTAGGAAAGAAACTAGGTGTATTTTTGAACAGAGAACTATCCGATAATGCAGCTTAATACTCGGGAAATACAATGTATTTATCCTGAAATGAAGTTGCATTATTCGATAGTGCTCTGTTAAAAAAATCGTTCCGATTGTTCGCCCCTCCTTTTTTTTTCTTTAGCATTTCATAGTGATAGTTTTTGCCCCAAATGCCATGCCGCAAGGTTATTTGGTTAAAGTCTCCTTTTTTCGCCTTGCGTCTTCTCTGCTCAGGTATGAAATTTCACAACTCTTTGTACTCTCTGACGAGTCCATCTCGAATTCTAATCAGGTTGTAAACGGCTCGTGTTTCACATTGGAGTCTGCTGTAAATTGTCTGTACTTGTGATTGGGAATAACTCTTTCTCTCCCGTCTCTTATAGTATATTGATGGGATTTCTTCTAGGTTGGTGATGTTTTAAAATTTTATTGGATACAAAGTCCTGGGTCTAAGTCTACTGCGAGACCGACTGCCTCCCTTAAAACCAGGATCAGAAGAGATAAAATGGGAGAAACGCAGAGCATATTAAAAAAAAAACTAAACGCTGGAATCTGTGTTGAATGTGATTTTCTTTAAAGAAGCTGAGATTTTTGGAAAATTAATTCCCTTTCGTCGACCCTCCTTTATCGTCAATGGTTTTGGATTTGGACACATGGATTTGGGCTTATGGAATCTACGAATGGGATTCAACTGGTACCTTTCTTGCCAAGAAATTCAAAAAAACGCATTTTTGACCAACGATGTAAATTTATTGGGTTGTACTGCTTCATTCAGCGTGTTTTATTCACTAACCTGTTTTCGATGCTGATTCCCATGCATTCGAAGCCGTTTAGAATTAGGATTCTTATGCCAATATTATTTACCTCAATACGTGCAAAAGATTCACTCTGCAGTATGTGCGTGAAACAGGGAAACCGTTATCGAACAGAGCAAATGGACATACACTGTATATGGTATGTTCCCAAAATGAGCCCAAGGGAATTCGTTATAACCTCGACCCTCAATAAAATAGGAAGACTCCACAACCCGATCTGCAGAAAGATTAGCTCTGGATAAAGACATGGAAACCCTTCACCGAAACCCGGACTTTTCAGGGCCCTTTCTCTTTTCCTTTCACCCTTCGGTATATTTCCAACTATCTATTTATACCGCCTTCCCCTACCTACCTCTATCCTTCCTCCTTCTCTTTATCTTTTGATCTTCTTGCTGGTCTCCCCTGTCCAGACTGGAAGTTATTTTTCTTCCTTGAATTTTGTTGTTCCTAAATCTTAACGTCTTACTCCTGACAAAGGGGAATTTACTTTCCTGAAATGTCTAGCCCGTTAAAGTAAATTCTTGTTGACCCCAGTTCGAGAGATTCCAAGTTTTTATTGTATTTTTACCCGTTGCACGAATGGATGCATATGTTTCCCGAAAATGGGACTCTAGTATCGTCTGTGATGTGCCCTCAAGGTTTGTCGAACACTGCTTTTGGCGCAGGTATGGGTGCATTCGTGTTCCTTGATCTTGTCTCATGCTATGGAGTACAATCTTTGAGAAATTGTGTATGACTGCCTTAATTTCAAGTTTAAAAATTCAGGTGGCTCATGTTGACAAGGCAAAGTTGGGCAAACATTTACATTTACTGTAGTACAAAAATTAAGCCAGCATCATGGTGAACGTCCATGTTTTGGTGGGGTTTGTTTAAAAACGTGATGCTCTCGGATATTACCGACGAAGTTTGGTCTCGACTTGACTTGGATCAAATACGGGTCCATAATAGTTCCTCTTGAAAATGCCTTAAAGGCAAACCATACGGTTAATGGAAAGGGAATCCTGGGTCTGGAGTCGTCAAACCTCTCCAATTCAATTGCGTGAATCCTGAGCCCCCTTCCAAAAATCCCGCGTACACTGCGAAAATATACAGCATCTACAGAAGGCTGAGCGCGGGAAGATCTAATTTCTTTGACTTTATTTACTATGTCCTGTCACTAGGTATCTTCGCGTACATAAATTACCTGACCCCCCGGACGAGGAAGGAGATTCTCGATGTGCTCATCAAGGGACTTCAGAGATTGGAATACCGAGGATATGACTCCGCTGGTTCGATTCTTCCTTTCTCTACTTCCTCTTACTTTCATTTCTTTCTCGAGCGTATCATGGACTTCGTTAGGAGTGGCTGTTGATGGGGACGGGGATGATACGATCGTGGTGAGGAAGAGCGGAAAGGTCCAGGCCCTCCTCGATCAAATCGAAACGAGTCCGTCACATTTTCTTCCATCACTTCCTCCCTCCCTTTTAAACGCTACTGAAGCTCTTTGATGTACGGTTATAGTGTGTCAGGAGAGTTGGAAGACTGAGGAGGGTGCTTACGAAAGCCACGTCGGGATCGCTCACACCCGCTGGGCCACCCATGGCGTCCCTTCTGAAACCAATGCACACCCTCAAAGGAGCGATCCACATCATGGTTTCCTTGTCGTCCACAATGGTATACGGTTTTCTCTTTACTACTCTTGTCACAGCCCAATTACAGTTGATTGTATGATTGGTCATTATCATGGTCATCAGAAAAATAAATATCGTATGGTTTCCTGGTTCAATAATTATCCGAAGGTGTACGATGAAATGTGCCAGAGACTTGCCTCTATGGACAAGTTCAAGTTTTTAGTTTCCAATGAAAATGCTCAATGATGTTGAGCGAGAAGGAAAAGGCATGAAAGTAAGGGTGAGCTACGTGCGCAAAAGGTATTAGTTGTGCAAACCTTCATGGTGGCCTGATTCGCGAGTCTCCTGTCTCCGCGCTGAAGATTCAGTGCGGGAATGTAGTTTCTCGACTTGCAAGATCTAGAGGCACTAGTTCCGGAACACACTTTCAAGGCAATCGCTACAATACGACATATTTGCCCATTCGGAGAGGAATTTTTTGTTCTCACAAAACGGGAGGTTGTAAGTGAATTTTACAAAAAAAGTAATCCAATTGATGCAGAACTACAAAAGGTACAAGTATCTATTTGCCAATGATTTTACCTTAACATTAGCATCGATTTCTTAGAGTAGTTGGGGCCCAGTATGACGGCATTATATCGTCATAAGTGGATTCCGTGTAAAGTGGATTTCATGAGGGCACAATTTGACTGACTTGCAGGGATCATCACGAACTACAAGGGAATCAAATTGTTCCTCACGACGAAGGGATATCAGTTCGAGAGTGACACGGACACAGAGATCATCGCCAAGCTCATCCATCATCTCCATAAGAAACATCCCGATTACTCATTCCGGGAACTTGTAGAAACCTGCATCCAACAGCTCGTACGTTCCTCCTCACTCGATGATTTCTCGATCTTCTCCTCGCCCCAATGATTGAGACCGAGAAGGATATGAGAAGAGTCCCTCCTCAGTGTTTATATATCCGGTTTCCCTGACAGAAAGGGGTTATTGATAAACATTCCTCCGCGATCGCATTTCAATCCTCGCATCATTTCCTCCTGTCCCCTTTCCCATATGCGACATCCCTCCGGGATGATGTAAGGTAGAGCAAGGAATTGAGAATGGGCTGATAACGTAGTACCTGTACTTGCAGGAGGGCGCTTTTGCAGTGTGCTTGAAGAGCAAGCACTTTCCTGGGGAATGCGTGGCATCGAGACGAGGGAGTCCTCTCCTGGTGGGCATCAAGACGAAGACGAACCGACTCGCTACCGATTACATTCCAGTCTGCTATCCCATAGGTCTGTTCTCCCTTCTCCTGCATCCCCAGTCATAATTCTTCCCTTTTCCCACTCTTGGTAGTGAAACCATTGCATGGGGACTTCGAAGCACTTGTAAGCCCACTATAGGTAGCCATCGATTTTGTGACCACGTGTTGATTATAGCTGAACGAGGGGTGTTCAAAAGGTGTGTCATCTGTCAGAAAACTCCTGGTAGATCTGTCAGTTTTTAGCATTTACGTAATTGGACAAATCTTTCAACTCTTGATTTCTTGAATTTCTTTTGAAAAAAAAGTCTCAAAAGCACCAGTACTTGGCTCCTAGCAAAAGCACTAGGCTCACCAATACCACAGTCCTTTGCGAGTGGTTCTCTTGAGGTTAGGAAGCAGATGGAAATTAATTACTTTGTTACTTTGAAGGTTTGGAAAAATGTGATATTTTCAAATGGAAGATTCAAGTATTACAATTGCCTCTTTTTTTTTTTTTTTTTTTACTTGCCCCTCCGTCTCATCAGTCGTCATGAGATGCCAGATCCAAATGCACTGGGTGGATATTAAATGTGGTATATTAACTTTTGTTTATCCCAGACAACGGGTTAATTCTTATATTTGCAAGAAATTAAGGAAAGAAAAGGGGCTCTTGATCGTGGACTTCAAGTAAATGATATGTTGGTCAATTTCAAAGGGTTGCAGCCACAAACCTTTGAACACCCCTAAAAAAATGGAGTGTGTATACCGTATGCATGGAACTGTGGGTGAAACCTTTTGATTCCTTTGTTCTGTCTCTTATCTGTATCCCTTGATTTTTATGTGTGCACGGGATTCCTGGCGGTTCCCGTTCTTCACTTCAATTGCATGGACCCAGAACATGAGGCTGAACCTGATTCAGGTAGCCAATTGATCACTCGTCTTCCTCTCCTATCTTTTTCTTTGCGTCTGTGTCAAAAAAGTATCCTGTCAAAGTTTTTGCTTACCGCTATCTGACAGCTAGTGATTCAGTTGCCACATTCTGTAGCTTTTCAGTACTCTTTCATTCTTCAGAATTCAGGTATGTATTACCTTTTCACGTCTTGAAGCGGGATGCACATAGAAAGGTTTGGTAAGTTGCAGTCTCCTGGTGTTTTTGAGTCTTCATATATCTCTTGCACTGCTGTCATTCTCTTTCCTGCTCCCTCTCTGAATGTTGACTTGTTTCTTCGACAAGCATGACTTTCCAATGTCTTCCCGTCCTATTCATAGTTATTGACATTTGTTCTTTGCAGTTTTCAAAGAATTTAGTATTTGTTTTCAGCACACTAACAAGAATTTTATTGTGATTCCCCTTTTGCTTGTGTTTGCTGTCGTTAGGAGATGATAACAAGCCCACGCGCCATCCATCAGGTGAATCCCCTCACTTCCCCCCTATGGAAGAAATCATCTTGAATATAATTTCTTCCATAAATATAAATGTTGGCTCACTACAAAAAATGTTGACTCAATGTGATTGGTCTTCGTGATTGTATAGATCACCGAGGAACAGAATTCCCGTTGTTCACACGGAACACATCGATGGCAGAGTTCCATCCGCTCGCAGATGAACACGAGGTGGAATACTTCTTTGCTTCTGATGCGTCTGCAGTCATTGAGCACACCAATCGTGTTATCTTCCTTGAGGTATGGTCTGATCAACTTCTGCTACTATTTGGACTTCGGGTGTAATTTTTCAGTTCCACTCCTGGTGTAAATGTAGGACGATGATGTGGCAGCCGTAAAGGATGGGACACTCAGCATCCATCGTCTTACCCGCTCCCTTGACGATTCCCATGCTCGAGAGATCACTACGCTCAAGATGGAGATCCAAGAGATCATGAAAGGTACCTCCCAGGAAAGGAGGCATTGCTATCTTGATACCTGCTTTCCTGATTAGTTCTGAGTGTATGCCTGAAGGGCAGACTGTATGTGCTTCATGTTAAATTGCAGGAAACTTCAGTTCCTTCATGCAGAAAGAGATCTTTGAACAGCCAGAGTCGGTGATCAACACAATGAGAGGGAGGGTGAATTTTGAAAACCAAACCGTTGTCCTCGGTGGCATCAAGGTACTGTATCTAGAGAAAATTGCTAGAAGACAACCAGTGTCATCTTGGAAACTTCTTACAAAGCATCCTCTGCCTTCATAGGAATACCTCCCAGAGATCCGTCGATGCCGTCGTTTGCTTCTGATTGCATGTGGGACAAGTTACCATTCAGCCATAGCAACACGGCAGCTGATTGAGGAACTAACAGAGCTTCCTGTCATGGTGGAATTGGCTTCTGACTTTCTCGATCGCCTCACTCCTATCTTTCGTGATGATGTCTGCTTCTTCATCTCCCAGTCTGGTAAAAAGATATCCCCACTTCTCATTCTTGACTCTAAGACTTCGTGGTGCTTGAGCGAATACCCTGGTTTGTTCCAGGAGAGACAGCGGATTCCTTAATGGCTTTGCGTTATTGTAAGCAGCATGGTGCCCTCATTGTTGGCATCACAAACACTGTCGGGTCATCCATCTGTCGCGAGTCTCACTGTGGTGTCCACATCAATGCAGGTATTTTGGAGTCGATAAGTGAAATATTTAAAATTCAGATTTTTAACCTGTTGAGTGGTAGGGAAGCTTCCTTCTGGGTGGATGGTTTGTCAGGATAAATGGGTTTTTACATTAAAAAAATATATTTTGAGTTAAGAACTGCACAGCACTGTTGGGACATGAAAAATAGTGTGTTTTATAGAAAGAAAAGTCTGAATTTTTATGATGTAAATAGTGATGTACGTAATGCATTGGCAAAACTCTTGTGGCAGAATTATCCTCCCACATTGGGAGAGAAAAGGAAAGAAATTCCAAGGTATGTCCAAGATATCCCAAAATCTTCCTTGCTAGTTCTTTGTGTCCTGTGTAAGCTCTGTGTGTGTAGGCTTGGTGATTGTAATTAAATTTGGCTGGTTTTTTGTCGTATGTGGATATTATGTTGGAATGATCAGAATATACTAGAAAGGTACCAACTGATTTCCCATCTGTATCACAAGTTCTTCAAAATATTTTCCTGAACTTTCACAAGCATATTATATTTAAGTTCCGTATGGCTGGTTTTCTCTTGATGTCAATTGACAGGGAGTAGCTGGTCTCTCCTACTATTACCCAGTTAACATGTAAACCTTTTCTCTGCAGTACTTGATGTGCCATGTGCAAAAATGCTTAATTAGGGTAGAGGTGCTAGTTTGTAGACATGTGCCTATTGATTTTACATTTCCTGCCATCCTGAAAAACCGTTGCACAGATAATATACCAGTTCATGCCACAATCAGTTTAATCATGTGGTAGAGGAAATGAATTTTTGGTGTGTGGTTTTCAAGACTGAAGAATATGCAAAATCATCCAAAGAAATTATCTGAACTTTTCTATGAACTGGTGAAAGTTTCATTCAACATTCACTAAAGTTAACACACCCAATAGTTTCCCTGAACTTTAGTGAGTGACTGCATTTATGAGAATTGTTTTTGCAGCAATTTCTTCAAGTGGTGCTTTTGAAAATATCCAACTTTTCCAGAGTTGAAAGACATCAAATTAATTCGCATAAGTATGAAAATATATTCATGGCATTCATTTTCCTTTTTCCCAGTATAATGGGGTAGTTGACAAAACTGCATTAGGTTGGTCTCGGCAAGTTCAATCCAAGTAACACATCAGTGAAGCCATTAGTCTGCACTGAATTTAGGTTGGACTTCATGTAACTGGGGCCTTCATTTTGCTGGTCATAAGCTGAAGTCCTCTGTACTCCATTGAGAAGTGGCATACTTTGTACATCAAGTGCATCCAATGTACAGGGTGACCCATAAGTCTTGCACCATAGAGTAAATTACAGTAAATGGTTTGTACATACATTATTGATTGATTTAAAGTACCTGGTCATCTGGACATTAAAAGTAACTCCACCTTCTCATCTTTGTTTAGTTTTGCAGCCATCATTTACCTGGAAAGAAAGAAAAAATTTAACAGTGAAATCCCCTTGGTGTGTGACTTTTGGGCCTCCTTGCATTTTTGGAAACCCCATCCAGAAGAAACAGGACAGAAACCAACAGAGTTCTGGGAACAGAATGTTCACTTCACCAAGAATTTAAAAAATATTCTGTTTTCTATGGGAGAAACTAAGTTTCATAAGAGCAAAAAATTTTTTTCTTTGTCTACACAATCTGCATTGAACGGTTACTATGTGTTGAGATGCATGTCAGCTTTTTCAGCACTTCTTCCAAAGTTTTGCAATACCCATTTAGAGGTGAATTAACTCTTATAGTGCCAGAATCTATTACAGCGATGCTACAAATATCACTTCAAAATGCCAGAGTCTAAGAGCTGGCACTAAAATGTCCAAAGTTCAAGAAGGAACATGATCGAACACTCTGACTTGAAACATTTCTTAACCCTTTAATCATCAGCTCTTTGACACTGACCCTTTTCAATGAAATTCATAGTATCTCTCTAATCTGCTCTGGCATTTTTAAGGTGAAGGTGCTTAGAGGTGGATCATTCCACCTCAAGTGAGGTAATGATCCGTGCTCGACCGTCTCAGAATTCAATTAAATTTGGCAAGAGGTTGGATTATTTTGGGAATAGCCTACAGATAAACACATGTGTCTGTACTTCGAGCGGAGGACAAGAAAAGTGAGTTTTAATTTGATCATAGGGTTTGGGGACACAAAATGGCCCCCAACACCCAGATGCTAAATTCTTGACTACAGTAATTATGTCACAATCCTATTTTGATTGGCTACAGCTTTTCAAGGGACAGTTGGATGCAGCTGATATTTGACAGAGAGGTTCATGAGCGTAAGAGGTTTTTTCACATCCATAAGATGGCATTGTATGCCGAATGAGGGCACTGTTGCTGACCGGAGTGCCCTGTAACTTCATACTATGTGACATGTTTTTGCAGGAAAACTTGTTCAAAGGATAAATTTGTGAAGTTTATTTTTTGAGCCTTTGAACCTTACATGAGCCTCTCTGCCAAAAAAATCAGTTTTATCTGAGAGCCCTTTCAAAAGATTTGGTCTTGAAGATAATTTAAAAAATATGAATTTAGTCAAAATCCGTTTAAGGCCCAAACAGGGCAAACTACTCTTTTTGAATTTTGAGATGATGGCGCATAGACCATTACTGCATTTGAGGTGTAATGATCCACTTGTAAACTTTGTAGTGGGACAATGCATAACTCGAATTATTATGAGAAAAACCCAGACCATCTTCTCAACACCTTGTACATGTCCAATATGAGTTTATGAATCTTATTTTTCCTTGAATATATGAATCTTACTTTCTCCCATAGAAAACGGTGGAGCGTTTATTTTGAATCACCCTATACATAGATGCTGATGGTGAAGATGCTAATACGCGTATCTCAAAATGCACGACATTAATGGAGGAACATAAAGCATTTTTTTTTATTTGAACATTTTGATTATATTTTCAAAACTGCAGGTATCATGAAAGGTGATTAAATCATTTTAAAACTAGCATTTATAAGGTTTTAGCAGCAGATCCTGCCACCACTTCATTTTTAAGACTCCAATTAATTTTAAAATGTATGATACCTATCAATTTGGATCTTGCATCTTCACCATCAATATAAGGATGTGAAGTCATGGTTCCATGGGGTGCTGACTATTGCATTAGTCTTATGGGTGATGTTAAGGAGTTCTTCTGCATGTATTTGAAATGTGTTTGTCATTTGCTGCTGAATCTTAATTTCAACTTTTCAAAATGTTCATTTTATATTCAGTAGCTGTTAGCTTTTGTTCAGTCTGTGATTTTTGTTTTTATATTCAGTCTGTCTCTGTATCTTCCCTTATCTTGAATGCCTTTTCAGTGAATATTATAATTCATTGCATATGTTCTGTTGTGACTTCATCAGGTCCAGAGATCGGAGTTGCATCAACGAAGGCATACACGTCTCAGTTTGTCTCTCTGGTGATGTTTGCCCTTGTCATGTCTGAAGATCGCATCTCCCTCACACCTAGGAGGAAAGAGGTATTCCCTACAACTGTTGCTGATGCCTGACTGTCATGTCATTTTCTTGTTGGTTTTTGACTTGTGCCACATTCTTCTCATTCCTTCCAGATCATAGAGGGATTGCGTCTTTTGCCAGAGCAGATCAAGCAGGTTCTGGCCCTGGACTCTGAGGTGGAAGATATTGCCAAATTCCTGTACCAGCAGAAATCTCTCTTGATCATGGGACGTGGCTACAACTTTGCAACGTGCCTCGAGGGTGCCCTTGTGAGTACCACTCCTGCCAGTTCGTGTGCCATTCTGGCACCAATTTCATGTTTCTTGTGTTTTTTCATCCCTGCAGAAAGTGAAAGAGATCACATATATGCACAGTGAGGGAGTTTTGGCAGGGGAGTTGAAGCATGGACCCCTTGCTCTAGTGGACCAGCACATGCCTGTCGTCATGTTTGTCACCCGAGATCCCACCTACAATGTATGTCCCTGCTCCTTACCTATCATTCCCCATTACTTTCCTCTCAACACACTTTGTTTTTCTCCTTGTAGAAATGCATGAACGCACTGCAGCAGGTGGTCGCTCGTGAGGGTCGCCCGATCCTCATCTGCAACAAGGGAGACACGGAGACGCAACAGTTTGCCTTCCGATCCCTAGAGGTCCCGCACTCTGTCGACTGCCTTCAGGTTTGTACTTAACCTTTTGCATGTCAATTGCTGCCTCATTCAGATTCCAGACTGATCATGGTGCATGAATTACATTCCACTCCAGGGGATCTTGACAGTGATTCCGATGCAGCTCTTGAGTTACCACATTGCCGTGCTTCGTGGTTGTAATGTGGACTGCCCACGGAATCTTGCCAAGTCTGTCACCGTGGAATGAGAATCGACTCAAATTGTGTGATATTGAAGTCTTTGCTCCATGCCATTCCATCCCTGGGGATCACTCCTGAGTCTTTTCATTTATTTCGTTGATTATTCTGTAGAGTTTTGCTTGGTGTTCTGCTGCTCTGGCTGGGATATGCAATTTATTTCTCATCTACCATTCACATTGTATCCCTACTGTATATATGCTTTTATTTTCTCTATGATGCCAAGGAGCTACCATTCTAAAAATTCCAGCTGTCTCAGACTGTCTCCTAATTTTTACTGATTGGACTTTCATGGATGTAATTGGGAATAAGTGGCTCTGTTATGTTTTTAACTGAAGCATGAAAGTATGGACAAAAATTACATGATACCACTTATAAATTGAAGAGTGGCCAGATTCAACAAGAATCCATGACCATCATCAGTCAGTACCAGTTAGGAATTTGAGGATGTTCATTTGAAAAGTAGAATCTATTGGAAATGATGGGATTTTCATCTATAAACAGTTTGGAATTCCTTGTGGAACTTTTAGAATGGTAGGGCCAAATCCTTGTTGATTCTCTCCTGACCATGAATCGCTGAGCGAGATGACCCTGTGAAGGAATTAAACCATATTTTTATGAGTACACACACTGGTTTATCATTTTTTAAATCTGATCCATGGCTACTCTTTGTAACATTATTGAAGCGTGGATGGAAAAAGTGTGTGGGGGGGGGGGGGGGGGTATGGGAACTCAGGGATACTATTACCATGCATTTCTAGGTCTTTTCTTGAAAAGTGGGAGGCACTTGACCCCCCCCTCCCCGACACTACGTCGCTGATCTGTAATGTTGAGCTGATATGACAATTTCAATGCTTATTGCGTTGCCCTTTAGGAATTCTATAACTAACATCCCAGAGGATGACTTATTTGTCACATCCCTGTAGCCCATGTATCCCTTGAATAGCCCTCGAATTCAATCTATTCATCTCTTTGCTGTAGATATGCGGGGGGCAAGGGATCACAAGCAAGGGACAGCCACTACGAGCAGCTTTAGATCGCCGCGTACTGGTGTGCAGGAAAGGCAGGGAAGAGTAAAGTGTTTCTACGCGAATGGACGCAGCTTACGTAATAAAATAGACGAGCTAAGGGGGCGGGCACTGGACAACGGTTTCGACGTCATCGGAATAACCGAGACTTGGGGAGGTTCTCACATTTCGGATAAGGAATTCGAGATCGAAGGATACGACATCTTGCGGAAGGATAGGCTCGGCAGAAAGGGGGGAGGAGTCGTGTTGTACGCTAAAACCGAACTGGGCGTTCGCGTCAGAGAAGATCTCACTTCGGCTAACTGTGGAGCAATCGAACACTTATGGTGCGAGATCGGTGGGGCAACTGGAAAGATCGTGATAGGAATTTGCTATAGGCCCCCTAACTCTTCTCTCGAGGATGAAGCAGCTTATTTTGCACTCATGCGTAGGATCGGCGAGATCTC
>CAJPEV010000004.1:284648-351863 GCA_905338385.1 Darwinula stevensoni | reverse complement strand
ACTAGACAGTAAGCAACTAGGATAGTAAAAAAAAAAATAAATAAAAATATATTTAGCTTTAAGAGGGTTAGGCCTACCCTAAAATTAAGGAACGCTCGACCTCGACACGTGATATCGAAATGGGCGAAATCGCCTCTTGATATCACTAACTCTCTTGACTCATTCCGTTTTTATTTTTCCCCCCCCCCCCCCCCCCCCCTGAGTAGCCACTCCTGGGATGCTTTCGGAGGAAAGAGACCAACCAAACGAAAGATATTGACTTGTAGATGACGAAAAGTACCCTTTTTGTTGTTTGCGATGCACCATTTCGCCATTAAAAAAATGAAATTAGCTGTCGTTCAATTAGGCTTAGAGCGCTAGCTCCGATCCCGTCCTCCAGTGTTGCCGGGTATCACGTCGGAGTTATGTCAGATTCTTGACTTCTTCAGCTTGAGTATCGTTGTCTAGATCTTTTCTTTTTTTAATGTAGGAGACATTATTGTGCTGAATTCATGGGATAAGCTGAGATTGAAGCGGTGGCTTGCAGTGGCTGTTGGATTTGGTGGAATACGGAGATATCTCATCGGACATCCCTAAATTAACATGATGGCGGTCAGCTCGTATGTCTTGCTGTCTAAAGGCACTTTCTTCTCAGAACGAGTCGAGACGGTTCGAGGAACTCTGGATAGGCCTAATGTTCCCCGACCACATTGAAATGGCTCATGGAACTCGAAAAAGACCTACATTCGGTCTTACGTTACACGTTCTCTGTTAAATGGGCCATGAGAGACTGAAATGGCCTGCGATTGGTCTAACGTTACACGTCCTCAACGAGGTGTCTCAAGACGAGGGATTAATCCTTATAGGCCTAATTGGTCCGTAGGTCGAGGATTGAGATTCTTATGAACGAAAAGATAGGCCTAGGCCTGACCAGAGGACAGTCCGTCAGTTTAGGCCTAGGCCTAACGTTTCTGAGTTCCATAGAGAAAGGGGGGGTTGGGGTTGGGGTTGAAGAAAGGTAAAACCTTTGAAATTGGTTTTCACATTCCTATATGCCTAATTGCCTGCGCTATGTCAGGGGTCGACAATCTACGGCCCGCGAAGAGATTTCATCCGACCCGCGAAGCACACCAAGAAGAAAGGAGATTTACTAGGTTGTAACGAAAGTTTTTGTGCATACAAACAACGCAACAGTCCGCGAAGCACGATTTTTTCGTCACACATTCTGAACGCAGTAATTTTTAAAATAAATTATTGATTTGTAAGAAAAAAAGGCAACATATATTTATACGCGGCATAAGACGCGCTTTCGTTCAGAATGTGTGACGAAAAAATCGTGCTTCGCGGACTGTTGCGTTGTTTGCACAAAAACTTTCGTTACAACCTAGTATTTTATATTTCATTTATTCTTTTCAAAAGCCTCCTCTGGGCAGATCAGCACCACAATCAATTACACCCTGCGGCCCCCGTAGGACTGAGCCGTGTTAATCCGCAATAACTGAAAGGTTGCCGACCCCTGCGCTATGTGATACCCTTATCCAGTGGCGTAGCGTCGGGGGGGGGGCGGAGAAATAAAAACGGAATGAGTCAAGAGAGTTAGTGATATCAAGATGGCACGTGCCCCCCCCACTTTTCAAGAAAATAAGTGAAAGACCCAAGAATGCTTGATAACAGTATCCAGCGCCGTACCGAGGATATTTGGTGCCCTGTGCGAGATATCAACCCAGCGCCTCCCCCTCCCTCTCTATACCTCTCCAGCTTTCCCAATACCAACAATACATCAAATATTAATTCCTATATTTAATTTCTTTAATTCAGGATAATTTGCAAGTTTTTTTCATAAGTTTTATTCATATATTGTAGTGATTTGGCAGACAATCGGCGCCCTGTGCAGGCGTACCACTGGCAGCCCCGTCGGTACGGCTCTGCCTTTCACTCCCCAGTCTCCCCATTATCTTCTTACCTGCCGCTTCTGCCACATATGATTCTTACCCAAATCCCCTCTTCCTTCTGCGCGTTTTCGTTTCCATTTGCTTCATAAGCAAATATACTGGGTATTTTGAGAATATTCTGAAAGTGATGGCCTTGTTTTTGCGTTTCCTTTTAAAAAAAATAGTTCATTTTTGCTGAAGAGTGAGCAGTGCAAAAATGACAACCTTCTACGAGCCATAATTTCATTTAATCTCGACAAAGCATTCCTTTTTGGTTGTTTTACAAGGCTGTGCACTATACAGTCAAATTTTAAGAGAAGAAAGAAGCATTCAGAGGGAGATTTGAGAGGGTCGGTTCAAATTCGATCAATTTCTATTAATCTTTATTATCGCTATTATAAATTTAATCGATTGCTTGGTTGATGAAACTAATCAATTGACAGACCTAGAATAAAGTGATCTCTTACCTTTTCAAAAAATTTTGATTTCTATTTATAATTAGATGTACACAACGGTTAGCAGAACATCCACCCACCGACGTAGTTCACATGAGCAAACGTAGAAAAATGAGCAAATTTATATGAAACTTAAGAAAACTAAATTTGCTTCCTTCGTAATTCGAATATAATTCAAAACGTCCCTGACCTGACTTCAACTTACTGACTAATTCTTATCAGTCTTCTGGAGAATACAATCATTTTGAACTTATTTTTGATCATATACAGTACTTTTAACGAAACAATGGAGAACAATGTATTTGAACATGAAATCTCATCTAATGATAATATTTGATGGAAGTATGACAGTCGATTAACAAATTCATATTCACTGACGAAACCGGCAAAACTTTTGGTCATAGTAAAAGTAAAACGTGCATTTTCCTCGATTACAAGCAACACGTTTTTTGGGATGACTGTCCTTTCAGCTTCAACTAAAAGAGAATTGTGGTCAATTTAAAAAAAAAAACTTTTAATGGGCGTTTATTATTAAAAAAATGCATCATGGAGGTGGGAGGCGAAAATTCATTTCATAATGGAAATTCAGAAATGAGGGGCACCCTTCTCATCTGATTTGAAAAATTAACGTAGAATGTGTTTCGTTTCGTTTCAAGTAATTACGATGAATTCGATGATTGCTGATGATGAATTGATGAATGAATTTTTTAATAATTCGGCAGCCAATCGGCGTCCTGTGCGGGGGCACCGCTCGCCCACCCCTTGTGACGGCACTGACAGTATTAAAGAGTCCCCCGTCAATTTCTCCTCCCCCCCCCACTTTTTTCATCCACGCTACGCTTATGCCCTTATCCATCGCCAATGAGCCAGGGGAGGCCTCAAGGCTCTGGCCTCCCAGGTAGGTGACCAAATAGAGACGTTTTGGTTTGCCCAGTTTCTCATATCCCTAAGTACACAAGATTTTTAACATTCAAATCCCAGTCGGTGCAACGACCGACTTCTTTAAAATTGCATCACTCGAGATGGATTGATTCTCCGATGCATGATCCCCATGAGGATTTCCAGTTCACAGTTACGACCTAGGCCGTATCCCTCCACCAGCATATGTCAATACTTCCACAAGTTCATCATAAATTCATCGGATATGAGCCTTCTAAAGGGTACTTCACATTCTATAAAATCCTAGATGATCTTTGTTGGGAAAAATGCTACCTTTAATTCTTTATTGGGAGCACTCTTGGGATCTACTTATTTCCAGAGAAATTTGATGGAACAACAGTGTCTTTGTAGAATTCTATAAAATTTTGATAAGATTCTTGATAGGATTTCTAAAGATTCTCCATAAAATTTCCATTCAGTAGTTTAATACAATTCAATCGAGTGAACAGGTAGAATTCTATACGAACCTATTACATTTTTCTGTAGAGTCTTTTGAAGATTTTTGCCTGTGATCCCGTGTACCTTGCCAGTCAGAGGGCTTGAGCAAGACAGTCAGCTGGACGCGATCGAAGTCTGCATGCTTTCTGTCTTCTTACTGCATACGAGGGCTGGTTCAAAAGGGCTGGTTTCTGCCCTGACATAGGGAAAAATGCTAGTCAAGCCAAACCATTTTTATTTTTCAACTAAATTCTCCTGGATGCATTTCTGCCATCGGGTGTGCAAAGCGTTGTTTTGGTCGTTGTAAAAAAAAGCTTGGACAATACTCTTGAGTGCCTCGTCACTCCCATAGCGCCTTCTCGGAAACACTTTTTAAAATGTCCGAACAAATGAAAATCGCTGGGAGATCTGGGGAATAAGGTGGGTGTGGCAACATTTGAAGCCACGATCTTGAGCAGCTGCGGTGGCAATACGACTGGGATGCATTGGGGCATTGTGTTGCAACGAAATGCCAGTCCCGAGTTTGCCGTGGCGCTTCTCCTTTATATCATACTTAATCACAGACACAACAGAAAGTCAGAGTAGCCCTTGTCATTGTGGTCTGATGAGGAAGGCAGTTTATGCGGATGATCCCTTCCTAATCCCGGAACATGGTAGCCATTGGCTTTCTAGCAGAGGGCACCCCTTGAACTTCTTCGGGGGTGGAGAATCCTTGCGGCTCCGTAGGCTCTGCTTTACACTCTAAGTCATAACGATGGATCCAAGTCTCATCATCTGAAGCTTTCCCCACGGTTCCATATCCAAGAACAAGGTCCAAGGCCAATGGCGTAGCGAGGGGGGGGGGGGCTTCAGCCCCCCAAGTTTGGTTCAAGCCCCCCCAACTCTGGTCGAAATTCCGCCCCAACCTGACAAGGCGAAGTTAGCCCCCCAACGTTCCGCTTAGCCCCCCCATTGACGAAAACCTGGCTACGCCACTGTCCAAGGCAAGCTCGCGAACCCCCGAGTGGTGAAATCCGATGGTCATCCTGTGCGTGGTCCATCGACAGTCGAGGTTCTTTTGCGATGCTTCACTTCTAGTTCTTTACAGTCGTGTAGGATGGGCAAGAGACCTAATACACTGCAAGCTTGCGCTCGCGAATTTCCTTGAGTGTCTTGTTCCAGGGTTAAAAACTTTATTATTGCCCTGTACTATCAATTTAAAGCGTTAAAACGGACTTATGTCCGTTTTAACAAGTCCGTTTTAACGCTCTACCACTCTTCAGACTAAACTTAGCCTCACCTGGAATAAAGGAGGCACAAATTAAAGTTCCTGCCATCAAATGCTTAATGAATAGACGAATTGCTCTAATAACACCAACATTAATACTGCGCCTGATCGGTTTTACTCCTTCAGGGCAGAAACTTTTGGATGAGCCCTCGTATTTCATCTTTCCTTGTGCATGAGTGCAATGAAAATTTAATCGCTTGTATTTTTTTATTATCACTGTCAGCTTTAAGAAAGGTATCTCCCACATAGTTTGCAACGTTGAAGAACTGTTATAGTTCTATTCTCAGCAGTATCGCATTATAGTGATGGATTACTTTTCGCCGGGAGAAATCACCTATGGACTTGGGAATACTGGGTTATGGGGATTTGAGGGGGAGGGAGAGAGGGGGATTCATAGGGACCGCCTTAATCTGGCCTTCTTAATTGCCGGGGTATACGTAAGACCTTTCTGGAGCAAATGAGAGAAGGGAGGGGGGGGGGGGGGGGTTGATCGATTTCCTTCGGGACTCTAGATTGCCCCAGCTGAGACGTCAACGACGAATTACGCCCCTGTTTAAAGCTTTCGAGGAGCGAATTGCAGAGCAAAAAAATTACGAACGTGGCATCAATGCAGAATGTTTCATAACGCTTCAGACAGGACGCAGACTTTTTGTCGTTGTTGGACCACCTGGTATCTCCGACGACCGAAGCAGGACTCCCCTAACTCGTATGACCACGTCAGGGCCTCCAAGTCGGGACGGCGGTTTCCTCCAGCCGCACCTCAATCCATTTACGAAGGTCGTCGAGGTTACTTGAGACCACATGCGGCACGGTTTCACTTCTCTGAATGTCATTCGCATGGGCTTGGGATAATGTCTCGGCCCAATTCGAGTGGGCTGAGACGTTATCTTGTTGAAACCAGGCCTCCTCGATTTCGCGCTCGGTTGGGGTTTCGACGAATTTGGTAATGAAGCCGCGATGCGCACATTTGAGTTTCTTTGTAAACATAAAAAAGCCTGTGCTTGATATGGCTGCTCGAACACCAATTTTCTGAGAATGCGAAGGCGTTTCCACGGATGCATCAAGCTTTTCTGAAGACCGGAATCTTTTGTCTCGCAAATTCACGCATCCGGAGAAGCGAAACCTTGTGCCTCGACTGTCTCAAGGCATTTCTCGAAAAGGTTTCGTTTTCCTCCAAAACATAAATTGACCTGTCACAAAAAAACACGCGAAGCGCGACCTGCTGGTTGCAAAGCGTGAACGACTCGCGTCTCGTTCATTTTCAACACTTTTCGTGCCATTTTGCGGGCATTCCCCAGAAGTGCGTTCCGCTCATCGTGCCAACTTCCGCGAGGATTTGTTCGGGCCGGTGAGCAAAGAACCCTGAGCCGAGGCTATTTTTTCTTCCGACAGAAATACCGGTGCGTTTCACACCTCATACAGAACCCTTTTCTTCGAATTCGTGAACCACACGTTTCATAGTTGAATCTGCTGGGATGAGGGAAACGCCAGGAGAGAGAGAGAAGAGAGAGAGAGGGAGAGAGCTTCCTTCGCACCTGCATAGTTTCCGCTTTTCTAATGATGTTCCATCAGATGAGTCTTTTCGACATAGCCATTGCGCAGGAGCCACACTTAACGACCCTGAAACTTCAGATCGACCCGGAAAAAATAAATCACGAAACAAAATCGCTCGTTAATAATTTCCCTCGCGTCACTCTGCGAACACTCCGTAGTTATGTGTCGTTGCGCGAGGCAATTCTCGATCCGCTTCCATGGTTTCCGATGCCAACGGCAGAAGCTTATCGTTATCCTCTTATTTCCAATTTAAAAGCGTCTCCGAGGGAGACTCAAGGAAAGGAATCTATTTTGTCCGGATCCACTCTCCTCTTTCCTCTTTCCCTTGCAAGGCCCAGTGAAGGGCGGAAAGAAAAAACGAGAACACAGAAAAGAAATTTGGCCTCCATCCCCCCCCCCCCTTCATCCCCATCCCCCCCATCCCCATCTCTCCCCAATCCCCCCCCTCCCCTCATCCCCATCCCCCCCACCCTCCCACGAGAAAGAAAAAAAGAGTGAAGGGATCATCGAAGGGGAAGAATTCTTCCTTTTCCACTTGCCTTCCTCCCACTCGCGTCTCTTTTTTCGCTCTCGCCTCGTCCTGCCGATGCACATCGGGAGAGGAACGGGAGGAACGGGAGGAACGAGGAAGCGGACGTTTCGAGAGGTCCATTCATTATGCACACTTGATTCCCGCGAGAGCGCCTCTCTCTTTCGATGCGGAGTCGGGTTTCCGCGGGAAACTCATTAACCGGCGATGGGATGTGGTCGGAAATGGTTCTGCTTTCGTGAAAGGAACAGGAGTGAAAGAGGAAAAAGGGCGGCTGCGTCTTCGTCTCTTCATCTCCCCCTCAGGATCCGCGGTCGCACTCTATTAATTCTATTAATTAATCCTCGCGAGGAATCCCTTTGGAGACCACGATTTCCCGTGCAAATCCTATCGTTCGCAGGGACGAAAGGCCGCTTCGCAAGGACGAAAAGCAGTTCTCGAAGGGACGAAAGGCACCGACGCGGAATTGCGCTCATCGTCTATTTTTTTCGCATTCTTGCAGATGTTTCTGCTCTTTATTCCGAGAAAGTTTGTCTTCTGGCATGGATTCGGCCCAAATGAGTGAAATCGAGCGTGAAGGAAAATGTCCTTTATGGAGGACCGCGAGGAATCGAAGGGGAAACTCCAGAATCTGATGAAGCGAAAGTGCAGCATCCCGGATGACGTAACTGCATGCCGTGCTGCAAACCTCCGATGCAGCGATGTAATTGCCTTTCGGCAGCGGGAAGCAGCACGCAATATCGAATGGGAAGAATTCTTATATTCGAGATCGCCGAGGAACGTGCAGTGCAGTGTGCAGGTGCAAACGGGTGCAGTGCTGCATCTTCCGGCAGTAACCTAAGTTTTGCCGTCCGTGAACGGATTGCTGTTACGTACTGCTTCCGGTACGGCACGAGTACGAAGTAGAATCGGAGTGTCCTGTTCGATCCGGCGAGAGATGGCCTTAAGACCTGATTCCCCTTCCGGTTCTTCCCTCGTTTCCTCTCATACGACGCAGTGAATGGAACGGACATGTTTTCCCCGCCCCCAGTGGATTCTCCCACCTACGAGAAACGACTCGTACGGTGCTGGGAGTAAGTCTCTGGCCTTCGCGCGGTGAGGCGAGGTTTGTCGAGGTGCGGTGGGGCAGGATGCGTCGAGGTGTGGTGGGGCAGGGTGCGTCGAGGTGCGGTGGGGCAGGGTACAGCGAGATGATGAAGCTCGAACCTCGAACAGCCGCGGTCGGCGCCGTCCTCTGCTTCTCTCCTTTGGAGCCCGTGCACTCTAAACACGAGCATGAAATCGGACGGCGTCGCCGAGGATTCTTCTAAAAAAGGTCGAAATGAAAAGGTCGAAAAGCAAAAATGTCCCCAAGGAAAATTGTCCCTGCGACAAAATTTATCTCCAAACAATGGTCGAACGTAACTTTCGCCGAATACAGGAGAAGGCGCCGAAAATTCGTCGAAAACAGGTCGAATGTCGAAGTCATCAGCTGTCATATCATATTAGGTTAGGTAAACCTTCACCGACATGCATGCCTAAGACGTACAGGATGACGTACAGTTAAGATATTTGTCTTGGACAGGTAGCACGGGTGTCCAAAGGCGCGCATCCCCATGTTCCTCCGACTAATTCCCTGAGGCGGACGGTGCAAAAAGAGCGACGGGAGGATATATGTCAACTCTGCCAGATGTCTTGGATCATCTTTTGGATCATTTTTCTACCACCATCCTACGAGTTGACCTCGTGCAACGATCGATGGTCGCTCAGTTATAGGAATATTCCCCGGATATTGCTGTTCGCAATCCATGAGAATATGCCGCATCTGTCCCTGGCAATCAGATACACGCAGGATCTATCCGATTGCCAGGAGAGAAATGGCCGAAAAATCATGGAAACGGAGGAAGCAAGACGCGACCCACGATACACGGGTGAAATCGATATGCGATGACAACAATCGAAATTCTATGGAATCTCAGAGAGGCATCGCACGCAATCAAAACTTTTGAATGGAAGGTTCGAGAGTCGGCCTCATGAATTCCACGACTCGATGAAAAAAGTTTGCTTCGACCATTTTCATTTCGACTTTTTCTATTTTCGCCCTTTTTGCTTTCGACATTCTGAACAATTTCGCCTTTCGGTATTTTCATTCTCGACCGATTCATTCTCGTCTAATTTTAGCGAGACCGTCGCCGAGAGATCCGGAGTCCGTCGTCTCTCGACCCGATGTCTCCGCGAGCACGAAAGACGCGATTGGATCGACTGGGATATCCAGGAACGCGGCGTCCCGCCTCTCTTCGGGCTCGACTTCGTCTGCCGCTTTCGTGGATCACGGACGCTCCCGTCTTTTCCCGACGGACTTTCCATGCGACCGAGAGAAGCCAGTAAATTATATATACAGGGTGGTCCAAAAAAAGCACTATTTTCATCGCGCATTTTAGGTGCGATACTTTCAAGGATATTTTTCTGGTTACATACAATGGAAAGGAGATTCATCCACAAAATGCTTATTTTCAGACTAGAAATATCTTAAAGGACGAATTAGAAAAAAATGATTGAATTTTTGTTAGGAAAAATCGGCGTTGCGCTCACCAACTCCACCCAACATCCACTCGACGTCCCCGACGCTCATGAGACGGGGAAGGGAAACGCTGACCTCAGCAGACGTCGCGAGGATGATTGGATGAAGTAATGTGAAAACCAATTTTCAATCGCTTTCCCTTTCTTCAACCTCCCCCCCCTCCAGCCTCTCTACGGGACTCACTAACGTAAGGCTTAGGNACTTATTAGACGCAAAAATGACACCCATTCGGCACAACAACGTTGTATCAACATTGAGAATAGGTTGAAACGTTGAGACTTGGTTGAAGTTGAGAATTCGACGAAAAATCAACATCAATGAATTGCTGGCTATTCATAATTAACCGTATTTTCAGCATTTGGTGACTACTCGTGAATTAGGCAAGTCGTTCAGAGAGTCGTTCAATTTTTAAATCGTATTCTCAATGTTGTTTTTACGTGGAGTTATCCACATCATATCAACAGAAAATAGGTTCTACGAATCGACGCGAGATGGCACCTAAGCGCCGATTCGGCGATTCTTATCCTGATGCCTTTAAATAAACAGTACCCTGCATTTTTCATACAGTACCCGATCTTTTCCCATTTACTGCATAGGGGAAGGTATAGGAATTCCTAGATAGACATGTTTAAAGAGGTAATCAAGCAGAAGGAGACCCAAAGTACTACTGGCTAGTGGGTCCGAGAAGACACGCTCAATTTTCCTAAATCTCCACATGGCACGCGCCCTTACGTCGACTCATCCATGATGGATAGAGTATAAAAACCATGCCCGCGAGGTTGTTTTCCTCTACTGGACGGAGAGGATTGAGTCTTGCAAGTACTCAATGTGAATTCTCATTCAGTAGAATAAATAAAACTCTGAGGGCCTTTTACGTGGGATGATTGTATTCGGTAGAGTACTGCTAGTATCATACCACTTGGGAACCATCTATGGAGTTATCGAGTCCATATTCAATTTCATCTGATAATCAAAGCTCATTCATACCCTGGAGGTACTATAATGCCCTTACGTTGAAAATTCAACGTTGACACAACATCGCACAGCATCAACTTTTCTACGTTAAGCTGTTTCATTTCAACATTGTGGCAACATCGTGGCAACATGTTACGTTGAAAAGTCAACCTTTTCTCAACATTGAGGCAACATTGCCATCAACCTTTTTTCAACGTTGACACAACATTGTTGTGCCGAATGGGCAGTCATTCTTGGTCATGATATCGAGCACCATCAGATTTAGATTTAGATTTAGATGACGTAGATTAAGTTTAGCAGAGGCGAGGAACAGACCCCAGTTCTTTAAATGAAAGCCCACAGCCAGAGGTCGAGTGGAGGCAGGTCCGGCGACCTGGGAGGTCATTCGGTGGATTCGGCTTATCCACCTGTCTTCAAAGCAAAACGACGCTTCGCTTCGGAAAGGTTTCCTTCACCGATAGAGAAGAAATTACCGATGTCGACGCATTCCTCCAGAAAATGTTCATCGGCATTATCAGAAAACCATTTGGAACAGCCAAAATTAACAGAAAATTACCGCGAAACTCCGTTTTACCCTTAAGATCACTTTTATGTTGAAAAATGTTGCTTTTTCGTTTTGTGCAGACTCATCCCATATCTTTCATGGGATGAGTCCATACTCCCATAGTATTTCATGCAAATTTCCATGTTGTTTCGTCGATTAACGCACGCTCTTTCATATCCAAAAAACCATTTGCAAATTAACGCCTTCCTTGCTGAGTTTTAGCTGTTCAAAGTCGTCCAGTGACTTTTGACTCACCCTGTATAATGAAATATATAACGAAATTGTGTGCTTCATCGATTAGGGCTAATTGGGATGCACGTATCAACTTCGTGCATAAGGCTGATGCATGCATCAAGTTGATGTATGGTAGGCATCCCAATTACCCTCCTCGGATGAAACACCTTAACGACATGTTGAAGTTTCCTTCGAAGATGTCATGCACAGCCTCGCAGTTAAGACCTTGAGGGAACGGCTCAATATTGAGGTTGTTTGAGAAAAAAAGAAGAGAAAAGGAAACCTCCACTTCCCCAATTTTTCGTGCATTTGGCAAGTTTTCTCTTTATTGCCTCATCTCACGACCTCGAAACTTCGCACGATTTTTCTGCTCGTCTTTAGGAGTTTTCCTGCCACGTTTCGCCGATGAAAACCCTGTAGGTGACAGTTTTGGGCGATCGGCATGACCCCATAGCCGCTATTGAAATCGGATCGTTCGCAAATTTTCTCCGTCGGTATTCATATCTCGATGCAGCCGCGCACATCGGTTCCACCGTTTTGATCGTCTCGAGAAGAGGTCGGTAAGAGAAGACATCTCGGTGAAGCCACGATACGACACGATGAAACGCCACAGTGGGTCGTCGCCGATTTTGGCGCCAAAATGCAGCTGGTACTATATGAAATGTATGCTAGCGGCAACGATGCCGAAGTCTCCGAAGGACAAATTGATTGAAAGGATGTGAAGTTCGTATCGCCACCCTCGGCTCCCTCCGATAATCCACACTTTACCAAAGCACTATCCATTCCAGGGGTGAGAGGGTACGATACGAGTCACCTCTCACGTTCTCGCTATCTGTCACGCGATCGGGTGGACTGTTGGCACCAATTATTTAACTTTGACACTTCTGGGATTCCTTAAATCTCCATTAAGTTACACGGAAGATACGGTGATTACACGGTTTCAACCTCCCCCTTCTTCATGTTAGACACTGGCCGTGTATGGACACTGGATGAGGTTTCGGGCAGGTATGATTCTAGACTAGAGGTGGGCAAACATTTTAGCCCGCGGGCCGCACGAGAAAACACAAAAGCCTTCACCGGCTTCAGCAGTTTTCTAGTCTTCCATATCATCAAGCTCGGAACATGTCCTACAGATCCATTGCTGTCAGGCGCCTGGATAGTTGGAAGAAGCTGTAACATCTGATCCCTTGGAAAGGCCCATTTAACCCTCATCCGGGCAAGCTATTTTACAACCTATTCCGGGTAAGGTGAGTCTGTCAGACTCACATGTAAAATAAGGCCTTTGCTGCGGTTACGGTATGTATTTCTTTGTAAATTTCTTTGTATTTTTGAAGAGCACGAACAAGATGACAAAGTCACGAAAGCTCATTTTTCTACGAAAAAAATAATGACAGTAATAGACCGAAATATGTTGTAGTGAGTTATTTCTTTGTATTTTTGAAGAGCACGAACAAGATGACAAAGTCACGAAAGCTCATTTTTCTACGAAAAAAATAATGACAGTAATAGACCGAAATATGTCGTAGTGAGTCCAGCGGACTCACCTTGCCCGGATTAGGGTTAATGTTTTGAAGGATGTCTGGGCTGTCTGCGGGCCGCATTTCGTTGCTGCAGGACAACAGCTGGCGGGCCGTTCCAAATGCTACCGGCCGGATTCAACCCAGAGGCCGTGATTTGCCCACCCCTGTTCTAGATGCGATTCATCGAGGATTTACGAAGGTCACGATCGAACGAATGACGGTGTCGGTGAATGACGGTTTGCGAGGTGGCGGTACATGGAGGTCGGCGACACATCGAGGGTTCACTTTATGCATCGTACACGTTTGGAATCGTTTGTAAAATACTGACAGTCGATCATCATCCTTTTCGAGAAGGGACGCATAACGTTATAGGTTTCACCATTTTTATTTAATGCACAATGTGCTGTCGAAACGATTCAATGTGGATCTTGGATGGATCTGAGATCCGGACGGCCGTGGATCCTCCTCTCTTCTCCTCTCGTGCCGAGTAACAGTGGTTTTCGTTAAGTGCTCGGTAAGCATTCCTGGAATTCGCTTCCCCTGCTTTCCCACGTCCCTGCAAAATCCTCCCATTTGCAATCGTAACACGAGACACATCTCATTTGTAGGCAGAGCGAAGGTGTCAGTTTGAAGTTGGGCCCCTTCCCCCCCCCAGCCCCCCTTTCTCCCCTTACCCCACTTCACTCGCCCTTCCTCTCCTCTTCACTCCCCCCTTCCCCCCTCTTCACTCCCTCCACACTTCCCCAAATTCACTCCTTTTATTCGCATTTTCTTTTGGTAGTTCGGGATTTAGCCGCATTTGGCCGGGACCAAAAAACGGTCGCCCGGCGATCACGAGACGAGAAACGTCGCTTCTCGTCGGAACTCTCCTCCGAGAACGACGCCGAGTCGGCTGTCGGAGAATCCCGACCGGAAATGAATCCGGTGGAATCTCTCGGATCCCTACCGGAAATGTCTCCGTCACGACCCCCTTTTCTAATCCTCCCCGTGCATCCCACGCGACACATTTGCATCCAAACGACGTCCATGCGACGTCACCGCAACGAGTCGCGTGTCGCGAGGGGGCATTCGTACCGTCGCGACGCTTCCTTTCGAACGGCAGTTCGTAACGAGCAATCGTCATCGGCAAGTCCTCGTGTCGTGTGTGCATCTCCAGTTCTTCGTACGTGGAGTGCGAAAAAAAATCAAGAGACCGTTTTAATTTTTCGTGCCAGTCGTACTTGCCTTTAAACGCGACCGCCGATTATTTTGAGCGAGGAAATACGAGAGGATCGGAGACACAGGTTACCTTTTCATTTTTTATCAGAATTACTTGACCCAAGTTTTATCTCTTTTAGCGAGAAAAAACGGGAGAGCAGAGAGCAATGGATCGAGGAGACCGTCCACGACCCCGATGCTCTCACCTGCAATTCACGGTTTTTTTCGATATCAACCGTCGGTGACGTCTCGGACTCAGACGACATGCAGAGCTCACGCGATAACGAGATCACTAGCTGGAGCATCTATCGTGAAGAAAAAGCAAATCCGCGTCTCTCCCGAGACCTCGACCGGTTCGTGGACCGATTTTTTTTATTTACAAAACATGCAAATTCAGTTTTATCAAACGATGATCTCGGAAAAAGATATAGAAAAAGTCACTAGGGAAAAGACGCTCGAATGCACGAACCTCATTTGAGGAGATAAAGAGACCTTTAAGCTAAAGAGCTCTTTTCCCCCCATATGAGTCCATGTATTCTTAAAGGACCGTAAACTAAAGGAGGTTTCAGCATTCGGGCATAAGTCGGCTTAAGTCGCCAGGGTGTTCTTTTAACCCTATCGAACGCGAACGTCTCCTTTCGGAGCGGCAGCGAAAATCGACAACGCAATTTAGAGAAATCTGCCGAGGCAGTCGAGTGGAAACAGACCGAATAGAGACAGACAGCCGAACGATCGCGTTTTCTGGTTCTCGAGGCAGAAGCGGATCTCGAGGCAGACGGACGCGATCCAACCGAAGAGCGGGAATCAAATCTGAAACGAGTCCTGAGAGTGCCCAAGGCGTCCGGCGCGGCCGGTAGTGCCGTAAGTACGATGGGGTACTCGGGTCGTCACCGACGACTGTTTCACCGTCGCAAAAACGAGGTCGAATCGTTCCTTCGGAATCGGAAAGGATTCCGACGAGGATCGGCTTCCACGAGGATCATCTTTATTCTAATCTATTCCCAATCGACACGTATTCGAGCCATACGGCTCGAAACTTTCTCCGGAAACGTCTGCTCGAATCAGATGGATTCGGATTTTTCTCGGATTTTTTTGAAATTTAATGAAACCCACATAAAACATCAAAGGGCACTAGAAGAGCTTGAAAATTGCATTGCTTTCGTCTCTCTACTTTAAATAATAAAAGAAAATTTGGCACAAATGTGATGGCCATCGGACCAGAAATCCCCACTTTTTTGCCAGTATTCAAATAGCAGTACTTTGAGAAGCACTTGACTTGGGAAGCTGAAAATTAGTTCGGATTGGTAGGGATGGAGCCTAAAAATATTTACAAAATTTCGTAAAAACCGGAGGGATCGAGTGAATTTTTTATTTTCTCATGCCGATTCGTCGTGGAATGACTCCGTAGGTCATTTCCAAAACAGTGGAATGGAGCAAAAAAAAAAATTAGGGCTGTCAATCGAAAAAATTTTTTAAATAGATTAATCGTGAACCATTTAATCGATTAATCGAATTTTAATCGATCCCTTAGTTCCTCCTTACATGATGTCCTAGGCGTTGGGAATGATTCTGCTTGTGTCGTGCCCAACACTTAGACGAGCCTCAGGAAGTGGCTCGAGGCGATGCAGTCGCTATCCATACAGATACACTAGTTCATCCTACATGAGGCACATTCCGGTCGGAAAGAGAATAGTTACAACTCAGCCAGATAAATAATGAAACGTAAACAAAGAAGCGCACTGAGGCCTTTTGCCATTTAGCCTATTTGCATAACGGAAAGATGCAAAAATGTAACCCAAATGATTGGACGTATACAGTGACAAATCGCGCGGAGATTTAGAGCTTCGTCAACGATTTACGGCCAACGCAGGATGGAAGAGTAAAAATAGAGCAAGAAAGGAATGGGAGAGGGTTTCACACTTTCTTTTCCACTTGTCTCGCCTGCCCCCCCTTCCCCCTTTCCCCCTCTCTCGGTTACTTTCCGGGGGCTCCCACCGGCTCCCACCGACTCCCACAGACCTTCCCCGATGCACTGAAACGTACGCCTCTCACTCCCCAGTCTTTACATTGTTCTCTTTCCTGCCTCTCCTGTCCCCATGCCCTTGCCCAATTCCCCTCTTCCTTCTGTGCTTTCCCTTCCAGCTTCTTCGTTACGACTTTCGTTTCCCCATTCGTATCCATTGCTTCAGTCGCTCAGCCCTAGGCCGCTGTTGCCATAGCCTGACGCGCGAGGCCAGCAAGGCTATGCCTTTAAAGGCCGTAGGCTAGGCAGAAGGACACGGGATGTGGATGCGAAGGGGTCAGGAAGCTTCTTTTTGGAATAGTCTGAAAGCGATGGCTTTGTTTTTGTGTTCCCTTTTTACGAAAATGGTATGTCGTTTTTGAGGAAGAGCAGTGCGAAAATCATAACCTTCTATAAGCCATCATTACACTTCATTCCCTTGATAAAGCATTCGTTTTCGGTTATTTTGCAAAACTATGAACTGCAGAGTAAAGTTATAATGGGAAAAAGAGGCAACAGGGGGAGGTTAGGGGTCGATTAAAATTCAATTAATTTCGACTATTTTTTAAAATCACGATTAATACTTTAATCGATTAATCGGTCGATTAATCTAATCGAATTGACAGCCCCAAAAATATAGAACTTGAGAAAAACCTCTCGGCACAACTCAGTAAAAACGACGGCTTCGGCTCGCGAGATGTCCATGAAATCATTTCGAAAAATTTTAGGCTTCTTTTTCTCGTTCGTTTCTGAAGAACGAACGAGAAAACTCGGCCTCCCCTCTCAGCGGCGTCGTTCGCACGTCGTCACACGATCGGTGGTGGATTTCCTCGCGACCGAGGCGAGGAAATCGTTTTGAGCTGCTCCCGCTCGAACCGATCCGCATCCCTTGCAGAGTTGAAAATTCCTATTCCTCATCAGAAACCTGGGCGTTCGAAATTCGGAGTCTCACTTGAGTGTTACGGAACTCACGGAAAATTTGTATGCGGGCGATTGGGGGTTCCCTCGCGATCGAGCACTTCCCCTTTTACCGATCCGAAGCGGGACCCTTACAAATTCCCACTTGCGTCTATTTAGGATGACATGAGACAGAAACCACCGAAAATTGCTATGTAGAGAAATTGGGAGATATCTGGCGACGGGAAGCATCCCACGTGCTCCAAGTCATGCTCGGGAGTTAGAGAGTTCTACGGTGTATCTCATTTGAATACTTTGGGACGGAACTCCATAAAAAAATTAGGATACTGATAATTTTTGGAGGTTGGGGGGAGGAGGGAACAGACGCGCCCAATTTTATTGATAAGAAATATGGCTGTTCAAAATTCCAGCGGTGTATCTCATTTGAATGCTATGGGACCGAGGTCGATTGGCCTCGGAGGACGTCAAAATTCCACGAGTAACAACTAGTGAATAAAAAGTAAAAGAAAAAGGATCGCTGTTGTTCGAGTTCTGGCCACAGCCACCGATAGGATCGTAAATGACAGGTTTTAATGTTCATTATAAGGCTGCTTCTGGGTGCACAGCATATCGAATATGGGTAGAGGAAGTAAGAATGCGATCTGAACGCGATGCTCGAATTCGACATCGGGTGGACTCTATTCCGTCTTCGTTCCAGCTTCTGAAGAAAACTCTTTTTCACACCGATAAGTTAAAGAAATAGAATGAGAGTGTTGATAGCCCCGACAAGGAGCTGCTGGTATTCCCCTTTGATGCCAGGCCAAAAGTTCTGCAAGGATTTTTACGGACACGACTGCCTGTGGATGCCCGAACGCGAGATATTTTGAAAAACATTTGAGTTTCCCTGCCTTAGCTTATATTTGAGTTTCTTCAACGTCTACGCTCGGCTGAAGGAAATTTTGAATATTTTTCACAAGAAAATAAAAATAAATCTTGTTATGATTCACGTTAAGATAAATTAAAATAGAAAGAGTTGAGGTCCTCGCATCCCCCCCACCCCCCTCCTCCCCAGGTTGAGAACCGCTGGGTTATAACCCAGCGGTTCTCTACCTGGGGAACCTCTATAGAGGAAGGGTTAAAAGAAGGGCTGAAAGGAAGGTTAGAGCAGGGGTGGGCAAAATACGGCCCGCCAAATGATTTTATCCAGCCCTCCACTCTGTCTGACAAAAGGAAAGGTTTTAGTTTGTTTAGTCATAGAAAGGACCTATTGTAATCAATGAATGAGCTGAGCTTGCTCATTTCGTTTGTCATTATTAAGTCCTCTTTCCCTTTCTTTCCTCTCCTCAACTCTCCTCAAAAAGCCATGTTTCGACTAGTCTTTTCTAGAATGGCGCTTTCCTGGGATTCAGGTTATTATCATGCTTCCCAGGATGGCCTGGCCCAACTGTCACACCTGTCAGCTATAGGCTGCACCACAGTGCACTTTAACAATATCGAAGATAAATGACATTAAATGTTTTTGAGAGCGATATACTTGGCAGTCTTTTTTGTGAGAATCTGGATGGTCGAAAAACGTGATGCGGTAGAAGAAGCTGTCGACCAGTTTTTATTGCAAAGGAGGAAATAGAACCGACAGGCAATGATTGGGCCATTGAGGTATTTTCTAAGATACTGGAGTGCAGCCCTTGAAGCTCACCAAAACTCGTGAAGTGGCCCTCCAGCTAAAATAATTGCTCATCCCTGGGTTAGAGGGAGGGCTAGAAGGAAGGTTAGAGGGAGGCACGGTCCTGAATTGACTGCAGTTTCGGCTCTGAATCGATAGCATGGACAGGGAGCAGGGAGCTCCTTCATAACCATTCCGTTTACAATACCGAACGACACAGTCGACAAATGCTTTGGATTCCTTTAAAGATAATACCGGAAATATGATGACCCTGGCCTTGAAAAACTTTCCAATTTAAAATTATGATTTTTGCAAAAGAACTTGAGGAACTTTCCAATTTAAAATTATGATTGGAAAGTTCCTCAAGGTCTTTTGCATAGGGAAAATTTTAAAATTATGATGATTCCACATGCAAAAGAACTTTGCAGACACGCTCCTATCCCAGAATGCCAAATGAGCGATTTTCATCGAGAAACTTTTGTTTCTGCCTGTTTGGATTCGCGAAGTGATGAGTTTGAATGGTTCACGACTGCATTAACGACAAAGAGCATTCTGCCAAACTTTTCCGGGTCTCCTCGTGCGAATTAAGTTTAGGGTCTAGGGATGGAATATTTCCGTCCGTTCCGAGAACCTCGGATTTCGAGGAAATAAGATGCGTTTTGTAGAATTTCGTTTGGAAAAACCGAAACCGCAGGATTCATTCGATCGTTCCACGCGAATGGACTCCCATCCTGCGAGAGGAAAACCCGTCATGAAATGATTCTGTCGTGCAGTCGTGTGCCCCAGAGTCAGACGCAGACGGGTCGTGTCGATCGCAGAACAACGTCCTCGTGATTCCTTCCGAACCAGAGGAATTCGCGGAATCGACGAAACATCTCCATTCCCCTCGGAAAAATAATACCCCACTGTCGTGGAGTGCCCATCCACTCCGGGGGACTTGCCAGTCGCCAGAAAGCATGAAAAACTCATGTCAAGCTGACCTTGGGGAAATCATTCCCCTCTCCACTAACGACTTCTTCCAGCTGGTTTTTTTACTAGCAGGAGCCTCCGTTCTGCATCTTCTTCCTTCTTCTTCGACATTCTCGTTCCTTCCGCCTCTGCGCATTCTCCACCGCCACTCTGATCGTCCAACATTTCCTCATACATATCGAGTAAAAATGTGACCTTTCTTCTTTTCTCCACGAGTCTCGGGCTATAACACCATTCGAAGAAAAAACTTGTCGCTCTCTCCTCCCATGAGTGGATATTGCCCTGTCTTTCCTCGTTCATTGCTCGAAATTTCCCATACCGATAACAACGATTTCCTTATGGTTGGAAGATCACTTTGTTCCCCTTGAATTAGGGCACAATATATGACGACTCGTGTAAGAGTTTCGATAGGGCCATCGAGGAAAGGCGGAAGGGATCGTCCCGTCCGCTGCAAATCCACCGCTCTTTTTTTGGAATGATGTATTATCAAATACACTGGTTTCCAAAATCTAAGGAACAAATAGATTTCCTCAAGTTCCGAAACACCCCGTCATGAAAATGATCGAAATAAACAGGTAAATTAACGATGCTACGTTGCCATAGCACATGCAACATGGTGGAGATCGCCCGCTGATATGCAAATCACGTCTTTAAAAGACGGCTCTCCGAGAGGGGGTAGTGCAGTTCGCGTTTGGATGGCAAGCAGTTCGTTTCAAGATAGCCGAATCCTGAAAATGACTGAAAGGCACCATTTAACAGACCTATTGAGATGGCGCGCCATTGTGCCTTCAGGATCGCAATCATTTGCGGGGATCGTCCGGCCGACATCCAGCAACACATTTATGGCTGGTTTATCCACAACATTCACTTGGTGTTCGTCATATCACGGATTTTCTATGTGTTCCTTAAGTTTTGGAAACCAGTATATTATTAATGATGGAGATTTTAACGCTTATACGTTCTGTTTAAGTCGGATGAACCTTTTCAAGCAGATTTTGCACGTTTTGGCCAAAAGAGCTGAAAAATACTAACTCGATTTCGGCAATTCGATTTCGCGTCGGTTGGATTTGAAAGCGATCGAGGTCTTCAGAGTTTTCAAACCCAGCCAAACCATGATTTTGACATGTTTCCTTCCTTTATCACCCTTTTGTTCGCGGATTTCGTACGAGGAAGTAAATGAGAGAGAGAGAGAGAGAGAGAGAGAGGAGAAAGCTAGAATTAAAGGACAAAACCACTCAATCAAAGCAATGAGATGGCAGCAGAAGAGTTAAGAAAAGCAGTACTGCGATAAGAATGGAAGCCAGAACCTCTCATTTCTTAAACTACATAATGAGCCAAAGAAAAGAAGGCACTACAAAATCTCTTTGTTAACGGCCGACATCCTCATGAAAAGGCCCACATCCATCACATAAAAAAGACAACTTTGACTGCGACAGCAAATAGCCGCAATTTCGTCTAATTTCACGGAAGTATTCGCAGCGTCGTCAAAACGACGAATTGCCCTCGCGCCGACGCAGAAGAGGACCGATGAGGATCCTCAAAAACGCGCGACAAAATTCCTCCCCGAGACTGCAGTTTTCCCTCGGCAGACGCGAGACCCACACGACAGACCCAGCTCTAACGGCCGGCAGAGGCAAGCGACGATGTAAGACTGGAGGGATCTCATCTGGTTGGAGATTGAAAGGTTCCGGTCTGGATGTTTGAATTCGTTCTACCCTTATCGAAAGGTCACGATCTCGATCTAGCGGCTACTCTTACTTACCCTTCCCCATTCGAGATGAATCTACTCCACTAGAGATGGATGTCCGTCTCGGCCTCACCACTCGGGGCAGTATTGCTCCCTCTTCTATTGCTCCGTCCATGCATGCAGCCATCAAAGTTCTTCTTAAAACCATTCTAGGAAAGGCAGACACTCCATCCTCAAGCATTCCAAGCGTTCGCTCCCCTATAAGTACGAAAACCTCAAGAGAACTTGTGTCTTGCTTGAGGCTCACGTAACTCGAAGTGACTTCGCCTCGTCCATTTGCTACGATTGAGTAGAAAAATCCGACCTCGCTCCGCGGTATGAAAGTCCTCGATGAGATCCCTTCATCAAACTTCTCTCTAGAGATGTCCTTTCCAATTTCCTGTTTAAATTTTCACGATATAATCTATTCGTTCTTCTGCCGTGAGCTATTCCGAAACATTTGCGCCGATTCTGAACTCACGTTCCTAAGAATAATTGTAGTATCAAATGATGAATCATTTTTACAATAACGTCAAATAGTGCAGTGGAATTAGAATTGGATGATTGAAGTTATTCTATGTCTTCTGAGTTTGAATAGGAATTAAATTGATGTTCTTGCAAAGACGTGGAATCGGAATGGAGTTATTCGTAATAGCCTTGATTAAAAAAAATCCCATAGATGGCTGAGGTTATGAATTTTCTGAAGCGCTATGGAGCTTATTATTTGTCGAAGGCATCAGCGCAGTCGTAAAACGAAACGAAGCTTGTTCTTCGGACTGATGATGCATTGAATCTGACCGAGAGTTCTCGTTTTCCGTTAGAGTGATCTAACCAAAGCTGTCAGTAGGTGGGATGGATTCTTCCGTCTTTCTTGGAATCATGGGTATGCGGAATCGTAATGGGATGGCTCCTTTGGGAAATTTATTGGAATTGGAATGGATACAGCTCCACAGGAAGCCCTATTTGAAGTGGAATCATTCCAGATGATATGCTCAATTCCCCAAGATCGATTCCGAACTAAGATAAGGTTGCAAGTTCTCCAGCTTGACCGAGAGATCCCCCTCAAGGATGCTGGGAGCACCTCCTCGGCTCCCTCCCCACCCCCCCCCCCCCCAATCCCCAATCAAAACAGGCAAAAGTTGGCAACTGTCATTAAGGTATGGCGTCTCGCGTAGGTCCTCATCTTACACTCGTGAAGATGATTTCTCAAGAAGAGGATGAAAGCAATGGCGCAGTAAGCAGGGGTGGGGGTGGGGACGACCCCCTTGCTTGTTTTTCAGTAAGACGAAGGAAGCGGATCGAATTCTGACGTACGTATTTGCGGGACCCCCTACCTGTAGCGTGATCGGAGCCATTTGCCACTCCCCCCCCCCCCCCCCCCCCCAACCTCCCTCACCTGCTGGGGCCTTTTCCCCCCCCCCCCCCCCCCCCCCCCAACCTCCCTCACCTGCGAAAACGTTCCTATGTCTATCGATCTATGGATGAGAGGTTGAATAGAGATGGAATTTTCATTCGAGACCAAGAGCGAACCCGAGCACAGACACAATTTGAAAAAACTGGGATCGAAACTTGAATAGAAGAGACCAACTTGGGGAGGTTATTGCACATGTCACCACCGGTCTTCTTACGGAACGGTTTTTTTTTTTTAAGACAGGACATGCGGCAGACGCGCATGACAACGACGTATTACCTTAGACAGGGCCGAAGGTTAGAGGGGATGACACCACACTAAGGAGTACGGTCCCTCGAGCATGGGCGCCCAAATATGGTATTCTTCGAGGCCTTTGGGGCAACTCACGGGTTGCTTCAGCCCTAGTGTGGGCGACAAGGTGGTGGGGCGGTGAGAATGTGAGGGCGGAGGAAGGGGGTGGGGTGGCTTAACTCACAACTGGGACAATCTCAGTTAGTATACTTCTAACGGGAAACTCATGTTTACAACTGTTCCATTTCCAATTGGAGTTTGTCCAATTGTTGCCATTGGATGCAGGCCAGCTCCCCGTCCAGCTGGAAAAATTCAAACTGGCTCAATTCATTACGTTTCTATACTGTTTGACCAGTTTTAAAGTAACAGCCAATGACACTTTCAAGCAATATTTACAATATTGATGTTAGATCTCCAAAATCGCGTTGAAATCGTAAGGCAATGCCTCCTCTTCTTCCCAAATATCCAATCAACTCTCGTTATACCGCCACTCGATATAACGTTCGCTTATCGCCAACCTTTTCTTGTGGACGTATATCCCCATAGGCATATACGTAGTATAATACGGGATACAGCGAATTCGATATAGCGCAACCCTCGTTATAGCGCCAAAATCGACGATGACCAACAGTGGCGTTATATCGAGGGTTGACTGCATTTAGTAAGAATTAGGCTGATACAATTAGTATTTATACCGGTATTCATCAACCCCTTTCGTGCCTAGCTCGTAGCTAATATTGCTTCCAACCTTGAATGTCGCAGCTGCGTTTCCTACGAAATCCGACCCAGGTCTTGTTTCAGTGGCTCTAAAGGTGTGAAAGACATTCGAGTGTTTACAAATCTTTTTTTTTATTTTAAACAAGTTTTTGGGTAAAAGAATTCCCGACTGGCAGACAATACACTCGGATTTGTTGAGTGATAGCCATGTGCAGTACCTGACGGAACAGTTTCCTTATTGTTCCTCGTATATCATGCCAGATGATTCACCCCTTTTTCCAATTCGACATCGTTGGAAGTACGAACGAGTCACACATTCACCTAAGAAAAACTTTGAATTCCTCTGGCTTCCTTCTAGAAATTTCATGGTATTTATGTCTTCTTTTCAATCGGACATGGTACTTGAAGAAAAGTCGTACCATGCACAGTATGTGACGATCATTTCGTTGGTATTACGACGATTCGTCGAAGCCAACTCACGAGCCGAAATTTCTTCGCCGACAGTGGGTCGCAAGTATGATCGGTTGCGGAAAACATTGGTCGTGAACGGTGTTTGTCGTCGTCCATATTTTTCCGGATTTTTCAGAATTGATCCGTGATTTCGGGTTGATCTTGGGGTCTAACTCATTCAACGAATATTACGTACGATTTTCGAGATTGGGAACTTCTCGCCGTCATTTAATCATTCTCAGCAACAAAAAAAATGCGGGTGCTTGGAACGTGTGGAGCAGAAGACTTGGGAAAGTCTTTCATTTCCTGTTGCACACTTTGCGGGGTGCTTCATCCGATCGACCGGTTCTTTCCGTGATGTATCAATAACTCATCTTAGTGGCCGCATCGATACAAGCTTTGCACGGTGCACGGTCGATGGGTGTGATGGGCTACACCGACCCAGAGCCATCAGAATGAACTCTTTTATTCAGTTGCGAGTTGGAAAAAGGCATCATTCCAATCGTCTTGATCCTTCATTCCTGCTGGTATCAACATAGTTGGGAACAGTTGAAAAAACTTAGCTGATCGCTAGTTGATACTATATCGGGATCCATCTGGTGCGGGAGCATTCATTCCAATTGACCTCTCATGAATTTTAAATTTGAATTTTCTCCTGAGGTGGAGGGTGGGAAGGGGACAGGAAATGTTGAGGGGATTAGAGGTGAAAAGGGGGCAGGGAATGTTGAGGGGATTAGAGGTGAGAAGGGGGGTGGCCATCCACGAAATAGCCGATGTATGCTACCTTTGCCCAAATGTTGCGTCACCACTGACTGCACTGCTCTTTCTCCTTCTCCAATCTTGCATATCTGACTGCCTTGTCTGAACTCTTCTATAAAGTTTTCAATCGTGTCTTAGAACTCACATTTCATTTGTGGATTATTTTCTGATCATTAAATGGAATTTGGATGTGCGTTGAGGTCATGGATGTTTCATGCGATAAGTAATATGCGCTGTTGCAGGCAATGAATTATGAATTCTTGATGTCGTGCCCGAGGAGCATAAATACAGGTCTGCCTCACTTAATTTTTTAATGAGGTTTTTCATGATTGAAGAGGAAGCCAGGGCTCTCCTCGATTCGATGAAAAAAAGACAGGCAGCCATCATGCGCCTCGCCTCATTGGTCCTTCTGTCTTCGCTTTGAGAAAAAAGCGCACTTTATTCCGAATCCACTGAAACTTGACACGAAATGTACAAGATATATTGTGGAGAGTTAATGATCTGCCGATGGATAATGGAACGTTCAGAACAACAATTATAGAATCAATTATGAAAAATTGAGGAGAGAGAAACTGCAAGAGATCACACGACGGAGGTTCGTTTGGGAATGGGCGCATCGGTGGAGGAAAAGCGACGAGTAACCATCGTCCGACAGGATGTCGTCAACGTGGTGAGTTCCTGGACTCCCGTCGGGATGCTGCCCCATCTCCCTGGTCCCGATCCGCCTTGCACGCACATCCGAAACGTTTCCTGTTTCCCCGGGGTAGGCAAGAGGAAGAAAATTCTCTTTACATCGTGATCTCGTACCGGGTGAATGGATGAGCTTTCGCTTCTCGGTCTCCCATTGTACAATCAACTCATCATGCACGGGAGAGGACATTTCATTTAATTTGTGTCTTTCCTGTCTTTAAAACATGGAAGGATTTGAATGCGATAGACGAGAGATAAGAGATTGAAATACGGAGTCGGAGTGACATTTGATTGGATATTCCCGGAGGAAGTTCCAACAGAATTCCCCGAGCTTTCATGTGAAGAAAATTGTCCAAAACGGGGCCTGTCAAAATGTCTGCAGTCTCAGGAAAGAGTTTCCTCTTTCCTTTTTTTTCAAGAGCGAAGGGGGGTTTTTAAAGTGAAACAGGAGAATAAGATTTTGTATCTAGACGTAACACAGATGGTACACGAGTCACGTATGACCATGGTGACCCATGGTTCTCTAAAATGAATCCTGGGTGCACTCTTTTCCGGCCATTCCTCTCTTTTATTTTCCTCCTTCATCTTCGTCCTCATCCTCATCCCCATCCCTTGGTGACTTCCTCGCCTCTCTCCGCGCATTCTTCCTTTCCCTTGGGGCCAAGAGGAAGAGGACGAGCCCCACATGGAGAATGGAAAGGGAAAGATGAACGCGACGCAAAAAAGAAAGACTCGCCAGATTGGGGAGGGAAACCGAGGAGGTTGGCTATAATTTGATATAGGAGGAGCTGAAGGGAGAGGAAAGTTTGCGGGAAATCAGGAACGGATTGTTAACTCCACTCGCTTTTGGCTTTCCATCTACCCCAAAGAACCGCTCCGGTCCTCGATATCCATGTCGAAACCAGATTCACGGTAAATTTCGAAAGCAGATTAGATCCGGTAATGGAGAGTATTGAAAATGGAATTCCTTCCATTCCGGGCGGAGACGCTTCAACTTCCTACCCTCCGCATTCCATCGGCATGGAATGACGTGAAACCTGAAACCACCAGGACTCGCCTCTGTCAAATCTGCCTTATTTAAAAGCAGTCTGAAAAGGGGAAGCAGGCAATAGACGTGCATGTACTGGTTATAATTAGATTTATGCCGATTTACAATTCGAGTTGGTGCAAGGTTTAACCTTGGTCCCAATTGGATTTAGGTGAGTGTATTAGGGAAGGCGAGAAAAAGTCACGTGATTCGAGCAGCTTGGGTTCAGAGGACAAAATCTTGCACGAGTTCGCATTCACTCTGTTTTTATACGGGTTTGATTGAAATGAAGCACTTCGTCTGTATGCGGTTCTCTCTTCGACGGAAGCCTTTAATAGGAATTTTGAGACGAAAAGCGGCGAGATTCTCGTTGAAATTTTTCTTGAGCGTTGAAGTCCTTCGAAAAGTTAATATCTTCCACCATGATTCAGTCTGCACGACAGGAGCTTCTTTTAACATCTTCCGCCGACAGATCCGAGATCTGCTCCAGGAATTTCCTTCTACAGATGCCATCCTATTGTGTCCCCTGAAGGTTCTGTTTTCATCGTGAATTCACCGTCGTCATCGCTCCTCACTACAGATGCTTTAGCGAATAATAATAATAATAATAATGAATGCATAGAACTACCGGGCACGATGCCCTTGAAAAATTCTGAGAATTCTGAGAAATACAGATATACGTTCATACACCGTCGTCCAGGAAGGAGAAACGACACGAAGTGCCCGATCGTGATATCGAAGACAATCATTAGTCAAACATACACCAACATGCCCAACGAAAAGAGTTAGTGCTGGAACACACCTTAAGCCCAAGTGAATGCAACGGGAGACAATCCACATTCAACGGAGAACGAATATACGTCGTGGCAATTTGCAATTGCAGCTGTGCAAAATCATCATCGACTTCGACGTCATTGATTTTTATATTGGGATTGGACTCACAGGTGATGAGACCGCGAGAGCTGTTTTCCTTTCCTGAATCGATCCGGGATCGGTAGGCTCGGTAGGCCCTTAGCCTTATTCCCTCTCCGCACTGATTTCCAATCGTCTCCTACATAGAAATTTTTTTGCTTGTTTTCCTGATCCCCAGTCACTGGTGAATATCGGAGTATCTTTGAACCCTTTGTATCTACAGGACGCCGCTCGTTTTCATTTTTTGCTTTAACAGGCACTTTGGATGGGACGCAGATAGGAACAGAGCCACGCGTGGCTACACCTACGGTAAGAAAAGTCGAGATGGCATCGGCTCGTCTTCTATGACCATAACTCGTCATCCAAGGCCCTGTGGAAGGTGTTGGGAATTCGAGGTTCTGAACCCACCACGACCGGGGCAGATGCAGACGGTGGTTAAGCCCAACACCTACTTCTCATGCTACGAAGCTCCGAGTGATCAAGGCGAGAGCGGATAATAGGGGAAGGCAGCCCGTCGCGGGTCGGGTTCCAACCACTATCAGTCGTTTCCCCTTCGCTGCAGACGAGGTAACTCGCTCGAGTTTCGGGTGAGGTATGCTATCGGCATCGGTGAACCCAATGGATCTGGATCCCGAGGGAAAAAAAGTCTGTGCTTCGTTGAACCGAACGCAGCCGATCGTTATCGAGAAAATGTGAAGGAATCTGCCTCCAATGAGCTCGATCTATAGGCTAGGCCCAATAATCTTGGCCGAAAGAGAGGTGCAGACAGCACCCCTGGCGTGTCAGATCATCTTCCCTTCGATTTAGATAGCATCGAAGTTTCCTTTTTTTCCTAGGGCCCTATCTATACCCGACTCCATGAAGATGGAGGATGAGTTAGTTATTCGGGCGATTCTGGGCTTCGTAACTTCTCATCAAGGAGAAAAATTTTACCTCATGTCATCTCCCTTTGCCCGAAGCGGTTCCGGCCTAACTTCGTCGAGGGGCTCCGGAAAGGAACTTGTGGCAGTGGTGAGAATGAAGGAGTGTCACGCGGAGATTCGGATATCCTCGCACAAATAGCTTGGAAAAGTCGGAGCAGGGTATCTTGCTTTCTCAGAGCTATTGGAAAGCTGCCAGGGAGCTGGATGAGCGAAAGAGACAAGTCTTATCACTCTCGCTCGTCATCATCTCTGTGTCCGAGATCCCATTTTGCCCTTCCGTCTCTCTTTGGCTCTGGGGTACATGCTCAATAGGTCCATTAAATTTCTCCAGACTCTGAGAGTAATTGGATGTTATGACTTCTGCAGGCAGAAGATAAGAGGAAAATTCCTTCGAGGAGGGATTTGCTAATAAAATAAAAATTAAAAAATCATTCGAGGGAGGATTTGCTGACAAACTAAAAAATAAAGGTTTCCTCTGTTGTAGTCAGTTCGATAACCTTGAAAAAGCATGTGCGAAATGAAACCTTCGATCGTGTAGAAGTGTTCGTACGCCTTCCGTAGTATCAATGCGTGTGTGGAGAACATCCCAGGGAAAAATAGCATGTACAATAAGACCTGTCTAAAATGGAGCCTGGATGAGGCAGAAACTTAATTTGGGAACATTTCCTTGGTGTCTTGAGTTTCTGTCTAAGACAGGCTTTACTCATAAGCTAGTCTTATGTCTGCTAGGAATTGTCAGTCTGCTAGGAATTACCACATTACCTGCGGTAATGTGGTAATTCCTAGTTCAGTATCTTAATTGTCTCCTGCTGATAGCATCTGGTTTAGTAGCCTGCATGTAGCTTATTTTTGGTTGGGATTCTGATTCTTACCGTCCCACTTTCATTTTAGATATTATCACGGAAGCTGACATAACGAGCAACGTGCATTTAAGGTAGTTACTTTGTTCATCCACTACGAAAGAAGTTCCATGCTAATTGCAGTCTCCAAGAGCGCTCGTATTCCATTGTTAGCCGAATCTATAGCATACAGCACCGGATTGGTCGCAATGAGGAGACGAAAAATAATGAATGAGTGGAATACCTTGAACGCCTCGCGAAATCTGGAGCAAAGGATGTTGTAGAGGATAGGGTTGATGGTGGCCGAGAGATAGTAGAAGACTCCCGAGACGGAAGTGAGGACTTGGTAGGCCCTGCGTAGACTTTCGTCGTTCGGGTTCTGGCTTGGACCGTAGATGGCCAACAACCTCTGGGCTTGGTATGGGGCCCAGCATACGAAGAATGCTATCACCACGGCCACTGAAATGCATCGAAAGGACGCCATGTCTCACTTTTTCTTGGTTGTGACGTCGGAAACTCGCACGGAAAGGCATCATAGACCTAGGCTTTCTTCCCCAGTTTTAGGTTTCCTCTCAACTGGATAAAATTATAGCCGAGTATTGTGAAGGTGGACAATTCAAAGTCTTTATCCATTTAATATGCTGCATTCATGCTCTCGATTATCGGTAGCAGCACGTGCAGGACTGATACATAAAAGATGGACGAGGTCCATGGCCTCCTTTAATCTTTTCCGTGCGAGTTCCGCCTTTGTCCCTGTCAGGAAAAAAAAAAGAGGTATAGGTTGGTATTCACAAACGAGCATTAGCTTAATTGGGAATCGGTATAATTGGTTATAACGAATGCTGAAGCTCCCCATCATCCTTTAATGTTGGGGACCGCCGCCATTGAAAATCTCATTAATGCTGAGCTTCTGCTAATGTTCATTCGTGAATGCGGCGATCATTAACTTTCGCATTTTCATTCAGAATTAGGCAGTTTCGTTATGAAGCCAGCGCTAAGGCATGTGCGTGAATGCCATCAATAGTAGAGGATTATAGCATGCCAGTTAAAAGAAAGTTGTTTTGCAATAGTGAGTTTTTAAGTGAAGTAGACCTTGCAATTTTGAGTGACGGCATGTGAGTACCTTGTGAAATACGACCTTTGATTAGCTATGTTCCTACAATGTTATTTCGAATTCGTTCTACCTTTTGAGCGAACCATTGAACCAACAGTGACTGTTAAAGGTGATACGGGTTCAAAATGAAAACATTACAACGTTTTCAGATTGACTTTTTCTCCCGTTTGCCCGTGCTCCATTATTTTTGATGGACTACCATGAAGGCAAGCGTATGAAGTAGTAGTTCCCTCTCAGGAAGCCGTAAAAAGAGAAAGTTGAGTAGATGTCGATCCAAAGCAGTAAGTTGCCTGGAATACGTGCGTGAGGAATCGAATACGTTGTTGGCATGCCTTCTGGTCTGGGTAAGCTGGCTTCCCCACGACCCCGACAGATGTCGTTTTCAGTCTCACCTGGTGCCGGAGGCATGCAACCTATTCCGCGCGCACAGGTTTTCCTTCTTCGGGCAAGCTTCTTGAAGTTTTCTCTTATCGGGATCTGGTGCAGTGCGTGTTTGCATGCCGATATCTTCTACTTCTCGGTTTGTGCAAGTGTTTCGTGATTGCGTGCAGTCACTGTGTCGCACGTTTCTCGTCTATGCGTTTCTTTCATGCACCGTGAAGACACCCAACGGCTGTTCGGGCCCAGAGAAGCCTATAATCGTTTGTCCAAGGAAAGTGAAGCATCGTTTTAGAGGTCATCAGGCCACACCCATTGCATTCGGAGACGTTCCTTTCGATTCTGCTGGTTACACTGAAACTCGGGCTCTTAGTTTTTACGAAACCGTCTTTTCCTTATTCTTGGCCCAGGGGTCATGATCAGCCTCGAGAGCTTCGGAATGAAAAACGGAGGCGTTCTGTATGAGAGCCAGAGTTTTCGAAGTCAGCGTGTAGCGTGTGGTGTTCCGAGAAGCACTCGAAGGGCAAAACTATGTGGTCTGCGCGAACAATCCTGCGTGCAAAGAGACGAAGGAGGAAAAGAATCCGATAAGTCGTGGGTGCTCGTGAAGCGATGATGACGTGCGTAAGTGGGATTCAAGAACGAGTCGAGGGGCTGGGTGGGATTGGCACATTTCCGACTTGGCTCGTCTGTGCAACATGTATCCTCGATTCAGCTCGCCGACAGAACTTGTTTTATATTGTAGCTATTACACCCTTCTCCCTGAATAGCACGCAGCTGCAGCATTCCGCTTAAAGCATTTTTATTTGTTGGGATCGAAAGTATTTTTAACGACTGAAGCCCCCGCGATTGCCATGATAGTCTGGCAGTACGAGTGCGACAGTCGGAATGAAAGTCTCGGTAGTTCATTTTTCGCTATTTATGTTATGTAAAGATAGTTTTTGAATTCCCTTCAATTGACCCTCTCAAATGGACGTCATGGCAAGGGGTGAAGTTAACGAGAATGTCGCATTAGAGAAATAAGGGAAGACTAATGATGATGGTGATCGAAGCAAGGAATTACAAAGAGGCAAAACGTGTCGGAGTCGAGCATGGAGCGAATTCCGACTGGAGAGGGGATTTTCTCATAGACGGAGGGAACTGGAGCCACCGCCATTTCCAACGCAGATTCAATACCGGACTCTTTCAGCTTTGATTCAATTTACACTTCCTCCCTTGTTACTGCATACGGAGGCATAGGGCATGGAATGGGAATCCAATTCCTCTACCCCCTCGGAGCGGCATTACGCATTTGCATTCTGATCGTGTGCGACTGTGCGCTTGGGGTCTTCAAAGGCAGGGAGCATGACCAAGAGTGACTGCTGGGGAATTTCTATAGACTCACCGCCGTCCATATGAAGCCTCCCGCGGTTTCTCGTTTCCCATCGACACGGCATTCGAGAATAATGGTAACGAGGGGATATCGGAGGGAGCTTTCCTTCACTTGCACGCATTCCAGGGTAAACTGATCTTCCTTCCGGGTTCGTGGGGGAGGGAGAACGAATAAATATCAAGGGATTGGAATTGGAAGAACTCTCTTCGATACTGCTGCTCGACTAAGGGATAACCATGGTTTTGTTTTTCTGTCCTCGAACGAGTCGATTCCTTGGGTGAGAGTGGCAAAATACATCCTGACATGTCCTACAACCAATCTCGAGAACATTGGTACGTCTCGCGAGTCGATTCCGAACGGGGAATCGGAATTTACTGGAGCCGTGAATTGAGATGGATGAATCCGGAATGGGTCTGGATCAGACGGAAACTGCGATCTTTTCGATCGCAAATAGTCCGATAAAAAAAAAACAACCATGGGCTGACCTCTTGCGGAAGGAGAGAGAGAGGTATAAAGAATTGCATTGGTCCAGTTTGTGTGTCCATCTGATCGATGCCTGGCTCCTTTTTCATGAATATGAGGCATTAATTACCTTTCTTTACTCCTCTCGACAGAACTCGGGTCTATTCGCTTAAGGCAGAAGACAGGATTCATTACTCCCTTAGGACTGTATATATATCAAGTGTAATTGGTCTGGGTTCGTATGAGATTCCTTGTCTCTAGGGAGAGGATTAGGAGTCGAGTCATAGTTTATGGTGGAGATTTCATCGATACAACCGTCGATTCGTATCCATCACTCTTATCTTCTATCTCAATTCCTTCAGTACATAGATCTTTCGACGCTGAAAAATTTGTTCGTGCCATTTTTAGGAATGGGAGAGGTCCATTTGCTCCAAGCCAATGCCACATTCATGGAGCCAAAAGAGGGAGGGAAGGATGATAATGATGATGAGAGGATTACATCAGGACGGACAAAATCCCATTGATCATGAAAAGTCGACTCCTTGTATTCAATACGCTATCCGAGTTCACGAGAAATAGATTATGCAGAGCGAAATCCCTGCCCTAAAAAGGTTTGACACTAGGTATTCCTTAGTATTTGAAACAGAAACCTGGAAAATATTTATATCCTAAGATAGCTCATTCTCTTATCTATGAAAATGGAGATTCAAGTACATGTATCACAATTTTATGCTTTGAGGGTGAATAATATGAATATGTTGGCTCAGAGAAATTGGATCAATCACCTGGCATATTGGAAACCTCCATTTCAAATCGAAAATTTTTTTTGCATGTCATTGCTGTCATTGTTAATATTGGGCAACCTTATATTGAAATGAGAGTGCCTCAGTGGGCCTGTGATGCTAAGCAGAATTCATTAATTGCTCCAGGTTTTCAAAATGCTGAAATAATTGAGAATAGCAACCAGCAGGTACACACTTTAGTAGACATATGTGCTCACGGCTTTTCAACTTTCCCATCCATTTCAACATTAACTTTCTTTACTTTCTCTGAACGGAAGCACCAGGGCAATGATATTTTGTTGAATCGATTAAAATTCATGGCTTAAGGAATGTATGGGAAAATCTGAGCATTCCGTTGTGAAATTCAAAGAAATCATGGTACATTTAATGCCACCAGGAGCAGCTGCGCATAGATGAAAGAATCAGCTATCATATATTATAACTATTCATTAGGTCCTTCGGATGCTGAGAGACTCGCTGATTTTACGTAGTGCAAGGCATTTGAAGGGCAGGAAAATAGAAGGAGTCTTACCAAGCATTTTGATGACGGCATCAGTGGAATGTCGTGGAGTCTTGGAGAGAGGACAATTATCGGTGACATCCCCATTGCACTCCACTTGGATCGATCGAAATCCGGAATGTCGAAGTTTCCAACCGAGCTTGATGTAGAGAACCGAGATGAGGACCATGGGGAAGATGAAGAAGAGGAGGGTGGAGACCTGGAGGGCGACCTGGGAATACGTGACATAACTCTGGTTCACGTCACAAGCAGTGAAATCTGGGATGACCGTCCCGTTGTCCGTGGTCGCCGTCCTGACTTCGAACGGGATAACCTGCGGTACCGCGGAGCAGAAAGCCACGATCCATATCCCTATGATGATCTTCGTCGCTCGTTCCAGCTTCGACATCGTGGCCGCCTTCAACGGATGACAGATGGCTATGTACCTGGATGGACGAGTATGAGAAAGACAGCATGAAACAAAGACGTCCATGCTATTTTAGTTCGGTTTTGCGAGAGCCGGAGAGAGACCTTTCGACCGTAAAGGCGGTAATGATGAGGATGCTGGCATTGGTACAAGTCTCGGAGACGAGACCTTTTACGACGCAAAACATTTCGCCAAATATGTAAGGATAGCGACTCCAGAGGAGATAGAGTTCCTCTGGTAAACCGATGACGAGGAAGAGGAGATCCGAAACGGCCAGGTTGAAAAGGTAGTAGTTGGTGGCCGTCCTCATGTGAGGGTTCCGGGCGATCACGAAGCACGTGCAGAGGTTTCCCGTCACCCCCGTGAAGAAGATGAGGATGTAAAGTATCGTGACGGGGATGGCTTCATCTAATGGGGCTCGACGTGGACCCCAGATCTCCTGGTGATTCGAACTCGTGTTCTCCATGCTCACTCACTTTGCACTTTCATCCTTTAGGCAAAAGTAGTAAAGAAAAAAACTTATAAATAAAATAAAAGACAAGCCAAGTAAGTTTGCGGTCGAAATAAGTTTTTGCTAAGTTGCCTTGAACATGGAGACCCTCGGCTTGGGGATCCTGCGGGACAGTCAATATTCAAGGCTGGGCATGTCTCCATTTAGGACTTCAATTCCCAGTAGTGGGAATTTCGTAGGTTCTTGCCTCTTTTCTTACGAAAACGAATCGCCTCACTCTGACTTTTGCCATCGAAATGGGATTTATCCCGATCGGGAATAGAAAATGCGTCCGGTGCCATGTAATTAATAACGGAACACCGATACTGCATGACATCACTTAGGCGTTTCCGATGCAATTTGCTTCTTTGCCGAGGCTTATCGACCTGCATATCATCGATCATAGCATATGCATAAGGCCCCAGAGAGCCGCACTCCCTCATTGTTCGGTGCTGCTATATTTACACGAGATAATGTGAGTCACGGAGTAGGTTTTGTTTATCAAGTGCATCGTTGCAAACCTCACCCTCCCGAGCAAAGCAGCTGTCATCAGGTTTGAGCCGGATAAACGTTAAGTTGGACGATGCTCAGCCTACCACTGAGACTCGAGCAGAGCGAGCAGCAGTTCGAGTTCTGCATTCTCGCTCTTCGACGAGTCTGGCAAAGAAAAAAAGCCACACGACATTCTCTGGATCGTTTGATGTCGGCGCGGACTTGACTCGGGACAGTCTAGCATGCACTTCACGGAAGACCCGGTCAATAGAAGAACACGAAAGATTCGAATAGAAGAACACGACAGATGGAAGTTTCACGCAAGGTGCAGTGCAGTCACGGTTCGCCTTGAGCGGATTTCATCCAGCGAGCACGAAAAGATCGGTTCCCACCCAGTCGGCGCAGAGTTCGACCGCGTTCACCTCGGTGAACCTTGCTTCCCATTGGGGGTTCCGAATTGGGACAGCCTACGAATGATCGTGCTAGCACCCATTTAAAAGTTTTCCTTACGCTGAAGTTGTTCGTTCCTATTCCATCGTCATTAGAAGACTCGATTCAAAAGGGAGTCTAGCGGCTAGCAGACTGGAAAATTATGTTGCTTGGAACTGAAGCTTGTCAGCTCTCAACTATTCCTGGGAATATTTTTCTCATTCCATTAATAACTTCCTTCTATATAGATTTTACGACATAATTCTATGATATATCATTTATAAATTTCTTCCCATTATAACTGTTCTTCAAAGGTCTGTTCACTAAAAACACTTATGCGCAATCGAAATTCTTAACGCCTAGAGCTTCACCTCAGATCATTTTTATGTCTTCGGATAGGTGAAACTCTGATCTGCGCAAAACGCCCATAAAAACAATTATTATTTGGGTCATCGTTTCTCCAAAAGCCGCACTAGGATCTGTCTGGTTAAGTTATCCAGCGTGAAGAAACGCGTCTGCTCCCATGTCGACTGTCATGAAGTCTAATTTTCTTCTCCCATGCCATACGAAGAGTATGGCTTTTCCCTATGCACCCACATGTCACCGAATTTTTTTAGACGGTGTTATTCATCTGCCAGAGGCCTTCTAAGCCTCTCCAGAGTGTGAATGCCGTCGCATTCAACTGAAATTTATCGTCATAACCTGAATCAATTGATGTCCCATTCAGCCACCCGAAAGAATTAGACATCGTCAAGTAAAAGAATGTGGTCCGTGAATCGCTTCAGGGACACGCCAGGATATGGAATGCGTGGAGAAAACCATGCTGAGAAACCGAAGTAGACAGCTTTCGGAGAAAGTGATGGCACGGTTGGCGGTGGATTCCTGGATATAAGAGGATACGCCACTCCACGATTTGAAACTTTTCCCCGTTGGTGTTCTAAAAGCTGAGTATTTTGATGATGAAAAAGTGTTGCAAGAATTTTGGGAAATTCCAATATTTCGCAAGGATATTTAGGAAATTGATGATGATCACGCGTCGAGTTCAACAAGTAGGTGGCGATCATCTTACGCTTGAATGACCAGAATTTTCATCATTCACCCGAGGAAGCAAAGTAAAAAGAAGATTATGAATATTGCTGGAGTGAGAAGCACTTCACTCAAGGAGAAATTGACTCAGTCATCGTCAGAGTCGAAACAGCAGATTTTTAGACCTTTTTCTTTCAGTGCCATCCATCATGTAATATCGTCAATGATGTCGATTTCACTTCCTTCTTGGTGACGATTTTAGAGGTAGAATTGCATTTATATTTTTTGTACTTACTGTATTCAACATTTTTTCCGTAACAGCATTTATGCTCGTATCGCAGTAATTTAATGTGAATCGGCCAGTTAAGGACTAATGGAAACGAGGTCATAAAAGAACTCGTCACAATCGCTCTGTAGTTGCCTCGTTCCAATTACATTTCGTCTAAGCCGATCCAATTAGGATGTAATTATATCTAACCTCGCTGTAGGCCTGAGAGGCTGATCAACCCGAGGTAGGCGCGACTCGTGCAAAATTCCACCAAGGATGATTTCATTGGGACTGACCCACATTCAGCCGGCTCGGCTCGCACAGCGTCCTATTCCAATCCGAGTCGGATTCTTACGCCCGTGTTCAATGGGGCAGCTCAACGTATAGTAGAGCCTCGAGTTTTCGAATAGACCATAATACAAGAATGTTCAGATAATAATTTATTTTGGATAATCGAGAAAAGCACCAATAACCTTCAATTCGATACATTCATGAATACAGCAGTATGATTTCATGCAGTACTTTCCTCTGTTCATTCCTTCTATCCGTAGTGGCCATAGCAGCTTATTGTTTAGTTTTTTAAATGATTCTTCTCTCGTTCCCCATAGATTTATAGTGATAGAAAAAGCTCATTTCCCAAATTCACTCCAACTGTAGAAGTTAATAGAAAATCTATACAAACGAAGTTCCAATTTTCTCCATATCTACACGGTGGCACCATCCTTGTAGCATTCGGTTGTTAAGTGGCATCTCTGCTTGCTAGTGGCATACAAAGGCTCTACTGTATTTCGTAGATGAAATCATTTCTACAAAAGAAGAACTCGCAATTTTCGTTTTCTCTTCAGTTCCGTAATTTCCAAAGTCTGTAGGACCAGCTCCTAAAAGGGAGGGTGAAAGATTTATGCAGAAAGCTTTGAAACAGGTTTCAGTGGGAGTACTCTGTTGGCTGGTCTTAGTTCTATGTTGCATAACTTTTCGGGGAAGCACACAGCCAGGATACACAGTACTTTCTCGCGTAATCTAATTGGTTCTGCTTAGAGCGAATATAAAGAAGGAAGGAAGCTAGAGAGAGGCGTCCGGCGCCACAGCCATCTCGGAACTGGGGCACTCAGACCCTATCTTGCCATTGTCCAAAAAGTCTTTTTTCAGTAATTCGTGTCTGACTTCCGATGATGATTATTTAATGCCTCAGTTGGGAAAGAAAAGGAGGGAAGGGGAATTTTATTCAGAGGAATACTCGAACTCCTTCCTATCATTGAAAAAGAGTATAAGTGAGTGCTTCATACTCCAATGTTTCAAATAAGCCATCTTATCAAATTTTTTTTATTTTGAGTGAAAATGAAACTCTACAGTCACCTTCAATCATCATATGCGAGATGATATTCCGGAAAATAGGTGCTCAGCAGAGGTATTAGGCCATTTCCCACACGATGTCAGGAATATTAAATGCCATTCCGCAATAGAAACTAATGGGAGATGAGGCGTAGCTCCAGTCGTGGCTGATAGGTTTAAACTGCCTTGCTCCGTAGGAAAGGCCTCTCCCTTGTGTATACGTACACTCCATGCTTCTGTTACTCTCTAAACAAAATTGTGTATTCAATCAATTTTATTCCTTGCCATTTTGTGTCTCACCCAGATACCTTATTTGTGACTTTTACATGCAATTTCTGAAGGCATTTACTTATTGTAAAGGGTTTCAGATACACAATTTGTACGTGAAAGTCGATGATTAAAATTGACTTATACAGGTATTGTCAGAGGAATACCTGAACTCCTTCCTATCATTGAAAAAGAGTATAGGTGAGTGATTCATACTCCAATGTTTCAAATAAGCCATCGCATCAAATTTTTCATTTGGAGTGAAAATGAAACTCTACAGTCACCTTCAATCATCATATGCGAGATGATATTCCGGAAAAAGAGGTGCTCAGCAGAGGTATTAGGCCATTTCCCACACGATGTCAGGAATATTGAAAAATGCTCGCATCCTCTGGATGCGCACATTTTTGAAGTAGTCTAGTGAAGTTTCTCAGCAATGTTAATGTTGTCAGAGTAGTTTTCCTCTCTATTTCAATCATTGATTGAATCAGGGGAGGTTGGAAGACGACACATATATGGTGAGGGGTGACTTCTGTCACAAGGGGGAAGGGGGAGGGGGGGGGCAGAACTCCAATACTCTCCTATCGACGTGTCCCTGGTCCTGACGCAGACAGACGACAATTTCATTAAAGAAATCGAATAACCCAAGAGAACGTCAGCTTATGCTTTTTTCTCCCCCACATGCTTGAGCGAATGGGGGAGGAGGAGAAAAGTATAAAGAGGACGTTTGAAGACTTTGTGGGTGAAGAATGGCTGATAGTGTCTGGGACGACCATTCACTCTATTTTATGTTTTTCTGCAGAGTTTTCCGGTTTTTGTTTGATGAAATTTCAGAGTATCAAGTTTTTGAGTTTTAGTAGGAAAAATTGTTGGAGGTTCAAGGAGTAGTATTTTTGCAAGTGTTGGCGCGAGATTCCGACACATGACGCACAGAAGCACTGAATGACTTCAGGGCGATTAATTGCATCAGGAAGCTCCATTTCTTTTTTAGGAGGAGGGAGGTCCACTGAGAGCTGCTCCCTCTTCCCCCATGAAACTCGAAATTGAGTCAGAGAATTGAGTTGACCAGAGGCTGATGTAAGTGAATTTGAATTGAGACTCAGGCGCACATGCTGGACATACTTAAATCACTCGAGGGACCATTAAAGATTGACGAAAATTGATTATATGCAGGGCAAGCCCTATGTCACAATCCCCCTTTACTTCTTGGGGTCCCTGGAGTGTTATGCTGGACAGCTACTTAATAATACGGGAACCATGTTAAACTAGGTTTAACGAGTGAGTTTTTTGGAAAGGTAAAGGAGGTACTTCGATTAATGATGGGATTGGTAGTGGTATTTAGGGATTGGTAGTATTTAGGACTGAAAATGTTAATTAGTCAATCGATGCAACGTTTACAATTTTGATCGTGATTGAAAGATATTAATCCACATAAATCAAGTTTTAACTCTCTGAATCCCAGAATAATTTGGCAGAGGGAAAGAAAAAAATCCGTTGACATAACCAGCTTAAGGATTTACAAAACACCTCGAAACTTTATTCACAATTTTTTTAAAGTATTGGTGTTGTTAAAAAAGCTGTGAGTTACCTTCTTGTCGCAATGGGTTGAAACATTTCAAAATTACACAGACAAAAGGAGCAGACAAGTCCTCATAGAATGAGCAAATGTGCTAATATCTACAGATATATTAAGTTGGAACGAAATCAAAGGAACAAGGAAAAATCACGGCGTATTGCGTTCGCGATGTGACTTGAAGGTTAGAGTGGACCACAGGGGTTTAGCAGTAGAACTTTCCATAATAATATATAACTTAACCAGTGTTACTCTGAAGTTACGTTGGGCGGTAGAGGGTTAATCAGACCTCAGAACTCCCCACGAATGCTTGTTTTTCTCCACAATTTCCTTGCATTGAGCACAAGTTTGCGAAAGTGCCAAAATGAAGGTCTTTGTGGCTGGAATCCAATAAAATGATGGTTTACAAAAGGCAGTCCTTTCTGCACGACTTGCAAGAAAAATTATATATTTTTTTATTAGGGGAACGCACAAGAATAAAGGTTGAGCTGTCAAAATGGTACAAGAAGCAGATACCTTGTGCTATCTTCTTCTTGCAAACAAAGCAGACCAGGAGATAGCTCCGTACCTAACCTGTGTTACTCACTTACGCTCCATGAACAGGAGATGTTGTTCCCCGGGACGGGAATTTCCCCCCTCAGCCCACCGCAGCCGCGAGTCAAAACTAAGTGGGCCGGGGCGACGAGCAGGAGAAATATCGGCCGCCTAACACAGACAAATGCCGCCATAGAGCTGGCCAAAGCGCGAGGACGCGTTATTTCCCTCGCGGTACCGTCGTGGAAGAGACAGAGGTTTTCCCGATCTCAGAGGAGACCGCCTGACACCCTTCAAGGAGAAAGGACACCTGCGTCGCCCGTCAAGGAGCACTCTCCATCCCCGGACGACTTCGCCCCGCTGAGCGGGAGCTGAATGCCGAGTGTGGAAGCACCGGAACTGTTAGTTGATTGTTGGTATTGTACAGTTGTGGTAAGGAATAGAAATACAGGATTTATCGAAGTGTTACCGATTTCCCATTGTGATCTTATTTCCACCCGAACCCCACAACGGGCTACCAACCTCGTAGCACCGTAACAATATATTTTTTCGGCATCAGGCCAGCAGGCGGCGTGTCAAAAAATGCTGGAATGCAGGAATGGGTTCGAAGTTGTATTTTTCCCTCCGGTATTGGACTTGACGTTTGCCTGGACCTGAGCTTTCTTTTCCTTTGCTGCCTCTGTCTCGGCCGTAAGCCTGAGCTCGAGATGCTTTAACCCTCTCCAGTAAATTTGGTTTCACCATTTCGAATTTTTTCATCCAACGTCACGGTGGTCTCAAGACGAAACAACCTATTGACCTATTGGGTTGTAGTAAAGGCAAGATTCTCTTACCATAACCATGTGTTAAATTCTCTAATACGTAGGTTTTCCATGAAATTGAAATACCACAACGTTTACATATTCGTATCTGCAAGGGTTAAGAACCCATTTAACTAAGACACAAATCGGATTGATCTTGAAAGAGTGGTTCAGCTCGAGGGAATACCGGATTTAGGGTGCCTGAGCACCGAAGCGGGGTGAATCGCATCGTTTCTATTCAGAGCAGATTTCTCCCTCATACGCTCAGAGTGGATCTCTATCTAATGGATACCATGTCAGACGCGTCCTTCCTTTCTTGGACAGCAGCCTTCACATCCATGTCTGTGCGAACGTGCTCTCATCGCGAGGCGGAAAATCTGCTCCTGGCAGATTTAATCTGATCCACTTTAGTGTAAGTGGTCCCATTGAGAACATACATGATTTTTGCAGAGAAAACAGTTCATTCCGATCCGCATCGGTGTGCGATCGTCTGAAAAACTAATGCCCGGATGCACAAGCCTCGTTCCGACGAGATAAAGGGGCCTTTAAACTAAAGAGCTCATTTTCCCCCTGGGGAGTCCACGCACACGCGTATTCTTTAAGGACTATTAACAAAAGCATTCGGACCTGTACTTAAAAATTATTTTTACAAGCTATTAGATGAAGAAACAGAGGTCTCCAAACGCGATAGATATACTGTAGATTTATCAAGTTCCAGACGTGATAGGATCGGCAGGGAGGAGATGATGCCACATATAAAGATGGAGTTGCAGGATCGTAATGAGTAATCATGGTGAGTCCTCGTCAACACATTAAAGGAAAGGAAGGAAGAAAGACATAAATATGATATGAAGGAGGGTTTTCTCTCCCTTCCTTCACGCGAGTGCATGACGGGTGGGTTTTCTTTGCAAACATTCTTTATGCGGAGGGAAAAATGTGCTTGAAACGATCACTCAGTACAGGCTCTCCTATGTTGAGTGATGATCTCAAATCAGCTCTGGTGTGAAGAGAAGATGTCAATTGTTCCCCTTTGAATGATATTCTATGCTCAACATTAAAAGTGATTTTAAACTTGGGTTTCATGAAAGTCACGTCCGATACTTCTCTTTGCACGCATACATACCTCTACTAGAAGAGAAGAGAGTTTGCAAGACTCTGCTAATGGAATTTTCAGCCACTGCCTGAGGCTAAATGTTGCAGGTTTTACATTTTGATTCGTCATTTGCAATATTGCTAAGTACACCTTGGGTGTAAGATACATAATTACTTTGTATGTCACATCCGACACGATGGAAAGGCCCATTTATAATTGTTTAGGTGCCTGTGTCTGTCAGCTCGGGATTTCGTCAGAATATGTGGGGATGCTACTGCTTCACAATTTGCCAAGGTTTCTCAGCACCTCAAAAATTTGGCAAACTTGACAAAGGGATTTTGTAAATCTCATCCACTAACGAATTTATTATGAATAAACTGAGAGAGGAGCACCAGGGAAGGGATGACCATCCCTCCTTTGCCTCGACCACCAAACATTTTCATGCTCACGATCTCTTGCTTTCTCCTCTTTTTCCTTTTCATATCCCACATACAGGATGGGTCGATTTCAATCAGATTACGTAATCGAATTACAATCAATTCCAGTTTCTCGCACATATATTGTAATATTAGACGAATATTTTCTTGAACCTCGATCGTTAATTATAATCGGAATCTAAATTCGTCTTAGAAGTATAACCCTAATAGTAACCAACTACAAAGTCACCGTTATCGACCCATGTCTGTCCCACAGTATTTTGCCTGTATGACGGAACTCTCTAAGGAAGATTGGCTTCTGGACTGGGTTTACTCCAGCTTTTTCCCGTTTATTCCAGGGTTTGTACGGATGCGGAAGAATAGCAGATACCATGGACTTTCCTCCTAACCCGTCCCAATAATTTTCAATGTCAAAGATCCAGGCCAACTCGATTCCGCATACTTACTGCAGGTAAAAAAAAAAGTTGGAGAATTTGAGGAGGGCCCTTCTACCTGCGTCACCAACTTACAACGCTAGAGACCGTCAACTGCGCTTTCTTTACTGTAGACGGTGACTACATTATTACGAGAATGAGATGGTGTTTTATAAATCTGGCAAAACAGTGCGGTCTATTTTGCATTGATTCTGCCCTTGATGCAGCCCCATCATTGTATCATGAGAAGTCAGAGCTAGTGCTCTTTTCCTCATCTTGGCTACTAACAAGATGTGACTTGGGAAAATATCCTTATTACTCTGGTTTTCAGTGTATGATGGAAATAGATCTATCCTGAAGCTGACAGAGGATATCGCAGGATAGAAGAGTCAGGGTTCTCAGGTGTCTCGAGCAGAATCCATCGATAGATGTTAGAGATGGATAGGAAGATCCCGTGACTATTACTTTCTCGTGATTTGTTTGTGGCGTCATATGCGTCCTGAAGCGGGTATCATTCTTATTCACAATGGTGAAGTTGGCGATGATATAGTGAGTCAGTGTGCCCCTCTAGTAGAAGCCACACACTCTTTTCCTAATATATGTTGTGCAGTCGTGTCATCGCAACCTTTCAAATAAAATAATTGAGCGTGGCTTAACAGGAAAATAAAAATTCTGCGTCACGGTTCACCGATTGGGTAGGGATGTGAAGAGGCACTTCTGCCTGCACTGATGCCCCGAGTCAAGATAGAACTCTTGTTCTTCCTCCTCCCTGCCTTACATACTCCCAACCTCTAACGATAAATGCTTTCTGTGAGAGGGTGTCAGTATGACGGTCCAAGTGTCTGATCTAACCCCCGAGGCATCATCTGCGCCAAATTGTCACTCATTTGCGCCATTTTGTTGGTTTCTTGACTGACGCTCTTTATGGCTTTTCCTTGCAGGGTTGCTGAATTCCCCTCGTTTAAACTAGATTCTTGTGCAGAGGTCATGGTCACGTTCCATCTCTTGTTGAAAGATACCCGTTTTGGCAACGGAAAATACTGGGGGAAAAAACTGAACCCGAAAAGAAGCGTCTACGAACGTTATCGCCATTTGAAAGATGAGTTGGAGTGATCTCATCCATTAGTTTTCATACTTTGCGAGACTCCGCTTGACGTCCGGTTCACGACTTGCACGGGACAGATGAGCTATTCCAGATTTGCGGCATAGATCAAAAGGTAAAGAATGAAGTTAGCCAAGGTGGAGCAGGATGTCTCTCATTTTGGAGGGGATAGAGATATATCTCCAATACAGTCTACTATCGCCACCAGTGTCAATCAAATTTTTAAGTTCACAATTTCTTTGCCCAAGGTATGAAAAACTGACGTAAATGCCATTTCACCTAGTATTCCTGCCTGATAGGATACTCGTTTTAAACGCTTGATCCCTGAGCTGTAATGACGGTCGTTATTCCCCTAGCATTCCAGCAGCTGAGGGGGTGCATATCCCATTAGTCGTAGCGCAGATGAACGATGGGGTCAGCCGGCTTCCAGCTTTGTGACACGCATTAACACTAGTGATGGAAAGATTCCCTCATTTGGCACAAACGAAAAAACGCCGGTCAATCTTCTGGCTAGCTACTTATGGCTATAAACTTTATTTTCTGGTTCGTCCACTGAAGCATCTATTTGTTCTCAAAGCTATCTGCAGGCGGGAGAAACCACCAAATCTTCTTTAATGCATTCCACTAGTCCTATAATCCCTATATCATATAATTACAAAGGTTACTTGGCAGCTCAATGGAGGTTCACGTCTATTGAACCGTTCTGCTGTGACAATCGAGAAGGAAAATTTATCACGCTTCACGTTTTCGAAGCCTCTAATGGTCTCAAACGCTTAAATGAGATTCTCTCAATAGCCTTCCCTCCGGAGAATACAATCCCTCTGGGTTTAAACGCCGCTCGGAGGCGGACTTCCCTTATCGAGTTATAGCCTGCCTCTGAACCCCCCAAAAATTATCCTTTATCGAAAATGGCTTGAATGGCTTCCAAAATCCATCACAGTAATATATATGGGGCCTTACCAGTGCTGTGCACATCGGAAGACTGAACTACGAAAACTAATTGGTAGATGAAGACGGGATGAAGCTTAAGATCGTGGCACATTTATCTACCAGCGGAAATGGGCAAGGTTGGAAAATTTAAATCCTCCACGATAACAATCTCTAAATCCCTTTCCTCATTTGCATTCCAAATGCTTCCAAACGCTTTCCTTGCCAAATGCATTCAGGGGGTCTATCATTATTATGATCGGGGTGAAAAACTTTACATATTGCTCTTAAGGAACTTCATGGGCAATTTTTCTGGTTTACCCCAATCATATAATAGCTGAAGGTCCCTTTCGGCTTCCGACCGATTCCCCTCAGCTGTATTAGAAGAATCCAATTTCGTATCGTCCACAATGATCCTGACTTTATCTAGCAGACCACGATCAAGGATCGCAACACATTTCGGCAAAGAGTGCCAGAAAAAGGTAAAAGGTTCTAAAAGTGTGAAAAGACGTTTCTGACCGATAAGGTTTAATGTGATGAGAAGAGGGTATTAAATGTCTCGTGCTTATCTCTTATTCAGTTATGAAAATGTAAAAATATTTATCTTTAGGTATAAAAGTGTTTTTATGGCCTTATCCTCCTCGCTATGGTCTCTTTTAGCTGGAATCCCATTGAAACTGGCGCCCTCTCCTCACTAGAAGGTTCTTATCCTGCACATTGACAAACGAGCATTAGCTTCATGGGCATTACTGTAATTGGACATTAATAAATGCAAAGGCTCGCTATAACACTCGAATAATGTTCGTATTTTGATGCCCAACTTCAAATTAGTTCATGCAGCCTTTATATCTGCTGTAAAGAGAACCCGTCGTTGATAATCAACGTTCCTTTTCCTCTTTTCCTATCTCCCAATGCGCTCCCTATGGAGAACCAGAAAATGCAAGAGAGGTATAAAGTTTCGTGCATTAAATACCAAATGACACGGGAAATTTACGTCTCTATTGGACGAATGTCAGTCGGCATTAATTAGGTTGACTGCAAAATGCCAACCCCCCCTAGCAATTTGCATGTTTCTCATGCAGCATGCAATCTCTTCCGTCCTTTCTTGGGGCAATGTGACGGAAACAAGTTTTTCTTCCCAGAGGCGTTGTAGGGGGACTTCGCATCTTGAATTGTGCATCGAATCGTTCAGGCTGAGAAAACTGTTGTGACCGACTGCAAGTCTCTTGAGGAATCGATATGCAAGCTCGACGAGACCGGAGAGCGGCAGTTGATGATTAAAGCCAGTATCGGCGCACGTGCTGCATGATTGCTCTCCCCAGTCTGCCATCGTCAGCCACGGCAAAAATTTCATTTTGTTGACCTCTCAGATTGCATGCATGCGCAAAATATGAGTATTAACTCAGAAAATAGCTCCACCTAATAATGTTTTAATTAATAAATGATAATTTGAAAACTGACTTTGAAAACCGAATTGATACATGAATTTTAATGTAAGTCACATAGCTATTAAAATGAAATCTCATGCTGTTTTATTCGTGCAACAGAGGATTTACTTATTACTCAAACTGAGCGAAAAATGACCGTGAAGTCTTTCGAACTGCGTAAAATCGTTGCTGCCTTCCACACCCTTCAGCATGATCAAGTAAGCAGGGCAGTAGCCTGATTCTGGTTCAAGTTGTGTGTCTTAGAAATCAAGGGAATCAATGCCAGTTACTCTCGCGAGAATTTTTTTTTCAGAATGATTAACATTGTTTCAATCGTTATATGACTTCAAATGCGTAAGTATCCTCTAAAAAGTCATATATTCTTGAATCTCGAGCATTTTCTGGTGCGGATGATATTTTAAAAAGTAATATCAGCTTCATCATTTTGAATGGTTTCCTCGAATTCATTTTTAGTGCTTCGTCTGCTTTCCTTTGTTTGTCTAGGGAGATGGGGTGAAATGGGGACACGGGCGAAACGGGGTCACCCAGATTTCAATCGTACAATGCCTGGTATCGACTAGATATGTATTGTATCAAGAATCCTTGCACGGTTTCGAGGTTTTCATCATCAAGTAAAGTTGTTTTTAAGCAGTAGAAAAAGAAAATAATGCCATTTCTGCTTTCGTTTCGAGTTTTTGATTCGCGAAAGAGATGGGAACGCAGAATGCGTCCGATATTTTTTTTATTGAGGTGAAAATGTGAGCTCATGCATGAAACTGTCTTTTATTTTTTAGATATTTTCTTCTTTCGTCAGCTTCTCAATCATAGATAGTACTGGTGGAAGTAATGGAATAGCATGGCAGCCCACATCACAAGGCTTGGTGGCGCCCATTCCCTTTTTTCAACCCCTTCCCGTTTAAAAAGTCTGCCTTCTCGTATTCCTCTCTGAGAGCATTTGGAGAAACGAAAATGGGCGTGCCCCAATTTCATTTTGCAGAATCGCTCCAGAAAATTTTAAGAACTATCTTCTCCGGGATGCAGAGAAAGCAGAATCTCCTTTTCAGCTAGAGGGAATTTCATCCAAGCGTATGATCCACGCATTTATAAGTAGCATACTGAAGGATTTTTGGAAAAGAAAGTCAAACCGAAAGAAAGATATGGATATGAGGAGCGAGATACGTGCCCCTTCCTTTGTCGGCGATGCATAGGGCGGTCGATCGATGGCATCATGAATTATGGACGTGAGCTCTAAACGTGTGAAACATGTTGTTAATCTTGGATGCTTCGTTGCTGCTTCTGTTCTGCTAACCTTTTCTGTTGCTAACCTTTACGAATAGACATCTCTAATGCAAAAGCTTTGTGAAACATCTTAAGGGGCGCCCCACTTTGCCCCATAGGACATGAGGGTATTTAACAAAAATGTTTACAATTTTAGTAAAATAAAACTGATACTGATTTCATCATGAAGTTGAATCCCATTCATAGCTGTTAAGTACCGCATACCCCTCCGCAAAGTATTGCGCCAGTTCCTTGGTACTCTAGTTAGGCAATTTTACTTTGCATTCCCGTTCCATCCATTACTACAGTAGTAAAAGCTGGGTTTTTCGAGCCAATGAAACAATTCTTGCATATGCCATAGAAATCCAAAAGCCCATAAATTTAGATACGGGACGCAAGAAGGCATGATTTTCTCATGGAAATCCCAAGATTAACTAGGTTTTCTAGTCAATTCATTAATATCATATATCTATGAAAACATGGTATATTTGCATTTGTTCTGACTAGGGGGAAAGGCTTCGAAGTTATCACGCAATGAAGTCATTCGTGAATGCTAATGCATTCACGTTCATTGGAAAGTATTCTCTAATCTGGAAATGTATCCATGCAACGTAGAACATGGCTAACCTACAAAGAAAGATGACGCTCCGGACTCACTAAAAACCATCGGTGATTGCCTCAGTTGCATTCAGTTTGAGGAAAAGAGGCATTTAAACTCCTCGTTAATAAAATCTGCTGCTGGTAATGCTGAGCTCCTGCTAATGTTCGTTTGCTGTTACCGCGCTCATTTACTTCGTTTTACTTCCGAATTAGTCCTTTAAATTCAGAATGAACTCTTGCCAGTTTGTGAATACCAACAATGTTCACTCCCTCTTTAATGAAAAATTAATTTAAAAACTCTTTGGTGAACGTAAACTTTGTCTCCGAATTTCCTCGTGAACATGGAAACATTCCGATGCTCTTTTCTTGTTTCTTACACGATCGATACGAAGTTCCAATCCCTACATGTAACTATGATTCGGTTTGAGACATTGCGATAAATTAGACATAGTCATGGACATGTCACTTAATGGCAAATTTATCGGAAGACATGCAAAATTGGGAAATGCTCCCGATGTCACAGGGAGCTCTCGTAACGAATTTAATCTGATGTACATTGTCTCAAGTCCGAATTGAACTCGGAACTCCAGTCGTTCGACGAGGATAACAAGGGTGACACGCACCACACCGGTTCATCTTCAACTGATCTCATTTCATAATGGCCTTCAATGGGAATCGATGTGTGCATGGTATCCTTTCCATAGAAACCCGTTATGAAATTTAGAGTATTTTAAGGATAGACGGCTCCGGTTCATGTCACTCATGGACCATAAATACCACGTGAGGGGTGTTTTTGAAGCAAAGCCAAGGGCTACCGATTTCTCTGACATGCCTGTGATCAAAGGTTCCTGAAAATCGAGTTTACCCTCTCCTGGTCGAAACGTGGCTCTGCAGGGTTGTCATGGTTACGCCAAGGACTTGATATGCCATTGTGTACCACTCGACTCAGAGCACACTTCAGATCTCTCTGGATCGTAGTCCGTACTTCAATTAATTCTTTAGGATGATTTCGGACATTAAAAAAACTGGCCAGACACTCTAAGGGGCGGGGTGGTTCTAATCACTCAAAAGAAGCACCTAGAAAGAGATTTGTAATAAAGTGTGGAGCAGGAACTCTTAATGATTCGCAGAAAAATCGAAAAAAGTTTCCAGGTAATATAAAGAATAATAAAATAATATAATGAATAAATAATGAAAGGAAAGGGAGATTGAGAGGAGACTTACCGATCGCCCGAGTAATAAGAGATAAGAGGGCGATGTATCTGATAACGCCCGTTTCCTCTTCTATTCTCAAGCCACGTCGCCATGTGTATTACTGTTGAGTGTTTACCTTAATAATTATGCAGAGGCGAAGCTTCTGAAGGCATCATTACGAACTTATCCAAGCGTTTGATCGATGCAAGTTAATTAGAATGCGTGCATAAAGCTAATTCTTGATTACCATCCCCCAAAGGTATGAAACCAACTTAACAGACAAGAATATGATATTTTCAAGTCAATGTATAGTGTAGAAGTGGATATGGAGAACTTCAGTGAAATTAGTCAGAAATGAAATGAGGAGAGATAAAGTTAGAAAAAAAAAGTACTGAAAGATATTCATCTCTTACGGCTAAGAGTCGGTATATACTGTATATAATGAGATTGTCTTTTTGGTACAAAACTTAAAGTGCCTCAAGTCCCGTCAAGAGGTAGGTGAACATTTGTATTGCATGTCATCAAATACTATGCACGATTTCGCCACATTATCATTGATGACAAAACACTCAGAGGAGGCTCCCTGATGGGTTAGTTTTCACTTTTATGACTGTCTCATCATTGCACGGGTTTTTTAAAAAAGGACTCGTTCCTCAAGGGCTTATAATGAGGGAAATACATAATTTGTAAACTATGTTCTATTTCTTTATGATGCTACAGTGTCCTCCACGATCAGAATCATCCAACGATAGCATAAATGCTGGCATTGCAAGACTAGAAACTATCATTTGTACCGGATCTTTGAAAGGTTCATAGTTGAGAGCTGTGCTGCGCTCACACTCCTTGCACACGTCTATGACAAACAGCTAAGTTTTGATCTAAATGCGCAGTTACCATTGGCGGCTCGTTATATGCAGCAGTACTACATCGTGGATAGAGGTCAAAACTTTCCCTACCTCCATTCACATTCTACTACTGCTAAATATCTCGAGTCACCGCTGACAATTACGTCGAGTATTCTTTATGGTTAGCCTAGCTCTCCAACACGAAAGGATCTTGTCCTAATTTTCGAAGCACCCTCTATTTGCTCTGACTATAGAGCAACAACCTGCGTACTTTTTACGATGGACTCGGAGTAAAGGTTATGACCCCGATAATAAATAGGCCTTTGTCCCCATGAGAGCGATAATCCCATGAAGGAAGAAAAAAGAGAAGTCCCCTCCCGTAAATCCCTTCACAGAATGAAGCTTTTCCTCCTTCTCTCCTCTTCTACTGTCATGGAGGTACCATATACCAAAGCACTCGCGCGAGAGATTTTCCATTGTGCATGGATGTGCGAAAGACGAGTTAGACGTTCTTAATGGAGAAAGAACGAGTAGCTGTCGTCTCACTGATACATCAGGCATTCTTTAGAAGGACCAAAGCCATGCGAGATTGCATATTCTTACGTGGACCATGTCATCATATCAACATGCATCGAATGAGTGTTGAATCATCAACCAGTTTGTATTAAATTTGGGGATCAATTTGGTCCATGAAGAAATTCCATCATCATCGGCCATTATCGATCCACTGCTGGATGGAGGCCTCTTACATCTGGTGTCAAAGTACTCTGTCTTGTACTTTCTGTTCCATGATTCACCCACTATCTTGACTATTTCATCTCTCCATCGCATCATCTGTCTTCCCCTGTTCCTTGTTTCACCTCTTGAGTACCATTCAGTGATTTCCTTTGTCCATCTAGTTTTCGGGCAAGATTTCCTGCCCAGTTTCATTTCCCGCGTGTGATCTAGAAGACATCAGCGTCTGCTCCCTGTTCTTCCTCCGGTCCTTGCAGGTCACGTTCAACACAGATCATTTCATGCCTCAGCTTGCAGTTTTCTCTGCGTAAGCGTTGCATAATTTTTCTACCCTTCTCTCCTCTTCTTCTGTCATGGAGGTACCATATACCAAAGCATATACCTACAAGTACCATATACCTACGATGAAATGGCAGGAAAGAGAACGAAACACCAAATTATCCGTATGCGATGCATACGGATCATTTTGAAAGACCTACGAAGTATTTTGCCGTGTACTGCAATTTGCAGCTAGTACGAAAGTCCATGGGAACACAATGTAAAGAAAATATTTAATTATGAAGGCCACTCGACCAAAACGGATGGGTGTACGTCCTTGTAACGCCACTCCATTGACCCCTGATGTGACCGGTTGTCCCATTTTAGTTTTTCTTAAATTTAGTGTGTGTCACTCCATGGATGAAGTGCAACTACCCTCTAAGTTTCAAGATTGACAGCTTTAGTTCACTTGTCCCAACTCAAGAGGTATACCAGGATGCGGCGTTTTGCTGTCATTTCATTGGATCACGCGACCCTTTTCCACGTTCATTTATTTCTTATCTTCCCTCTCGCTTCCTTTCGACGGAGATGAAGGATCGATGAAAATCGGAAATCGACTGATAGCACTTAGAGAGTGGCCAATCGCTAGAGCAAAATACGATCTCTCTAGCTTCCACTCTGACTCTCTCTTGATTCTCGGGTGGACTTGCAAAAGATGAGTCCAATCCCTCGCTAATTTAGCCATGCCCATGGGAAATATCCGGTCGGTAATTGCTTCGTTTGAGACCTTACCAGCCCGGCCCTTCATCCATGGGATCCGAAAACAAGGGGTCTCTTGTGGCTCTTTACAGGGTTGCGGTTCAGAGAGGAGAGGGAGGAAGGACCTCTGAGTCCTTTAGTTTACTCAGGCTCGTGTATAACGACTTTTTTCTTCCGCGACACTGCTTTCTAAGTTTACTATAAAAAAGTCACCTTTATTTTTTTTTTAAACCGGCCGTTATTTTCATGGCTCGCCCCTCCGTGCAAGCATGGTGATGGCAACTGTAGATGGAATTTCCACGCTTTTGTGGGAGAATAACACGAGGAGACATTTTTCCTGCCTCCAACTAGCCAGAAATCGGATGGAGGATGTAGAATAAGTTGTTTCTGCTTGCGGCTATGGAAATGATCAAATACTACAATAAATTGAAGTAGCTAAAAAGGCGGGAGCACTAGTTTTGACAGAAGTGAAAGTTTCTATGTTCCTATATCTTCTCATCTTAAATGCGACCATCTCAGTTGAAGAACGACTCGTTCGATATTGAATCGATATTCAAAATAGAATCCCGCACTCGAAGGTACTCGTATGAGCTCTGCCTCGAGTAATTCGATATAAGATCTATTGCAAAGGATATTGAAGAGCATTGCAAGAGAATTATGTCATATCACCATACAAGAATATCCACAAATTTCAGATGAGAGCGGAGAAATTACATTTATTTCTGTTGCCCATTGATCGTGTTTTCTTATCATCAAGATAATATACTGTACAGGAATCTAGAAATTGTTCCTCTTCCTTTCTAATACATAATCTCAGGAAACAGAATCCATGCAAGCTAGAGAAGTTACCCGCAACGAACTGATTCTCATATCGAGACAGCATCAAAATGACTCCATAAGAATTAGTTGTTTCATGAATTGTTTTCTATTGCAAATGGCGGAAATTTGTCTCTTCCCGAAGGACGAAAATGACTGAAATTGAAAAATGACTAGTTCAGTCATCTCAGTCATGGTTGGCTGGTTGATATTTTGAGGAAAGAATAAATGCCAGTAGAAATGTCCAGAGGAATTCAATTTCATAGAATTTCAGTCTCACATTTAGCTTCCAGCATTCCTGGCCATCAATCACGTCGGGGAGCCAAACTGTCCATCAATCTTCAAATAACGCTTAGGGAAAATTAGGCTTTTGCCTAATTTTCCCTAAGCGTTATTTGAAGTAACAACCGTTCTAATGTAATGTAACAATGTAATAATAATGAAAGTAATGTAACAACCGTTCTAATTTGGTAGAATGAAGCAACGGCCTTCACTAGAGCTGGGAGCTATAAAATATAAAAGCAAAAAAAGTGCTCTAAACGTTAACATTTTAAGCAGCCCAATATATTTTAAATATCAGCATGCTTCTGATGACATAAATCCTTTTGAGGATTTGATGAAAGACGCCTGAAGAGGATAAAGACACGAAATTCGAAACTGCATTGTAAGTTGTAACTGTCCATGTGAAGTATGAAGTCCATGCTCCAGCAATCCACAGACAGCACCTGGCAGACAGCCAATTCACGCAGATTGCCGATTCGTGTGCATTACAGAGAGAACTGGAACACCAGATGGGTCAGTGTCCAGCGACAGATTTAGGCAGGTTTGCTTCGACCATGATATCGATGGCCGGTGGAAGACCTACAGTGGTCATCAAAATTAACGTACCAAGGTTTTCTCGAAAGATAGGGAACCTACGCGGCTCAAATGTTTTGCATAGGACAGCTGCCCATGAGTGCTGATCTGCCTAAAAGAAATCGGCGATTCTAGTTCGTTACATCCCAGTTACGCAACTTTTTCCATCGGTGTGAGGAAAAATGCTACTTTCATTGAAGAATCGCTAAGAAATTGATTTCATGCCGCTCGTCCCTTGCGTCCGAAGCTCTCTTCTGCGCCATCACAAAGTACAAAAAGGTCTCAAAGCCAGCGAAGGTCGGTTGACTTAAAATATATCGAGAGACGGGAATGGTGGAGGGAAAGGAGTGATCGCTCGGACTGCAAACACCTGGGTGAGGTGCATGCTTGGGGCTGCATCTATGCTGGAGGGATTAGGAAGATCTGCACCTTCACCCAGAACCTGGATGCGCATCTGCTGAAGACAATTTATGAGCGTGCTTTCTTGCCTTCTGCAGCTACTATATTTCCCGATTCAATGATTCAATGATTGAGTGCTGCAGGAGGACAATGATCCAAAGCACACCTCTAAGCAGGCGACCAACTGGAAGGCTGAGAATGGGGTGTTCCATTTGGACCGGCCGTCGCAGTCCTACGACCTCAACCCCATAGAGAATGTGTGGGTTCTCCTGAAGGTCAAAGTGGCGCATCGACGCCCCAGAACGATCAAGACTTTAAGAGCAGTAATTAAGAAGGACTGGGAGAATCTGAGTGAAGAATTCGCCGAAAAATTGGCAGACTCGATGCCGGGCCGACTACGTGCTGTAGTCGAAGAGCAGGGCGATTATACTCTGTATTGAGGTCAGGGCTCTGTATGTACTTCCTGTTGATATAAAAGATTTTCCTACAAAGCTAGTTGAACAAGAGATAACCCTGGTACGTTAATTTTGACGCATACTGTATATATAGTCTGCTATAAGCCAAGTGGCATATTCCATGGGGAGGGGAGCATAGCCCGTGCGTCTCCCGGGAACAGCTTTTTCATACTTTTAAGAGCGCAGAGCTTCTATCTAGATCAGTGATGCACAACCTGCGGGGTGCGAAACATTTTTTGCGGCCCCTTTGATGCCTCCGGTCTCTAAAGATCCATATTTCGACTCATGATCGAGGGCCGCAGGCCCTCGAATCCCTCGAACATGAGCCGAAATTTCAATTTGGCCCTCTAGGGGGAAAAGGTTGAGCACCACTGATCTAGATACATGTCAAGGGGATATGGCAAAGTCTTTCAATCTCATTGACCTCCCGTTTCTTTTCTAGATCTTCCCTCCCCCTTCCTCCCCTATATTATTATGAGGATGGGGGAGGGGGGACACGAGCCCCTTTGCACCCGTGGATTCGCACCAATGCCCATTTAAAAACTAACGATTGGCTCCTCATAGCATATACAAAATCCGATAAGCATGATCAACAATGAGTATAGCCGAGGAAGGAGCAATGCGAAGACATTGAGCTTCCCTTGACCACGAATGCCTTTTTTTATGGCCTTCATTCCCCACATACAGTATAATACGGGTATGACAGTAAATGCTCAACGGATAGCTGAAGCAACCGAGGTCATCCGACAGGATATAAACTAAAACACGCGATGAGGTCGGTCATTGGTTGTTATGACTTCTTATAATTCTTCCTGACCTCAACGGCTGTCAGGGTATAAAAGAAGCATAAAATGGTCGTCGCGAAAACTTCATACAGGCAATGTTAGGAGAGGATCAATCCGAACTTTCTTTTTGCAAAGTCTCAGTCCTTGACGGTTGCTCAGCACACGAGTATTTCTCTACTGGTATGTTACAGTTGTTTTTCTTTTCATTTCGTCATGTCACGAGCCGTCCATGGTCTCGATTCAGTTTTACCTCGCTAACGACATGGATAAACTTTTTTTTTTCATGAATCAGCTATATGAGACTTGAGTTACGTGCCGTAACTCAGGTCTCATAGAACTGATTCATGGTGATGGGTGATGACGGATTTACCTGGACATAATGAATGGCACTGTTTACTTCACTGCACAAATTCCTCATGCAAAAATAATGCACTTGTCCCTCCTAAGGGAATACATCAACGTACATCATACATCATACGTCTTACTGGAGTCATGGACTCCGGAAGACGGAAAAGATGGGAGGAGATGGTTGAAAACACCAACTTCACTTATCCAAGCTGTAAGGCGTGGAACCTGCTGAGGAGACTTGGCTCCTCTGCGCCGGCAAAACAAGAGGCCCCTTTAGTGACCGCGAACTCCATCTCAAACCAATTACTAAGTAACTCGAAGGCTGCCGCAAAAACAGAAAAACAAAGAGGAAAGACAAGGAAGCTCACAGACAATCCAGATCAAGATGCAGCCCCTCATCAAGTATCTCTGTTCCTTTCACCAGGACAGATTGATGCCGCTATCTCCGCCACAAAATCAGGCTGAGTGACTGGCCCAGATCAAATCCTCCCGGATTTCCTAAAAAATCTGGGCCGCATGGAGAGATTGAGGGATTGGTTGACGACTCCATTTATGAAAGTCTTGCACTCGGGCAAGATACCAAAAGCCAGGAAGAAAGCTCAGGTCATCGATGTTCTGAAGCCTCACAAACCAGCCGACGACCCAAAGAGTTTCATCGTTTGATATCATTCCTCTACACTGCTTACAAACTCCCAGAGCGATAAAGCAAGTACCCACCGACCTTACGCATCTCCAACGTCTCCAACGAATTCAGGGAGAGAGAGGGATTCCTACCTGGAATTCCTGGTGTCATGGAAATAAATGTTCTGTATTCGTAATGGCATGGTTTCCCGGTCCTTGTTTGACACATCCCGCTGCACTTAGAAACCAAAATGAGTCTGCAGGGTGTATGAAAAGTCACTAATTATATTACTTTTTAAACGAATCATGAACTAAAGAAGATATCGCAATTACTTCAAATGAGAACTCAAAGAAAAACATTTCACCGTAAAATGAAGCACCCCTCCTCTTAATAGTATTAATATGGCGGCTCACTTCGTCAAAGAAAGCATTTTTCAATTTTCAGCTTAAATCTATCACAGGTTGCACGTACGGGCTATCTGCGGCGGAACGGCATCAACTTCCGTGTGGACGGCGGCCTCAAGTTCTTCAAATGTTTATTGGTCACTCTCCACATGCTTTTTCTTTCAAGTAGCGCCACATAAAGAAATCACATGTGTGAAGTAAGGGATACGTACTGGCCAGTCGATGGCTCCGCACCGGTCTATCCAACGACAGGGAAACTTTTTTCTATGAACCAACGCTTAACCTAGACTGAGCTCTTCCGAAGCCCGACCGAGCCTTACAAAATCCTAATAGTTTCTGTATCAAAGAATGTAATTGTTACCTAAGATAATCAAATCTGAAAGAAGACAGAAAAAAAAATTAGCCAGTGACATTTTATACACCCCGTAGATAATTACAATCCAAATAAGTCGGTAAATAAAAAAAGTAATATAAATCAAGCCACAGAATTGAGTATAGTCGCTCTCGAGATAAATTAATTCAACATTTGAATGGATCGAAATACAGCTGCTTGTTAAACTTCGAAAGCCAATCGAAAACCGAATGGGCACGTTCCATAATGAGATTCCTAAAGTTGCCTTAATTCTGCATAAATCGGAATTATTGTTACTCTTTGGAAGCATGATTCCTTTCCTTCCCCCTCCCACCTCATTCTTCATCTTTCGCCTGCCTCAGTATGCTTTCTACAGCTGTAGGATAGTTCGAAAGAGAAGGAGAGAGGGAAAGACTTGATTCCATGTGCATGCTTCTCTCGAGGGGATAAACCAGGAGTAATTTCCTTCCATTATCTCCCTTGCTAATTCTTCTGACGTTCTTCTTCTTAATCACGATCAGCGCCTTCCTCCGAGGCCTTCCTCGTATATCCTGACTATCCTGACCGCTATTAATAGTCGGTTGAATCATCAGTGACTTTCCCCACTTGTCGTAGCGTGAATTATGAATTAGGCCAATGATTATGGAGCGTTCGGGCAGTCGATTCGAAAGCCAGAAGCTGGAAATATTGATTGGGTCATCAAAATGCAAATCTTCTCGCAAACCTCTCCCCCGCCTTCTGCCCTTTTTTTCTTGCCAGTCAAAGACCTCAAGTAATACTGTACAAAATTAACCCGCTTGGGTAAATACAGATCGACCGCGCGCCAAGCAAACAACGTCGACCCTATTTTTTTAATCTCTACTCTAACAGTTTTCTTTACATACCTTACCCTTCTCTGGGAGTAGCAGGAAAGAGCCTTGCCTGAATAATACTAGAGGCTGATTATTAGGAAAGGGCAATAAAATGAAAGAGGCTCTTTTGGAGATGAACTGACTGATGAAATGACTCTCATTCTCATTCATGGAGCAGGGTAAGTGAACAGAGTTTAGATCTGTAGGGATGCGATATTTGTCCTTTGTTGGGGTCTCAGTGTGGCGAGCTAAAAATCTCTGCTGCCGAAATGGCCCGAGACCCGTCTTCACCAAAGATATGAATAAAAAAAAAACTTGATGTGGGAGGGGAGTTCCCTTGAGCGATGAGTCTCGCTCGAAGAATCCGTCACCGTCAGCAGCCATCTCTTGGTTTCCGTTTCCTTTTTATGCACATGCCAAGTCGTGTGTGTTACAGTATGTTTTGTAGCTTATACACTGCAGCGTAAAACCAAAAAACATCTTCATTCTCAATCAAAAGATTCTGGAAATTCACGCGTGATGATAGGCAAGTTCCTCTGTCGTTTCCCTTCGACAGCTCCTTCTATTCGATCATCCATTCGCTTCCTGTGATACAGAATGTCACTCTTTCTATGAAGAGCTTTTCACGGACTCTAGCATGGAACACAGCAGACCAAACGGGATCTAGGGTTACAAGTTGCGAGGGAACCTGAAATCGTACACGTGGATATGGGGTGGGAAGTAGGGTAGCCCAGAAAGCTAAGGAAATTGAGAGGCAAGAACCATTCCCCCTTTATTGAAAGCACCTGGACACCTTGTTTGGGACACCGCTTCGTGGTTTCTTATGCTATTCCGGGCATTTTATCTCTCGTATACTTCAAGATGTCAGGCACCATCCTTACCCTTTTTTTGTTTATCCCGTAGGCTTATGGCATTACTTTTTTATGTAGTGCAAAAAAAAATACTTTTTTAAAAGTCCTTTAAAGATAAGCACGCAAATCAAGATAAACCTAAAATTACTCATCAGATATGGACAAGTGATGAACTGCTGGGATCGTCTTGTTCTGGCAGTTTGTATTTTGGGAGTCTCAAGCACAGATTTACTTCCAGAGAAATGAAAGATATTTTCAGAGCACACTGTCAGACATGAACCAAAGAAAAGAACCAATTGGATTCTATCACTGGATGCATCACTGGAGAAATTTCAGGGTGACTGGGTATCTTTTGAGATGCATCAAGTAGCAACTAGGACAAAGAACTGAAAGCACGAAAACTAATTACATTCAAAATCCAATTTGTATCCTGCAGGAAAGAGAAATGAATCGAATTCGATAAGAGAAGTGCGGTGGACTTGTATCGCCCTGGTTGTATGCTTTTTAAGGGTCTCTTGTGCTGTGCCTCAATTAGAAGTATTACTGCAATTCGCTTCAATTGCAACAATCTGAATTAATGAAGGATGGACTCGTCAGTTCCATTGCGCTACGTAGGCATTATGGCGGCTGTCTCGAACTGGAGTTCAGTTTGGTTCAGCGAAGAACATTCCATGAGAATAGATCCTTCTCATACGGGGCGTTTGGAAAAGTTCCACTGTTTTGCTGCAGGGACGATACCAATTACGGTATCTTACTTTCGGATGACTACCTAATAAAATGAGCCAAATTAGGAAAAGGTGCATTTCCCCAGAGGAAGCTGCCAATTCAGGTTTCATTCCGCCCAATCGTACTTTCTTGATATTGAAAATTTAATGAGATGATGTAGATGAAAAAAAATCTAAACTCAAAAGCAGGATGATCCCTGTCTTTTTTTTTTTTTTACTGAGCTTCCTGCAGCTTCCGTTTGAAATCCCTTGGGTCATATGTTGAAGCATAGTAGCAAGGATGTCATGCCACCACTGGATCACATGAAACCACTGTTGCCGAAATAAATTTGGCGTCTGACAAAGAACAACTTCTTACGTCAGGTCCAAGGTTTGTTAAGAAGCGGGACGAGTGCTGATCCATCCTGAATGCATTGTCCGTAAATGTTTTATGGAACGAAGGGAAAGGGTCAGCGAGAAAAATCTCCTCATCTTTCAACGAAGACTAAATCCCTTCTATCAGGACAGACGTCAGACATAAACCTACTTCATTTCCCGAAGAAAAAAGCCCGAGCCTTTTTATTGAACCACATCACACATTTGATTTTTGCTATAATACGTGTTTGAAATGCTTCCGGCTGCTGGGAATGCATTTGGGTTGCACCCTAGCGGGGCTCAAACCTCTATGTTACTCCCAATACGTTTCTCCCAACAATACATAGTGTGAAAATGAAGTGGCGAAAGGAATGTACTACTACGGGTACGAATTTTAACATTTTTGAAGTCAAAGGATGGTATTCACAAATCGATGTTATACAGGGTGTTCCAAAAGTTACTGTGCAGTAGAATTCATTTATTTTGTTGCATGTATTTAGTATTGTACTGCGTATCACATGTATTGCATCATCATGAATTTCCACTCAATACTTCATCAAATATTAGCACCATCCCCGATTCACATAATTTATTGTCTGTAATTCCTAGCTACAGTGAGGTCTCCTAAGTTGTGTCGTGAATTCTACTGCACAGTGACTTTTCGAACACCCTGTAGTTAATTGGGACGGAAAATGGCCAGGTTGGCATTAAAATACTAAGTTTTAACATTAGCAGAAGCTCATCATTAGCACAATATTAAAAGAAATGGGTTTTGCTAGTGGTCCCCAACTTCAAAGTTTGCAGTTCGGCATTAATGCCTTGAGACGGATGTTATCAGGATGACAGTACCTCTTTCTTCACCGTGAATGTGATTGGCGAAATGGTCGATGCAGACGCTTGGAGGTTCCGCGTATCATTGCACGTGGCAAGCAAAATCCTTCGTCATTTTCCAGGAAAATTTTCAAGGAAAGAAAATGCTTTCAAATGTTCGAGATCACTGTTCTCGATCTCAGCTTGGAAACCGAGCCCATACTGGAATTTGCCTCTATGGTCCAGCTCTGTCTCCACGGTCGATTGAAATTCTTGAATTCTGACATTCTCTATTATGTGATAGTGATCGGTTCTCCCTGTTAGTCTCGGTTCGGTTTCGCAGGCCAGCCCCGCTATTGATCTCTTTATTAATAACCCGAGGAGAATACACGTTCTCAAAAGACTGCATCGCGTTAGGCTTCGAAGTGTCTCCCCGTTTTCAGGAAATATGCAACGGATCAAGCGTAGATATTTCTCGTCCCAGAACTCAACTGCCGTACGTCAGTCCGAGGGCCCACGGGATCAGCACAGTGGTCGTCGATGACGTATTGCAGTATTGCAGAAACGGGATCCCAGACACCATGCATGTGCGTTCTGCTTTCATTGCTCCACTACGGTCTCGTTGACTCGTACATCGTACCTCAACCCAGCCAATTTACGATCCAGTCTGTTTCAACAATCTCTCACACAGAACACTAGTAAAGCTCTGTTTTTCTTACTCCTCTGAGAAGAGGAAAGTTTGCCCTGATCTCGTTGCCCCAGAGAGAGCGGAAACAAGAGAAAGAGAAACAGTGATCTTTGTCCGTACCAAGTGGTCCGGGGAGCCGTGACATCAACTTTTACCATATTTCTCCGCATTGAACTCCATACAAAAGTTAATCATCTCCAGTCCCTTAAGGCATACATGAGATAGAATATTATTTTTTTATTATTAAGAAACTTTGTAATTTCTATAATATCATGAGTATCTCTCATGCAGTACTCATTGAAATGATAGAAATGCAAATCTGGAGACTGCCAAAAGACAACCAAAACGGATGCCAACACGAGTTTTTTCATGTTGAGTCCTGACTTCAGTTGAGCTCAGATGCGAAGAGAAGTTGCCAATTTTTCACATGAGTGATGATCTAAGCTGAATATGAAGAGAAATGTGCATATCAAATATCTTTTTCCAATGTATAGTACTTTCAAAAGATGTCACCCGACACTGTAACAAAACAGCCTTCCTTAATTTCCGAGCATCGCAATCAAAGGGTGACTTACATTTATTAATGTTATCGTTTCACTTACATAATAAATATGTAATAGGGAATTGATGGGCTTCAGTACGTCACAAAAGGAAGCGACTCGTTTTTGGGGTCTCGAGAAATGTCACATCCAACATTTTTCTTCACACACGGATGCAGCTAAAGAAACCATTATGGACTTTGGATGATGTCATCTTCAGTCGCTGCCTTGGGCTCAAAGTTGGGGGTCTGAATTGATTGATAATTGACAAATACCAATATTGCTTCGGATTCCATACGAATGAAATATTGGGTTATTGGGGGCTGGGGTGTAGGGGGTGGTAGGGGATGGTAGAGGAGATAGAGGGGGGGACATGGGCACGTTGGAAGGAGCAGCTGCTCCTATTCCCTCATATTACAGTACTCTTGGGGATGAGGAGTATTGCCGACAAATTACTTCTCGGGACTTGTCTTTGATTGCCAAGAAAGAGAGCTGTATGACCTTATCTCGATTATCCGATCTATCACGCAAGATAGTATGTAAGGAACAGTCCGTATCAAGTGCGACCGACTTCACAATAGCGTTCATACTTTCATAGTTACCAGATAAGTGTAATATTGCCACTCGAGTAATATGGACGTTCTAATTTTTACTCATTTTTTGTACTTCATATGCTAACAAAGCCTGATAAACACTACGTCGGGCGTATATGAGACGTAGAGAAAAAGCAAGGACTGTTTCTCATGGTTCCATGAAAATTATGCTGGGGCAGCTGAGCAGGTTGCCCAATCTACTGGGAATGTGAATTGTCTTGGAAAATATTGCTTCTTTAACGTGTGGAGCCCAAATGTGTAGCATCCGGTTGGATTATTTCAGTGGTTCTCAATCTGTGGTCCGCGGACCACCGAACATATTGATCATCTATGGGAGTATAAGGGAGTTTGAGAACCGCTGGATTATTTGATTAAGTGGTCAGAAACTTACATGGACTGCAAATTAATTTATTTTTACTGTTTTCCCATATTTACCGCATAGGTATATAGGTAAATAGGTTAAGGTAGAACAGGTGAGTAATATGAGCATTTGCTAAGTTTAAGAGTTTCTTCTTTTTCTTTCTTGGTTGTCGTTGGAACTAGACCTTTTTTTTTTTACCATACATACTTGTTCGAGCCTGCTGCAATGGTGGAATAATGTTTCTCTACTCATGAAACTTTTCCCATCCCAGTTGTAAACACAGTGAACATTTCCATATTTCCCCGAGTTAACCTATTATTTTTAACGTAACATTCGACTGCATGGACAGGCCTGTGGTCGAATTGCTGCTGAAATAGACAAACCGAACTAATATCATACTGCTACTGCCTGAGATGTTGATGTCTCAAATAATTTTTAAATTGTATGAATGGGATGAGTGAGTGGCTTGCTAAATGTCTTGTTGACCCTGGGACGTTTGGATGTCAGTGACGGCTTTCTCTTATTTCAAATCTCATTAAAACTCAGCATTAGCTGATTTGAAGCTGAGCATCAATTGGCGAATTGCATTCAAGGATAATGGAGAGCTTCAGCTTCAAAAGTACGACTCAATTAGAATAATTCCCAATTAATCTAATGGCCGTTTTGACGTTCCAACCAGTCCCGTGCGACGATACGGGGGTACTGGCTATCATCATTGGCTTCGGAAAGCTGCAATATTCCGGTGAAAACTGTCATACTGTATTTGCATTTCTTATGCGCCTTTCTACGATGAGTCCAGTGATGAAAATCTATTCTCATAATTTCGAGGAGGAAGCATTCGGGAGATGCTCTTGCGAACTTTTTTTTAGACGCCTACATTGATTTGACACAAGGGGAAAGGTTTTATTTAATTACGAACCAGCAAAAAGTTTGTATGAACAGATATATGAATTTCCGCGCGGAAAGCTTGAACGAGGGGAGATATTCGAGAAACGTCAAATCGTAACCGTTTGTCTTCCAGGGAATCGCTTTCTTGCTTTTCTATCCTTTCCAGGAGGTGTCGCTAAAGAAAATGCACAAAAGTGCACAAGAAAGTGCACAAAATGCGACCCGCGTGTCGCATGCAGCACTAAATGCATTAGTGAACATCCACTTTGTGCGAAGATTTTCTCCCCATACGACCACAACAAAAGGAAAATGGTGATAGATGCTTTTCTTCCCACTTCATGCCCAAAAAGCGGCTGATTTTGGGTTACAGGGTCTAAGCTCTCCAAAATTTACATTTTCCGACGCCTGCAGTATACCGAGAGGGAGAGAGGGAGAATATCCAATTTCGTCTCGTGGATGCAAAGAAATGAGAGATGAAGGCTGGAAGCATTCCATCTCTCGTGATATGGTCGGAAACCTGCTCTAAGACAGCCCTTTATTGATTACGCCCACCACCCACGAAGCCTTCACGACAAAAAAATTCCAGAATGCTCTCGGACCTCTCTTCGTCACCGGAGATTCCTGATATAGCACTTACGACGTACGAGATGCGAAACGAAACCAGGTAATTCTCGGTGACAGACGAGTTGCGAATGCGATTGCGAATCTGCAGTGGCATAAAGAGGGAAGGCTATCGGCACCGTGCGATGCTGCAATCTGGCGTGGCAGACATATTACGTCGAGGGAAAATGCAGTAACACCCGTCATAACGAAGGGGAGGGAACCGTCATATTACTTCGTCGTTTGTTCCAAGAGGAATTTTCAGATATTTGGGCGTTCGGGTGGGGATGCAAAATCGTTTCGTTCTTAGGAAAATTCCCTTATGTTTGAATTCGTTATGTCGCAGATTTTACAATCTTTGCCAAGAAGGGGTCTATTCTAATAAAGTAGCTCGAGCGAGAGATGCACGCAGTCATGAGGGTTTTTTTCCCTTGCCGAAAAAGTCCAAGCTGGGAAATTCACTGCAGAATGCAGGAAGCGTATGAAAACGATCACATCCCGCATTGGAGAGTGTACGAGGAGTGCACAGGTGAATTCAAACGGGAATGCCGTAAGAGAATTTAATAAATTAGGCTGGTTTCTCGCGCGTCGAGACGCCACACCCAAGATTTGCGATAGCATTTGTCCCGCCCACTCCAGAGACTCTCGGGTTTTTCTACTGCCCTCGTAGGTAATTGCTGAAGGAGGGATCGAGGATGATGAGTGAGAAAAGGCTAAGTGCTTGCCAGGCCGAGACCAAGTGGGAGGATGCGACAATCTCTCGTCTGTGCATTTATTGTTTTTCAACTTTATTTCTGTCCTGGGATTTCTCTTTACGCCTAGAGAAGAGGTTTCTGGCAGGGACTGCATCCCTCTCGTCTTTCCTCTCCCTTTGGCTCATTGTTTTTGTCCTCGTGCATGATGAACGCACCCCGGGCAGTGTGCTATGCAAATTCCGTCCCGCAATCCACGAAAATCGCATCTGAATGCAAACAGTTATCCCGGGTGTAATGAAGTGGAAGGTAATCCGCTCTTACGACGCAAGAGGACACGAGAGATAGAAATGCGACTTTAAAAAAATATGTCATGGCGACGTGGATTGAGAATGACTCGAGTGGAAGTTAATAGAAGTTAATCCGTTTGTCGTGTCACATCTCGTCGAGCGGCAGGGGGATCCTAGTGCTCGTTGTTTGCTCTTGCGTCTCAAATTATTCATATACGTACAGCACTCGAGCCCGAGGTCCTGGCAGGTTTGAATCGATTCTCCAAAACAGGAGAAAGCTTACAAATATGGTAGTAAATGAGTAGATTCTTACATTTTAGGATTACAACCCTGAAAGTTAGGATAGAAGAATTGCGAAAATTAGGTTCCACAGCCTTTTCATTTGGAGAGTCTCGTCTCGATGAGAACGATTTTATCTGAAACAATTGCTTATGCTGGATGCTTATGGATTCTGAAAAGCCTGAATACAAGGAGCGATTTGTTAACGACAGATTCGAAGAAAAAATGTTCATAGTTGAACTACTACTACTAAAGATTGACATATCTTTTTAAAAACTCATTTCGTGATCGTCTGAGCACAACTTTATTTTTCTCTCACCTGTTACGATATATGGAGCGAGGTCGTGATGGAAGGGAAATATTTTATCCAGGTGTTCAGTTCGCTTTAGGATTGCACAAACGTGCACACACCAACATTCATGGTCATGTGGATGACGACTGGATAGCGTTTGTCCTCTCGCCAATTTCTCCTCCTCATGTCTCGCGCTGAACATGCGCTCACGTTCTCTCTCCCTCTCTCTCTGTCTCTCCCTCCCTCCCTCTCGCTCCTCTGCAGGCCCCAAACTGCTACAGAGCACCTACGCCTTTCCCTCTCCTTTTGCTCATGTTCTCCCATCGACGTAAATGCGTTAAAGGATGGGCTAAGATTTCGGCCTCTCTCGAGATGAAGATACGCTAAAGCATGGCCTATCTTCATCAGGTCTCGTCATCAAAAGGCGCGATAGCACCTATTACCTTTCTGCAACCCCTTCCTGCAGCAAAATTCAACCTCTTCGTATTCCTCTCTGAGTGTACCAACATGAACGAAATTTGGCATGTTTTTTCCTCTCCCAACACAGAATCGCTCCAGCAAATTTGAAGCTCCATCTCCCTGGGGTTGTGGAGAACACTGAATCTCGCTTTTTGAAGATGCCGCTTTCATTCCGTTTTTTTTTTCTCCCCTGTCC